>JAVDPK010001560.1:319087-329455 GCA_034780415.1 Cichlasoma orientale | reverse complement strand
TCTGCAGAGGAACGGTTTATTTGAAGAGTTTCAGCCAGGTTTCAGAATTCATCACAGTACAGAAACAGCATTAGTGAAGGTTACAAATGATCTTATGGCCTTTGACAGTGGACTCATCTCTGTGCTTGTCCCTCTAGACCTCAGCGCAACATTCCATACTATACATGCTTCCCTTATGTAGCATTATTAGAAAGCATAGCATACATTTTCATTGCAATGCAGATGATGCCCAGCTTTATGTATCCATGAAGCCAGATGACCCATCAATTAGTTTAACTGCAGGAATGTCTTAAAGACATAAAGGCCTGGATGACCTCTAATTTCCTTCTTCTACATCCAGAAAACTGAAGTTATTGTACCTGCCCCTACAAGGCTTAGAAACATTGTGTCTAACCAGATACTTACTCTGGATGGCATTACCTTGGCCTCCAGTAACACACTGAGGAATCTTGGGGTCATTTTTAAACCAGGGTATGTCCTTCAGTGTACATATTAAAACACATATGCAGGATTGCTTTCTTGCAGTTGCACAATATCTCTAAAATTAGAAACATCTTGTCTCAGAATGATACTGAAAAGCTGATTCATGCATTTATTACTTTCCATGATGCATGATGAGTGTGTATTCTTCACTCATGTCTTTTCAGTCTCTATGTGTTTATACACCACTCTGCATTTAATTATTAGTTATCATTAATCTCTGGCTCTCTTCCACAGTGTGTCTTGTCCTGTCTCCCTCCCCTTGCCCCCAACCGGTCACAACAGGTGACTGCCCCCTCCCAAAGCCTGGTTCTTCCAGAGGGTTCTTCCCGTTAAAAGGGAGTTTTTCCTTCGCACTGTCGCAAAGTGCTTGCTCATATGGGGTCATCTGATTGTTGGGATTCTCTCTGTAATTATTGTATGGTCTTTACCTCACAATATAAAGTGCCTTGAGGTGACTGATGTGATTTGGCACTATACAAATTGAATTTTATTATTATTACTCGTTAACAGAAGTCTGTTCATCATGTTATTTTTGTTCAGTTCATAAACAAAAATGTATTTCAAGTTTGAGCAGATTTTTTTTCTATGCAGGGAAAAACCCTGATTGAGAGATTGTTTTACAACAGGCTATTTGCTGGCCTAGAAGGTATTTGTGGGCAAAAAAATGTTGACGGCCTATTTGGTGCTTTCACAAAGTGCGTGAATGTCACTGGAAATGAGTCGTAAGCTAACCATTTTCCACAAAAAGAATGCAAACAGAAATGGCAGCTGAAGTTGTCTATGACATTGGCTGTGTGCTCCATTTTAGCTACACCAATAACATTCATTTCTTCATTTCTCTTTTCCCTTCGTTGTGCAACACTGAGCAAAACCCACAGGCATGCATTTATACATATATATATATATATATATATATATATAAAAAAATGTAGAGGAGTAGTGGCTCTACTCTAAGCCCCTTTGGGATGGCTACACACTTCACCCTCTCTCTCTAAGGGAGAGGCCAGCCACCCTTCAGAGGAAGTTCATTTCCACTGCTTGTATGGATATGACCCACTACATGAGATAAAATGATCACCCAACACCTATTTTTGTTCCCAGCACAAAACAACACTATAATCCGACCGTTAACCCACGACGACAAAAGATGGACACAGCTTTCGGATCTAAAAAAGCGCTGAAATCTGCATTCTTCATGACCAACAGGTAACGAGTCTCATGGTTGCAAAAGGACTTCTGGTTGCATAGAAGTCTACAGGGAGAACAGCCCTCAGCTCCTCTTCTCTGTGACTTCACTACCGATACACCTGGTTTCAAAACACCAAGATGGCGCTGCCAATGCTCAACTTGAGGCTTCATAACAGGACTTCAAAAACCAGTGGGTGAAGTCACAGCAGCTCCATCAATCTTTTATACTGTCTGTGCTCTTAACAAGACATTACAGGGCCATCAACTGTCTCACCCTGAGTATATTCACTGTTACTCAACTCTTGTAATGCAAAACAGGCTGAAACAAGTAAACCTGCCTTTGTCATGTCTGGAGTTCTGCTTCTGGTGATATTCAGGAGGTAAAATAGTACAAACACTTTTGCAGTGAGACAGATGCATACAGACATCTGGCTTAACTGATTCATTTTAGTCACAGACTCCTGTTCCATAGCTCTGTGCACACAGTTTAGCTGGCCTGTTCGTCATGTTGGCTGCATTCCCATGAATTGTTTATCACTCTGTTTTTGTACCAAAGATAAAAACAAATGCATAAGTAGTACAAATAAATTGTTACCACCTGATGATCTGGTTGGAGTTTGGTTAGACTTTGTGCTGGTGTTTTTGCCTCACCTCATCAATGTTGCGCAGCCATTTGCTGATGTTTTCGAAGCTCTTGGCGTTGGTGATGTCATAGACCAGCATGATGCCCATGGCTCCTCTGTAGTAAGAGGTGGTGATGGTGTGGAACCGTTCCTGCCCTGCTGTGTCCCTGCACAGAGCAGAAGTTTTTATTTGCATTTTTTTCCTTGGGTTTAGTGCAGCCCAAATGGATGAAAACCATTATCTTCAGTGCACCATAACTTAAGCTGACCATAAAATGCATCCCTTTTTAAAAAGACTTGAGATACCGATGAACGTAGCAACAATTTTTTGTTTGCGTATCACTTACAGACACTACTTGCCTTTATTTACTTCGTTCATTTTAAACAATATTTAGTTTTATTTTGTTTTTGCTTATTCTTTGTTTTATTATTTTTGTTTGGTCTTGCACTGCACTGACCTGCATGAATGGTGCTATACGGACCAAAAATTATAGCTCAATATTGTTTAGCTAAATGGCGATATACATCGATATTTTTTCTTCCCAAAAAGGTATAAACAAGGGTGCCTGGGTGGCTCGGGGTGGAATAGGCGACCACATTCATATGCCGCTTTGCGGTGCGGGCGGCGCGAGTTCAAATCCCGGCTTGTTGCCAATTTGCCCCGTGTCTTCCCCCGTATCTTTCCCCCACTTCCTGTCTGTCTACACTGCCAATAAAAGCCGCTGTGGCCAAAAAAATAAATAAATAAATAAAAGGTATCAACAAAAAGGCACTTCTGAGTCAAAGCTACATGTCCCAAATGTCATACAGGCACTTTTATTACATGATACATGATAAATTGCTCAAAAATAAACTATTGGCATATTTAAATGATAATGCTCCACAAATAAATTAATGCTTTTATTTCCTCCATGACAAAAGACTCACAGGAGGACTTCAGCTGTTATCGTAACAGTTAGCTAGCGACGTGGCCATTAGCATTAGCATCAGTATGCATAGTGGAAAAGATGAATGCTCAGACCTTTTGTCGGGACTTGTTTGCAGCATTCTCTACAGAATACATTATTCTGCTGCACATCTGACACTGAATCTGAATGATCTCCAAATAATTAAGCATTGTTTTTCTTTTTACTAACCGGCTCCTACTATACAAAAAGTTTTATCAATTACCTGTATTAATTTTTTTCATAAGATGTTGAGATTTCTCACCTTTATCAGCTACAAATGCTTTATTCGAAATATTAAAGCAAAAAAGCAGGACTGCACCCTAACAGATAAAGCTTCGAAGCACCCGTCAAAGATCCCAAACTCGACTAAGACTCTGAATTGCTGTTAGACTGAAGAATTTGAGGAAATCCCTGCAAAGACGGTGATTAAAGATAAATATCACCCTTGTTAGATAAGAAACACTGAAACCTGAAAGGAGGGTTAGAATGAAGAGTGAAGAATGAAACTGTGATGAGCCGACCCTTGGGTTTTTAAGAATCTTTGTGTGACATACAGCTGTACAATTAAAATTTAACTACAATTACGATTTCAAACAATTATAATAATAAAAACTAAAGCTGACTCTCGAGCCAGCAAGAAATGACAGATTTTTCAATCAGAAATTCAACGATTGCATAAAGTTTGAGTCATTGTAATGTCAATTTTGACAAGACTAATCATAGTTATGATTTTTGCCATTATCAAGCAGCCGTAGTGTGACATGAATCCTCTGTTGTGGGAAGCCTGAGATCACACTGTGTGAGAAGCAGTTTCTTATTGATTTACATTACAATAATCAGCCATAAGGTTTGTATACATGCCTACATTTCAGAGCCATCCAAATATTGTTTACCAAGTTTGCTGCCATACAAGTAAAAGGTCCTAATTGCAAAACTAACAGTGTCTCTCGGTCTACTGTTCATCACTGAAGTTGTTCTAAACCGCTGAGCTTTCTGGCTTGTAAGCCAGTCCATATTAAAAACATGACAGCATTTTAAAAACCTTTAAAAAAGTGTGAGAAAGCAGCAGCATTTCATCCAGTAAACCATCTAAAACAGATATTCTACAGCGGCCAATAATGTAAATTTCATTGTTTTACTTGTTTGTGTGTCTGCAGAGTTTACAGACTGAAGGAGAAATTAAGCTAAAGGAGTGTTTTAACAGAAATACATGTGTACTACTTGGCTCATAATCCCAGTAAAATCAAACAATCAAAACTGAATATTTTAATATTTGAAGTGTCCTGCTGAATTTGATTCAAAGAATGCCCTACATAAAGAGATTCAAGCTAATTATTGCTGTATTATGTAGCATAAAAATAAATTAGTGCAACTTACTTATCTCAATCTTTTGACTGTAAACACGTCATTATTTGTGCCCACTGCAAACCATCACAAGGAATTCCAGACACGTGACCTGCTTTTGTGATGCTATTCTTTTTGTCACCATTAGAGGCTGACATAAATCATAAAATATTTAGTTAATGCGCACTTCAGATTCTGAGCAGGAATCTGTGAGGCCCAGAAGAGCAATATTATTTTATTTTAATTCTGCTTTAAAAATCTGCAAATCCGAAGAAGACAGGTTGACCCAGGTTCAAATCCACTGCAGGTTCCCTCACACATCTGCACTAACATCAGCCTCAGCAATGACTTCTTCCTTTGTGGGGAAGCTCTGCCAACATCCATCTATCCCCCACTGACACAGGAAAACGAAGGAAACCAGAAGCACCAGTCTCAGCAAAAGCAAAATCAAACCCACACTTAAAGAGGGTGTTTAACTAAAAACGCGAGTTAATCAAGACATAATGTGCTTGGACAGGATGAGGGGAAAATCTGATCTGGACAGAGACTGAAATGAATGTGATCTGGTTTTAAATCGTATCAAAGTCTTGGCTGTGGGCAAACAAAAATTTTATACATGTGCAAGTCATTAAAGTCTTGCAAGATATCTTTAATAACCTCATACTCATTCATCTCCATGTGTTTATTGACAACCGCATACCAAAAACAAAGTAGATACATTTTAACATGAACGACAAGGGTTTTTTGTCCATCGTTTATTTTCTAAAGTAACAGTGGGTGTGGATGTACAAGTGTCTGTCTCTGAGATAACATGAAAAGATTACCCTTGAATGGACTGTATCCAGCGAAGAAGAAAGTGTATCTATTACAGCTTCCTCACTGACCTAAAAACTTCTGATCAACAACTGTCTCCTTGTATTGTGCTAAAACATATTTGTATCTTTACAGTCATCATGTTCCTCCTACTTCAAGATCTGCATTAAGAAGCTCTGATCAATTTCTTTTTAATGTCCCTTTTGTGTGAAAGGAAGTTATTTAAAAAATGTGTCCATGTCTCTAATTGTAAAAAGTTACCTCTATACTGGCTCCTTGTCGTCTTCTTGCATATTCAAATGTGTTTTGGATTGTCATCGCAAACCAAATTGCTTATGTTTTCAATAAGTGTTTGATAACCATGCAGAAGGCCTAACGGACTGGTGACAATTTCCTGTTCCAGCATATTTCAGTACTTCGGGGGGGGGGGGGGGGGGTGTTTCGGACAATTATAACCATGCAGAAGGCCTAATGGACTGATGAAGATTTCCTGTTCCAACATATTTCAGTACTTCAGGGAGGTATGTCAAACAGATGTTTCATAACAACATAACGAGTCACAAAGTGAAGAGGCTACACTGGAACATGATTCACACAAACTTGGTGTTTTTCAGCCTTGCACACTTCTGCATAACACTGGTATACAAACAAAATAAAAGAAAATCCACATCTTATAATTGACTCACCAGATCTGTAGTTTGATCTTCTTTCCTTGTAATTCAACAGTTTTGATCTTGAAGTCTATTCCTGCAAAACAAAAAGCATGTCAGCTTAAACAATATCCATCAATTGTAAAACATATGGCACCATGAATAAAAAAAAATGGCTCCAGCACTGATGCAAACAAAGAGAAAGTGAGGCTTAGAATCATAAATCAACAACAGTGAATGAACAACAGCCACAAAAAGATGTTTAAAAGAGAGAGAAAAAGGAAGTGAGTGACAAGTGTTGCCCCCATAGAAACAATAGCATTATCTCTTCCTGATTCTGCAGTGTCATGTCCAGGCTGTGAGGCTATCAGCAGACAGCTGTGGGATCAGCAGCTGGACAAAAACGGGTGCACATAAACTGGGTTACTGAGGTCAGAAATATACTTGTTTTCAGGCAGCTGTGAGTAGTTTGCACCTTATCTGCTGCTAACAAGGTTGAAAAATAAAGCACACTAAACCAGATGATCCTGTGCCCTCCATCAAGTAAACCTCCTTTTTAAATGCATTTGTTTTGCATTTTAACTGTATTTGAAGTTCAGATTTTTTGTTTTTTCAATTCAGTAAATACTACAGATGGTCATGATTTAAGTGATAACTGAGTATTCAAATAGCATTTAAATTCTTGTTTAAAAATTGCATGGTCTATGCAGGTTTTTCCTGCATACAAAAAAAGTTTGTGCTCCCCAAGAAGGTTTTGAGCTTCCCATTCAAAGGAAAATCACCAGTGTTGCTGTAAAAAATAATTTTAAACAGTTTGTTATTGGGGGGGTTTATTTACTCTAGCATTAAAATACAGTTTGTATTTTGAAATGTCAGAAATAACAGGAATTTATGATAGGTAAGGTAACACAGGCTCGTCTCATTGCTTTAACCATATGTGGAATAACAGTGTAGTCAGGCTGTCCATTTTGAGCCAGGAAAAAGCTTACTATGGTACCATATCTTGTCTTAAAACATTATTTTCACCTTTTGGCTACAACTACTAGCACCTAAAGGTTATTTGGCATTCACCATTAAAACAAAAACAGAAGATGGATACACTGCTATAGTTATTTTGCTTTGATAATAAAATTTACATCATTCAGATCCAGCCGGACCCTCGCATACTCTCGGGCACTACTCTCACACATTAACTGTAAAGCCTAGGTGGTCTGAAATAAGACTTAAAAAAAAAAAAAAAAAAAAAAGCATTTTAGGTGTTTTGTAATATCTGATGTTTAAGCATAAAGTTATTTTTTCCTTTTTGGTTGGAGATTGGACTGGGAGGGCAGGCTCTGTGGTGAGGCACCATGCAGTCTTTCCAATGTGGATGTTTTCAAGATTTACAAATAACTGTAAAGCAGTGGAAAGTTACTGAGGCTTATTTTCATTTACAATGGTCTTTGAATTTTATTATTTTGGATATAAGGATGTAGAGCTGAAGTTAAGGGTAGAGGGGTTACTTATTAAACAGGAGCCGACTGCCCTCATGTTTTTCTTTATCATAGTTTAACCTATTTATGTCCTTTTCAATCTGTACTGTAGCTGTTAAACACTTCACTGTTTGCATTTCAAAACTATAAAGAACTAAATGACTGAACTGTTAGAAACTACTGGCATGAGTCAAAAAAGCCTTTCTTAAAAGTAAAGCACCCTGCATTATGATCCTCTTATAATGTACATATGAAGGCTGGGTGATTCATCATTTTCATTTTTAGCCAACAAGTTGTGTTTTCCTGTCAGTTCTGCTCTTTTTCAGAAGTTGTGGTTGGTTAAAAAGTCCAAGAAACAGCTGCACTCTAGGTGGGGCAGGCCCATAGAATAATGAGGGAACTGGCTGCCAAAGTGTGAGTCACAAAATATTATGCACACCCCAGGGACAGAAAGATTCAGTTCTACAGCAAGATAGGAGAGGATTTAATGCTGGTAAAAGAGGGCGAGTTTTCGACACAACAAAAGTTAAGCTCTTGAAATCAGGCTCAGCTGGGATGACGTGAAAAGTGTGTGTTACTAGTGAGAGCGTAAACACTGAATGGTTCACTTTTTCACTCTGAGGTGGGCTGGCAAGTTATCAAGAAACTCTGCATTGTGGAATCACGAATCATTTATCCAATCAGTGGAAAAATAGGTATACCTATTCAGAAAAGAATGACAGTTTACATGCGATCTGACTGCTGAGCTGGATGTACATGGTTTATGGTTGGCTTTCTTCTTAATACCAGAGAAACCATTCCTTCCACAAGTATGAAAGCCAATTTAAGGTTCTGCCAGTTTCCGTGCAAAATCCATTTAGATGGAGAAAGATTTTATTCAACATTATGCATATTTACTCACTTAATATGCGTAATATGTAAGACGGAAGGGCTGAGAGAAGGATTGGAAGTGAGAATTGAGTGATGGATGAGAGAGGGGGGTTTTCCAGTGAGTATTTTGAGAAGCAGCTGTGAATCTGTGTCTCCAAAGGTATGAGTCCTGTGTCAGAGGAAGAACGCACTCCTGTTTTCACGTCCTGCTTCTGATGTTGGGAGTTTTGTTTCTTTCAGCCTTTAAGTTTTGGGGTTTATATATTTTTTAATTAATTAGTTTATTAATCTGGCTCCTTTAATGGAGGCTTTCCTAAAAGTAACATGGAGAAGTTTTAAAGTCTTCTCTGGCATATTATTTATAAAGTTATTCTGGAAAAGCTTATCTCATAGCCTGTAAATATTATCTCAAATCAAAAAACATTTTATGTACTGCTTAATCTAGTGTTAAGGTTAGAAAATAAAGCAGGGCTCTTCTGCTAGGCCTTACTTCAACTACTTCAAGTCACAGACCTGGACCCTTCCACCGTGTGTGCGATGTTGGAGGATTTTTTTTTATTGACTATTATGGCTCACTGTATGGTAAAGGCCATCCAAGTGCTGGTGAATGACATTCTAGTATTTAGTCATTCTGTTTCTCTGCACTCATTAGCTGACATCTGTGTTTGTGCATTGCACAGTATGGTTTACACATACAGCTTGCAGCTGATAACTTAGCATGCCATCATCCTTGAATCAAAATAAGGTAACTTTTGCCTCTAAAAGAACAACACTGCGACAGCCAAAACACCAGCATTGAAACTTCAAAATGCAAAGTCCAAAACCAGTGGAGACATCCGGGTGGCTTCGTCAAACCACAGTTTTTACCAGCGTCTTGTAGGATGTAACCCTGTGGATGTGATGTTGTTTGCCACCAACAAAAATAGCAGAACACACTTCTAACAACCATACACGAAACCAGTAAAATATATGTGCTGCGGTGAGATTAGATGGCAACGTACAAACAGAAGAAAAAGTAAAAGTCTTCTATGAAACCTAAAAAAATTTTGTTCAGTGCAAACACCGGGTAAAGCTAGCATGTCAAAGGCCTGCCACATTTGAACTGTTATTGAGTAAAGGTCCAACAGTTCCCCAGTTCCAAAGATTATTAAAACAAAATTGTTGACATAAAATTTTTATTGCATCACATTCTGTCTTGCAATAATTGCCTTTTTTGTCTTTCAGTGCATCTTTGTCCTTTACTTTTGTCTAAGAATAAGACTGTGTCATGTTAAGTTCAAATTACTTTTTTTTTTTTTTTTTAATTTAGCTTTTCTCAGCTGGAGTATAATTTAAAAAAAAAGAAACTTTTTATTAGGTGGATTACCTTGAACAGTTAATAAATACACAATTTTTTTAACCAAAATTACTGGTGTAACTCCTGTTGTTAGAAGATAAACATCATGACTGTCTCTTCATGTTTTTTGTTCCCAAAACCTTTTGGCAGTCTGTGCATATAGGGATGCACATCACTTGGCTAGAGGTGTGACAGTTCTGAAACTGAGGCTAAAATCTTAATACCAACATCTACAGTTTCATATTGTGGTTCCATCTACCTGTACTGTGATAGCCACTTGAAGCTCATAAAGCATACTAGTCCGGTGAAAGCTGTAGAGATTGCAGTTCACTCATTACCTGAACAAACACATCAGAATAATGAAGTCTAATTTTTATTCATGATCAAGTGATTATGTGGTGACATAATTTTTTCCCCTCGTCTTTTTGTTGTTCATTTATTCCTAAGAAAACCTGAGGGACCAACAAGTGTGTGTGGGATATAATTAGGGGTGCAGGAAAAAATCGATTCGAGCTCGAATCGCGTTTCTAACATTGAACGATTCTTTTTTTTTTTTTTTTTGCGCACATTGAACGATTCAGAATCGATTCTCATTTTCAAAAAATCGATTTTTTTTGCGGGTGCGGATGTGCCTTCTCAGCC
>JAVDPK010001560.1:284248-311133 GCA_034780415.1 Cichlasoma orientale | reverse complement strand
ACACACACACACACACACACACACACACACACACACACACACACACACACACACACACACACACACACACAGGCCAGTTTAGGTTGTCAACTGTACAAACCACCTACGACCATTTAACGAGTTGGTGGCAGCCTTGGACAAGAATCAAGTCTCTAGTTAGACAAAACTCAGTTTCCCATGATTCTTTGTTCTACTCCGCAGTGATGTGGGGTGTGGTGGTGGTTGAATGACTGTGTATGTGGGGTGGGTAGGGGGGTACAAGAGGGAAGCTCTGTCTCTCCGGACGGACCGAGAGCTGCAAATCCACCTCGGAGCATCTCTGCGCGGAGGACGGGAGGATGCGTACAGCGGTCTGTGGCGGAGCTGCCGGGTGCGCACACCGAGGACGACATGAATGTGATGTCTGAACTGATTTGTGTCATTACTTTTTTTTTTCACCGTGTGAATCCGGACGTGTGTAGCGGGACTGCAATGGAGCGTCGATCCAAAGCGTGAGAGGTGCTGACCGTCCGTCTGCTTGGAGGCTCATTCACACACAATAAGCAAAGGAAACGGGCTGTTACACACAGTGGCAATTCATCATTTGTACTGGTAAATATCTGAGTCTAAGCTCTCTGGCACTGTAGCTGTTTTCCATTGTGATATTATCAAGAAGCCATACTGAATTTTTTATTAATGATTTAAAGAAACACATACAGTTAACAGGCAGGATATATGCTCATTAAAGGCTTCAGAAGGGTTTGTGGACTTGGATAATACACATTTTCCTTTTTTGTTGTTTGCAACGAGTAACAGAAGCCAGTCATGTCAAAGAGCAAGAGCAGTGAATCAGTGAAGGTGGTAGTTCGATGCCGTCCTTTGAGCCGGAAAGAGGAGTCCAGTGGGCCTGCAGGGGGAATAGTGCAGATGGACCTGCGGCTGGGACAGGTAATCCTCAGAAACCCTCGTGCACCACCAAGCGAGCCCCAGAAAACATTCACATTTGATGCAGTGTATGATGCAAACTCCAAACAGCGAGAGCTGTATGATGAGAGTGTGCGGCCGCTGATAGATTCAGTGCTGGCGGGGTTTAATGGCACCATATTTGCCTATGGGCAGACAGGAACTGGGAAGACATACACCATGCAGGGAGCATGGCTGGACCCAGAGAAACGAGGTGTGATTCCCAATGCTTTTGACCATGTCTTCACACACATCTCCCGCTCCCAGTCTGACAAGCAATACCTAGTGCGGGCGTCCTACCTCGAGATCTACCTAGAGGAGATTCGGGACCTTCTTGATCCCAACCACACCAATGCCAGAGGCCTGGAGCTCAGAGAGAATCCAGACACTGGGGTGTATGTTCAAGATCTCACGTCATGTGTCTGCAAGAGCATCAAAGAGATCGAGGAGGTGATGAATGTGGGCAATCAGGCGAGAGCAGTTGGGGCAACAGACATGAATGAGCATTCGTCCAGGTCCCACGCTTTGTTCTTGATCACAGTGGAGTGCAGTCAGCCTGGACCAGATGGGAGGAAACATATTCGGGTTGGGCGCCTTAACCTGGTGGACCTGGCTGGCAGCGAGCGGCAGGCCAAGACCGGCGTCCAGGGAGAGCGCCTGAAAGAAGCCGCCAAGATCAACCTTTCTCTGTCAGCCCTGGGAAATGTTATCTCGGCATTAGCAGATGGGCGCAGCGGACATGTGCCCTACCGGGACTCCAAGCTGACCCGGCTGTTACAGGACTCTTTGGGTGGAAATGCTAAGACTGTTATGGTTGCCACACTTGGCCCGGCCCCCCAGCACTACGAAGAGACTCTCACCACCCTCCGGTACGCCAACCGGGCCAAGAACATCCAGAACCAGCCCAGAGTCAATGAGGACCCCAAAGATGCTCTGCTGCGAGAGTTCCAGAGAGAGATTGCTCGCCTCAGGGCCCAGCTCAGCTACAGGAAGTGGAGGAGCAAACAGAAGAATGAGCAGATGGAAGGCGAGAGCTGGGATGGAGACAGGGAGAAGGAGACAGAGGGCGAAGAGGATGATGAGGTGGAGAAGGAGGCAGAGGAGTACGTGAAGCTGGAGGAGCAGCGGCTGGAGAGGGAGAAGGAGGCCATCAGAGGAGATGAGTACATGGTGGCCGAGGAGAAGCAGAGGCTGCTGGGAGAGAAAGAGAAGATGATGGTGGATCTGAGGAAGGAGCAGGAAGCCACCGAGCAACTGACTGCCAAGTACAAGGTGAGTCCAACCAAGAGGGTTTTTTTTAACCATCCTGTCTGTCTTTGTTCTTTATTTGCCTTCTTTCTTCTTTCATTCATTCTAGACAAACACACACAAAGGACAAAATTTAGTAGTGCATTCAAAGGCCTTAAAAGAAAAGAGTGGGACGTTAAACAATGGAAACAAATACTAAAAAGAAAAGCTGAAAGTGCAGGGAGATGATATAACTCCACAGATAATGTTAGATGGTGCTACACTTTGTAATGGTACAGAAATTCACTGGATTAAATTGAAAATACTACAAATATAAGAGGTTTGTTGGAAATGTCTGACCTGAGCAGCATATTTTGTCCATGTGTCCCTTTGATCCTTACCCTAAATATCATAAGGCCAAACCGTGACATTAACCTAAGCCATAATCTTTTTCCAAACCTAAACCAGTGCTGCTGATACTGCATCAGATAAATACACTGGTGCTTAATCAGTTGACTTTTGTGAAACAATATATATATTTATGCTTTTTAGAATTCATATTTGTAGATATAGCCCAATTACTGTGAATCTGGTAACACTGTATCAAATAGAAAGCTCAACAGAACATCTGAAAATCTGAATTAAAAAATGACACTGTCAGTATTTGTCATTTCCGGAATATTTTCTTTGACAAAATATGAAAATACTGAGAAATGTCTGCTATAAATTCCCACAACCCAAGCTGACATCTGCAGATGTCTTATTTTATCCATCCAAACCCCCAAAATATTCAGTTTACTGTCAAGTATGGTGACAGGCATCTTATTAGCGTCTAATTTTCAGGATGTGTTTTTTTTTTTTTTTATTGTTGTTGCTATAATACGGCGACATTGATTATTACATATCAAATTATATGATGAGTAATTTTCTGTAATGACTTCATCAGTGATAGTGTCTGGCAAAATATTGTTCATTCAGTTCCATTACGGGAATATTCAGCAGTAACTGTTCATCATTTATCTACTGACTAATGTATTTATTGACGATTTGTTGCCCTGGTGTACCCCTTTAATATCAACTACTGTCTGAGAAGCTTCGCTGTACATTACCTTCCATTTGATTCGTGGAAATATACACAATGTGAGGACATTTGTAAAAGAAGAAGCTACTTACAGCTGCTCCCTTATTCACAAAGGTTACCACAGCCGGCAGCTCTGCATGTTTGATTTGGCAAATGTTTTTAAGCCAGGTATCCTTCCTGACGCAACCCCAAAAGGACCCGCGTGCCTCCTGCCAGGATTGAACCAGGGATCTTTTGCTTATTAGAAAAAATGGGCAAACCACTACACTATGGAGCCACTAATAAGGGCATTTGTAAAAACTTAAAACATTTAATCCAGTCCTCACTCTGGACCACAGCGCCAGATGGATGTTTGTACAGGTAAGGCTTTGTGTTAGGTTTCAGGTTCAAATTTGGCTTGGGTTAAACTACAATCATTGCCACTTTATTCAGAGCTATTCTTCTTGGTTGCTATGGTGATGCATACCCTCTGATGTGGCTTGACAACATACGTGTTGCACACATGAAAGACACTTCCTCCTGAAATAGATTCAAAGTATGCAGATGGGTGGCACGCTGTTGCAGTGGTTAGCCCTGACGCCTCACACCAAAAGGGTTCCTGGTTTGAATCCACCGCCTGACTGGGGCCTTTCTGTGTGCAGTTTGCATCTTCTCCCCGTGCCTGTGGGGGGGTTCTCTCCAGGGACTCCTGCTTCCTCCCACAGTCCAAAGACACATTTTAGGGTAATTGGGGATTGTAAATTGACCATAGGTGTTAATGTGAGAGTGAATGGTTTTCTGTCTCTCTGTCTCAGCCCTGCAATAGACTAATCCATGCTGTACCCTGCCCTGCGCTCAATGACAACTCGAATAGGCTTCAGCCCTCCCGTGACCCTGAATTGGATTGTTGGTTAAGAAAACAGACGGATGAGTGGTTTCAAAGTAGTCCTGACTGTCACAAACAGTTATTAAATTATTGTCTGTTGGATTAATGCCCGTCAAGAAACAGATGCAAATAGGTTGTATCTGTTTTTTGTGGTTCTTTCACGGTTTGTCACGAGGCTGAGCTGACTGGATGCATGTTCTGTTCTGTATGCTGCATTACGAAAGATGGTCTGTAGTCTGAGTATGCAGTCAGGTTGTTAATGTGTCAATGTGACCTTCAAACAAATTATATAGAGACCCTCCAGAGACAAAACAAAATCAGGTAGTATTAATCTTGTGTAAAACTAATCAGGCCTCTTTAAATCTTCATTTAGGACTACGGCTATTCAGTGTTTTCCCACCTAGCGCCCTGTACCCACAGTTTGGTTTGGTGTCTCTCATATGTCCCGACAGGCACCGGAGCCGCTGAAGCTTAAAATGTCAGCTCTCTCTTTGCTATAATCACATACGCCATCACACAGCCTGCAATCAAAGACTGAGTCAGAGCTGCATTAATTAGTTGCTCTGATTCATGGGCATATCCAGTCAATAAGTCACTCGTGCAGAATGACTGACTGACTGCGCTGTATAATACTTTAGCTGCAGCCTCGACCATCCAACACGAGACGCTGCCGGATCGGCTTACTGAACAGCCCGGGGGCATGGAGTGAGGAGGCAAGCGGAGGACAAAGACATTTTCAGTGTTTCTTCTAGGGGAGCAATAAAAGGGCAGTATGATGTGGGTTTGTATTTGAAGGAAAAACCCTTCTCGACTGTTATCAGAATCAGAATCAGAATCAGAATCAGAATACTTTATTCATCCCAGAGGATGAATAAAGTCACTGTTTGTGATCAGTTTATTCTAGGAATAATAGTGTAATTTGAATTTTTTGACGTTCCCACTTTCCCTCAGCCTGCTAGAGATCCTCTAACAGCTCCCACAGCAGGGGTGTTAACTTCACGCATTCAGCAGTGGGTTAAAAAATATTCAGTGTAGGTGGAAAGAGAGCAGTGAGAGCAGTAGCAGCAGTTGGTGAAGTGTAATAACAGGGAGAAAGGGTTTTTACAGATTTTAAAAGGTTATAATTACCCTCAAGAATCCAAACACCATTGATGTGCATGGACAAATTGATTTGTTTTGCCTATATATGGATTTCTTCCATGTAGACAAAGCAGCTCAAGTCAATTATGTCAATATAATAACCATGTTGTTGCAAATGTAGGTAAAATCAGCGTATCACTGCCAAACATAGTTGCCCAGTGGCGGCTCTAAGATGATTTAAGATGATTCTAAAAAGATACAATTTTTTTTAAGTGTGCTGCAGATGGGCTTGTATTGCAACAGGCTATTTACAGAAGACGGATGGAGACAACGTACCATAAGAAACATTGGTATCCAATGTCCAGGTTTTCAAGCCCCAATTTTAGCATTATTGTACATTATCCTTTCCATAGAGCCCAATGTTTGGCCTTACAGTCGCTGAACTGCTAATGAATCTTTTGTATGTTTTTTTATGTGGAAATTTTGCAAAATATCCCAGATTAAAGGGGTTAACTGAAGCATAGCCCCCTTAAGAGGTCAATTTGCTTTCAAATTCAGTACATAGAAGCAGGATGGATTTCCAGAGTTTTATTATGTGGAATCAGCTGCACGGGCTTAATACAAAAGGTCTAAAATCCTTGAAATTGGCAGAAACAGGCAGAGCGCTTATGCTGCACTTTAAGAGCAGCGTAAACACGTTCATTTCTGCCTGATTTCTACTGTTTGGCACTTTGTGAGCGAAGGTCTGAGGTGTGGGAAGTCCCATGAGACACAGCTAAATGTATATTTGCCTGCTAATCAGAGTGAGCGCCCTCATATTTTTTCTTGTTCTCCAAACAACCGTGAGGTTAAATCTGTTTAGTGCTAAATTATATGAAATCTACTCTCTGCGCATGCAGTTGAGACTGTCTTTGGCTCTGTCTGTATGTTTGATGGTGACTGGGTGGCTGCTGAATGATGAGAATCAGAAACACCCCTCGGGGAGGAAGATGATTAAGGGTAAGAAGTATTTCCTGCCTTTGATGCAGCAGTCAGAAGGAAACCTGATATAGTCCATAGCAATGTTTGTCATACAAGATCAAGGTTAATTTGTTTGTTCCAACAAACGGTAAAATCTAACAGATAACTGTGGTTATTGCTAAAGTCTGGAAAAATAGAGCTCCATTGTTGCCCAAAACTAGTGTAAAAAACAACATATGAACCACACTGCTGCACTCAGTCACATCGATTTATTCTTACCATGAACATAAACATGCCCACTGTTGACACCATCAGTTCATGACTGAGTATAATTGTTAAAAAGCCATTTAAAGCATGTGATAATACCACCAAGCCCACACAAAGCAGCCTCAAAAATATATGAAACATTAGAAATTCAGGAAAAATCTTAAAAGTGCATCCAGTTTGTATCTTTTCACTGATCTTGAGCTAAAAACGAATTTATGTTTATAAATTTATAACAAAAGTCCTTACAAAATTACAAAATCAGCTTTCATCCAGTGTCATGACTTTTGCAGCGTCAACAGGTGTTTCCAGTGCCAGAAAGGCCATAATCTCTCTCTGAGTAGAAGTCTCTGTAAATAAGATATGTAGTGCAGCCTGATTAGATTACACAGTGTGTGAGCTGATGAGATGGTTGATGGAAATATCTTCTCAATAACATTAAAATCTGTACTGATTTAATTAAAGATGTTTCTCTCAAACATATAAACACCCACATAAGGGACAGGAATCAGTAATTTTTTAAAACATTCCATAAAACCACCTTTTGCTTTACTGTGCAACACTATATTAATTATATCTGTGTTTAGTTCATCTTTTTAAAGGATTTAATTGGTGAAAACGTTCCCCGGATTATTCAGCACTGACAGTAACTGGTACTTTCAGCCGTAAAGCTGCTGAATGAATGTAATTACAGAGAATAAATTAGGTGCTATTTGTTGTGTTATTATTTTGTGGTTATTATTTCCAGTAGCTACATCAGATACAGCACTGTCTTTATTTCATTTTTACACAAGAGCACAAATCTAATGTTCCCTATATAGATATCATTTGGATAGTGGAGACCTTTTTACCTAATTTAGTCTCATTAAAAATGGATAGTTACATGAAAGATGAGCAAGGCAGGGTTATTTGTGTGGTAGATTTTATATACAAAGGCGATAAAAACCTATTTTATGTAATAACAAAAAATAAAAGAAAATTGTAAAAACATTCAAATACAGATAGAAAATTGGTCTGTTGCTCTATATCGATTCAAAACTAGAATTTATCATGAATTTATTCATTTGATCACCTTGCTTCTTACCCACCTCCAGCACCCTGGCCTAGCTTCCTTTTTATTGGCTTAGGCTGATATTCACCCGCCAATCACAGGATGTTGCCTGAAGGTTCAATTTTTCCTTCTGCTCTCCTGACCAATGAGAGGCAGGTTACTAGGCGGAAAGACAGAGAGACAAGGCGACAGAGGCAGAGATGAAGCCGTGGAAATGCACTCAGGAATAGCAAATTATAGATAAATCAGGTAGTAACGCAACAGAGCCCCCCTCTGTTTGCTTCTCTGTCTCTTACACACGCGCTCATCATTCCAGTTAAACACACACACACAACATACAGAAGTAGGTCAGGAACCAGCCTTGTGAGGCTGTGTTGGGTCAGCTGGTGTTTCTGCAGGGTGCTGTTAGCTAACTGGCCTCCAAGGTACAGCGCTCCATCTGTGGATTGTGTTGTGACGTTGGTGAAACTGTTGTAGAGCTGTTGTCTGCACTGCTGGAGGTGCTGCCAGGTTTAATTTACGTGGCGATGCCCAGTCAGAACAGACGTATTCACGACACGCCAGGTTTGAATTGAACTTTCTGACCTCGAGTCCATGTCCTGTTCTTCGTTTCACCGTTTTCTGAGGTGGGACTGAGCAGAGTGCAGCTGAACACAGACTCACCACAGACTCACCACATCAAAAGGCAGGTGTAAAAGTCACTAGAAATGAGCAAACGATGATCTCGGGTATGAACGATGGTCAGCGTGATTGCCAGATGGCTTGACAGTCAAGGCAGTTTACCTATTAATGCGCTGAATCTATATCATTATTATGAGATTAACGCTTGCACTTCGGCACTCTTTGAAATGCTTGTGGGCAGCAGGTACACATCATCTCAAAACAAGAGAAAGCAGAAGAAGCCTCGCTGTTGGTTTCATTTTAAATTTAGAGGCTCTGCATTTGCTGAAATGCTAGATTATCTTCTCTCCTAAACTTTGAAACACTCCACTGTGTGTGGGTGTGCACAGTGAAGAGAGGAGACCGAACAGGCATAAATAGAAAAAAGTGAGAAGAGACAGACAAATGTTAGGATTTAACTCTGATTTAGCTGATATGCATCTACTGATAACAGCTGGCCAATTTATGTGAACAAGGCTGTTCTGCTTGAATAGCCTACCTTCTTTCTCTTTATGCTGGAAGTAAGAAATAAGCTCCCCCATGTATGTGTCACTCTCAGGGCTAATAAGAGAGCACTATAGTGTTGTGTTGTGGCTAAGGCAGCTGAGCATGTCATCTACTAATTGGAAGACTGGCGGTTTGATCCCTGGCTTCCCCCAACATATACTTGGGCAAGATACTGAACCCCCAGTTGCTCTTGATGCATGCATGATGGCAGGAGGATAAAGCTACCCTAATAGGTGCATGTAACCCCATCCACAAGGGGATGATAAGATGAGACAGGCCAACCTTAGTGGATCTTTAATATAGAGACTATTCTGGGCATCTGTCCCTCACAGCTGCACAGATCAGCTGCATATTTAGTATTTTAAAATGCAAGCGACTCAAAATTAAAGCTCCTCAGCTGCTTTGTCACAAGAATTATCCAGATGTGCATATTTGATTTAATTCATTTTGGTTAGACATTAAATAGGCTTCATAATAAATGATTAAATGTATAATTTATGCCTTGGATTTAAGTTTCTGTGGGTAAGCAAACAAATACTAAACCCCGACTTTCCCCTGATGCATCCATTGGAGTGTGAATGTTAGAAAGTGCTAAGGAATAGATAAAAGTACTGTATATGTGTGATTGGATGAATGAGGAACTATTTTTCCCTAGTGATCGATGGTAGCCAGGAGGCCATTCACCAGTCTCTAGGCCTGCATAAATAGGAACTTTGGCAATCGATTTCACAGCAACAGCCAGCAATCTCCCAGCATCCACTTGCTACCTGGTTGGGGGTTGAGCACACATTTTTCCCCTCACAGCTGGTGGCTGCGACAGGTCTCGCTGCAATTCAATTCAATTTCAATTAAATTTTATATTGCATCAAATCACAACAACAGGTGCTTTATATTGTAAAGAACCTACAATAACACAGAGAAAACCACAACAATAAGACAACCCCCATGAGCAAGTACTTGGTGACCGTGGGAAGGAAAAACTCCCTTTTAACAGGAAGAAACCTCCGGCGTAACAAGGCTGAGGGAGGGGCAGCTATCTGCTGCAACCAGTGAGGGGTGAGTGGAGGGAGACTCGTTCATTCAGCCTGCTTGTCCTACACCAACATCTTTTTATATTCGATTGCCATAATGTGTCCAATGAGGCAGATATTTTCAAAGTTAAAGGGTGAGAAAACAGTTCTCCTTAATCTGGCTTTTTTTTTTAAACCTACCTAAGCACAGTGCAGCTATTGATTCGTGCTGTTATGAAACAGTGAGCTGCTGTTGAGAGCTTCATGCCGAGCAGCAGCTTCCCTTCAGGAGGCTGCTGTGTCCGACCCCTCAGTGGACTATTCTTAGATCCAGTTTTCTGGGTCAAAACGAGGCTCTCCTCTTCCTACTGCCTTTCACATCGGAGCTCTCGTCATTTTTTTTTCTGGCCTTCGTATTTCATGTTTCTGTTAGTTTTTGAAATGTATAAATCTACTTGAACCAGCTTTGATTTTATGAAAAAAAAAATCAGGAAGCTATGTCCACCTTTTATACTGTCTATTGTTTCAACACAGTGAATGTAAGCAGCACTTCTAAAGTTATGATTGTCTCAAATTTATATTTTTTCTTCTTGTTCCAAATTGAAAGTTTATGATTTGAATTTCTGTATTTTTTATGACTACCTAATGAAGCTATAAATAAAATACCTTTTCCTTTCTCCTAAACACATAAGGTAAGTTTTAGCCCTACCCCTTTGATGGGTTAGACCTCAGACTAAGTTAATACAGCAGTGATTATTTCAAACTGCCTCATCTGCTAGTTCAGATGGTAATTTTCTGCACGCTGCTTTCTCAGAAAAGCGGCGCAGCAAATAGGACAATTACATGCATCTCCATTTAAATGTGTGAAGTTTCCATTTAACGAAATCACCACCAGTAACTGCAAATTCAGAACAAACTGCAGTTTTCGCTTGTGTTAACAGAAAATTTTATTAGCACAGTCTGCTCTCAAGAGTGTGAATCCACTAAGCTGAATCTCAGAATAAAAAGTCTTCCGTGGCATGCTGCCTAGATAAAGTCTGTGATGGGAAACACTGGGCTCTTTCTCTGTTGGCACTTGATCTTTTGAGTCCTTTTGTAGGAAAACTAAAATAGACTTTGCATCGTCAGGCTTTGCAGGAAACAGTGGAGGACAACTTGGCCTGAAGCAGGATAATAATTGAAACTCGTACCACGTGCTTATAGTTTCTAGCTCAGTGTTCACGTAGGCATGAGCTAATTTATCCCATTACGGATCTTCCACTCTGTCTTTTGTTATCACAGGAAATTGATGTGCATTAAGTTTTTCCTCCATCCTGCCAGCTGAAGTTCAGCCAATCAGAGCGCGTGGTCAACAACAATACCGGCTGCCTCATGGGAACTGTCGTCAGCATAGCGCACACACATAGATACACACATACATGTGCATACACACACACACGGTATGTACATATCAGCTTTCCACAGTATCCGCTTAAGCATGAAAGATGTATTTTACACACAAGCGCACACGTATGCAGCTTTATGGACAGAATAATGGTGTTTCCTGTTTATAAAGCTGCCTTCCTGTCAAATTAGAGGAAAAACCTGAATAGACAGACAGAGGCCTGTGTGTGTGTGTGTGTGTGTGTTTGTGTGTGTGTGTGTGTGTGTGTGTGTGTGTGCGTGCAGGAGGCTGATAACTGAACGAGCTCATCACTGCTCTCCATCTTTCAGCGTGGAAGGCTGCATCACTGAAATATTGATGAATCTACTCCGTGTGTGTCCATGTGTGTTTTCATGTGTGCCCGTGTGTGTTTGGCAACTTGAAGTCGGTATGTGTGTCATGAGATCACTAAAGAGGGGGAGAGAAAGAAACGTCTTCACGTAAACGTCTTACACGGCAAATTTGACTCAAATTTTAAGCAATGGCAGGAAAAGGTATTACAGTTATGTGTATACTTATTAAAAAATGTCAGATGCAGAATTTCCAATACCTGAAAAATAGGTATAATCTTTCAAACCAGGATTTCTTTAGATATCTAAAGATATAGGATTGTTATATTAACTGTATAAGGATAAATGAGGACAAAATACATCCAATTATAAAGATGTTTGTACTCTCTTATCAAGAGGCAGTCCCCAGAGTGATATCAACCATGTACCTCATTCTTATGGAAGCTAGAAAATGCTCAACCTTATATGTGAAAAATAAATGGGAGCAGGAGGCGGGTGAGGAAATACCGGAGGAGGTGCGGTACAAGATGTGGGCAGCACATCACTCTACAACACAATCACTGAAGTGGAGGAAAATTAGTTGGAAGAAAGAGATGGCCGTGAAACAGCCATGCTGGAGACTGCACGGAACCAAACCATACTCATATTATTTGGTCATGTGGGAAAATAATACCCTTCTGGGATGTCATTCACTCAGCTGTTGTCGGAATACTTGGCAATTCCGCGATCATTCCAAATCTTATATTTGGGTCATCTTAAGGAATATGTGCACCCAAAGGACCAATATTTGTTCAAGGTTCTCCTGGCAGCAGCAAAGAAAGCAATAACTAAAAACTGGCTAGAGATTTTTATGATGGAGAAACTCATGTACAGACTGAGAATGAAGGAAGAAAACTTTTTACAAGACTGGGACAAATGGTTAACATACAAACGAAGAAGGGGTTTGTTCAGGGTTTCTGTAAATGTATAAACTATGCAAATACAAAATTTTATTTATAAGATTTAGGTGGAAAAATAATCAGTGTAAACAGTTTAATATAAGACATGCAAAAACATCTAAGGTCTGAAACAGACCACTGCATGCATTCGCCTTTTAATTTTTATTTTAACAAATGCACTTAGTTTATAGCAGCATCAGCTCATAGTGTAGTGGTTAACACATCCGTTTGGCAAGTGGAAGGTTGCTGGTTTGTTTCCAGCCAGAGGCTCAGATCCTCTTTGGAGTTGTGCCAGGAAGGGCATCTGTTCTAAAAACTCTGCCAAATCAAGCATACAGCTTTACACTAAGTTTATGCTTGCTGTAGTCACCCTTGTGAACAGCACCTCGTGCCAAAAGTATCATCAGCCGAGCTGGAGGCAGGAGTGCACGAGCGAGTCATGCTTCCTGCTCTTTGAGTTGTATATCAGTGCAGAAACATAGTGATATATGTAGTATATATAGTGATATATTTCGAAGCTGCAGCCAACAACCATTTCACCTAGCAGAAAAAAATTTTTGTACTCTGTCATGTAGATGAATCATAAGAGAGTGTATGAATATACTAAAAGAGATATAATATGTTAACTATTGAGCTCTATTAGTGCATCTGGTAGGAGGGTTTTAGAGTTGCTTTTACACCAACTGGAAGAAACACCTAGTGGTTCTTAAGCAAAGCCGGAGCTTCGTATTTATCAGGAGAGATCGTATTTACCCTAAGCAGGAATCCAAAAGAGCATTTTTCTCAAAACGCTGAACTGTTGCTTTAATCTTCCTGCAAAAATCTGCTGCAGCTTTCACCAGGAAAGAAATGCCACAGTAAGTTTGTCGCACGCCTCCTGATACAGGGTGGCAGATACATCATACACAGTTTTACAGTTCAAACATCTTTATCATCACGCTCTTTGCTCCTAATAAATCCTATATTTAAAATCTGGGTTTGACAGAGGACAGTTCTTTTTTTAAATTATCTACTATTATAAATTAAAAAATAGGAACTTTTTTGCTTTATGCTTTGATAACTGTTGAGGAAAATGAATTCTCAGATATGAATGTCTTTGGCTTTTATTATGAAATTTTATTACCTAAACAGTCAAATCACAAAATTGTGTGTCTGTATTCCGGCAAAATAAACTTTGGTGGGTTATGTTCTGCTGATTGCGTGGCATTTACTGGACCTGCCTCCTCCTGTTGGATGCAGATGATGACGGATGGAGAACAAACTGCAATGAGATTTGAGGCTTCACGTCATGGTTGTTTAAGTGGTTTTTGCATCGACCAGGACTAATGTAAACCAGATTCTCGGAGATGTCCTGACCTTTGCTCTCCCTTCATTCTAACCTTTTGTTTTTCATGCTCGGTGTCTTTTTCTTTTAGCGTTTCTTTTCTTCTGCTTGTGTGTCTGCCCAGGAAGCTTTCTGTCTCTCTGCTGCATAGTGAGACCTGTTGTCGTCATGTTGTATTTATAGCCCGGTCGCTCCCAGCAGGCCTCGGCCTCACTGTGGTTGGCTGGCTGATGCAGACGAGCCAGCTCAATGTGCAACACTTCCCATTCTCTTTGCTTTCCCATCAGCAAATGGATCAGTCACAACCAGAAGAATTTGAGCACGCACTTATGGGCAGATTATATATCCATAAACAAGTATGCAGGCTGGCTCTCTCACACACACACACTCAGTCATCTCAATGTAATGCATTTATAAATGCTTGGTTTTTTTTCTTCTTTAGCATCTTCCTCCTGCAGACGCCACTGCTTTCCACAATTTTTCCTTTAAATTCAGCAGTTTCTGGCAATCTTTCTGACAGATAAACCAACAAACTATCAGCACGAAGAACATTTTGTGTTAAAGCATCATTATTGTGGAAAAACATTCTGCTGATTTAGTGATTAAAGACATTCAAATTTAAGCTTCAGATTTATTCTATATTTTTTTCCCCTTCACGTTTGTCTTTAATGTCAGAACTAAGCAACAACCTTCAGGGCTCCAAAGTCATGGTTGAAGTGACAGAAACTGCAGTTCCTCTATTGCCCACTTGAGGCTGCCTCCCAAAGCAACTCAATCCCCACAGACTCCCATATTAAAATGACCAAAATTACTGCATTAAAAAAAAAAACATGTTTACAGCCTGGTACAAATAACAGTTTAAGTCTTTGGAGTTAATTTCATTTGAAATAATTTGGTTGTTTAATGTTTCAGTCACTCTGGAGTAAAAGTTAAAGTTTTATAGAAATGTTTATAATTATAATATAATGTGTGTTTGCTTGTATTACTTGAGGGAAATAAATTTAAATCTGTTTTCAATTTAATGTAATTTCATCATCTTTTAATTTTGGGACAAATATCTGGCCTAAAGTTAGTATATGGTTAGCTTTCGGCTTCGGTTAGGCACACTGTGTTTATGGCTATGGTTAGAAATGAGTGTAAGTCAATATGATGCCCTTTAAAGTGATGGAAAGATTTTATGTCTGAGACTGAAACCTTAATCTGCCTGGATGTCTGGAAACAGAATCATGACTTCAGTGACTCCAGTGAGTCGACTGTCATCTGAGTGGAGGTCATTTGGACTCTACCCTGAGTCACCCCACCCCACCCCCACCTCCTCTTCTTGTTTTCCTGCCTCCTTTAAATCATCACCCTTTGTTGCACCAGCTTGAATCTGAAAAGCTAATTCAGAGATTTGAAAGATAGCATTTTTTTTAACCGTAACTGGCTTCCTTTCTTATCCTTTAAATTACTTTTGTAGACTAATATATAATGATTTACTGAATGTGCTGCAAATGTTGAAAGGTTTGGTCAAAAGATACTGACTGCAGTGTTACGCTGTGAAGGGATTACTTTGGAACATATGCCTATTCATGAGAAGATTGGCATTGCTCTCTGGTCTCTACAGGGAGCTGTTTGTGTATGGATTCAGTAAATTAGATGGGAAATGCTAATCTGTGAGTTTTAGAGGTTTTAGTGGTTTAGCTGTTTCCTTCTACTGATAGAAAACTAAGCTAATCCTTATTGTTCACACAAACACACACACGAGCTGCATCGACCTCATATTTATAGTTTATTTACACTATGAACCTTTAGCTCATTATGCTGAAAAACAGACTCTGGCTGGTTTTCCATGTTTAAGGTCATACCAAAGCAGATTTAATTCTGGACTTTGACTAGGCCACTCCAAAACCTTCATTTTGCTTTTTAATGAAACAATCAGAGGTGGACTTGTTGGTGTGTTTTGGATCATTTTCCTACTGCATAATCCAAGCGAGCTTGAGCTTCAGGGCACAAACTGATGGTCGGACATTTTTCTTCACGATTTTCTAATAGAGAGCAGAATTTATGGTTTCATCAGTTACGGCAAGTCGTCCAGATCCTGAAGCAGCAAAGCAGACATCACACTACCACCACCACCACCATGTTTGACTGTTGGTATGATGCTCTTTTTATGAAATGCTGTGTTAGCCTTATACCAGATGTAAAGGAACCTTCCAAAAAAGTTTACATTTTTTCTCATTAGTCCACAAAATACTTTCCCAAAAGTCTTGGGGATTATGAAGATGTTTGTTGCAAATGTGAGACAAGCCTTTGTGTTCTTTTTGGTCAACAGTGGTTCTTTTGTGACCTCCTGGATGAGCAATCGCAGCACTTTTGGAGTAATTCCGTTAGGCTGGCCTCTCCTGGGAAGGTTCATCACTGTTCCAAGTTTTCTCCATTTTTGAATAATGGCTCTCAGTGTGGTTCGCTGGAGCCTTTATAACCGTTTTCCAGACTGATAGATGTCAGTGACTCTATTTCTCAGCTGTTTCTTTGGATCGTGGCATGATCCGTGTTGCTTTTTGAGATCTTTTAGCCTACTTCACTTTGTGAAACACGTTCTATTTAAGTGATTTCTTGATTCATCAGGTCTGGCAGTAATCAGGCTTGGGTGTGGCTTGTGAAATTGAACTCAGATTTCCAAAAATGTGGTTAATCACAGTTAATTCATGATTTAACAAGGAGGGCAGTTACTTTTTCACACAGGGCCGGGTAGGTTTGGATAGCTTTTTTTTTTTTTACCCTTAATGAATGAAATTATAATGTAAAAAATGCATTTTGTATTTGCTCAGGTTAGCTTTGTCTAATATTAAAATTTGTTTGATAAACTGAAACATGTAAGTGTGACAAATATGCAAAAGACTAAGAAATTAGGATTCCACAGCACTGTAGATCTAATTGCTAAATATGCTTCAAGTTCAGAAAAAGATGTGATGGTGTGAAAAGGATCGCACCCCGATGAAAAAGGTTTTCATTGGTCTGTAATACTCAGGCTTTTTTTTTCCTACACTGCGTTTAATTTTAATTTAATGCTGGAAGTCAGTGCAGCACTTGTTTCCTGTCAGTGTTTGCAGGCTGTTCGCATTTAGGCTAACCAGCATTCATACACAGTATACAACAACATTGTTCCAATTTAATTGGATGTTGTTGTATTCGTGAATGCATGTAACTGGGGTTTGACACAGTTTCATGAACCCACTGAGGCTCACAGGGAGCTGTTTATAATCAAAGTGGCAATAGACAGCGATTCACAACAAGCCCCTCCCCCAGCACCCAATTCTAAAGACTGCCTTCCACTGTCAAAAATCTTCTTGTATTAGGCTAACAAGCACGTAATAGGTTTTGACACTTGATCAATGATCTGAATGTAACTTCTGAACCCTCTCGAGACCTGCAGCCCTCACCATCCAGTGAAGGTCCAATCCTAGGTTTATGCTTGTTTTACTTACAGTCTCTTTCTAATCTGTACAGAGTTGAATTAATTGTTATTTTTGCATTGGTTTATAATGTTTTTAATTGTTAGTGAGGTGCCTCTAAGATTTCTTGACACCAGCTGTATTTGTCAAAGTTAAGAAGGGTTAGTGTGTAATTATTGGGAGAAGAGAAAGGTTGATATTGGAGAGAAATGCTCCTTGAGCGACTGTGGATGAATGAAATGTCCAAGCACCCTCGGGAAGCACTTTGAGGATCCTGGATTTAGATTTAAAAGTTTTTGCCACTTTAAATTAAGCTAAAACATGATTTTTTTTTCTAGATTTCTAGACAGGCTCCTGGTGGAGTAGATGTGAAGCTTTGAGTTAAATGCAGTCAAGTTGCCATTTAAGTAACCAGCATTTTACAGGCTACATTATAAAGCCGGTGTATAAGGGGTCCAAAACCTGTCAGGAGGGGGGGCACATAAGATGCATGAGAGAGAAAATCCCTGACATGAATCAGCCCTTTAATGAAGCTGAAAGAATATGACAGAACACAAAGCGCAGCAAACCAGTCACTGACACACACACACACATTCACACACCAAACACAAAGACAGCTCGAAACAAAGAGGCTTTCTGTGGAAACCTGCTGCAATCACATCCCCTCTGAAGGACTCCACTGTCCTCTGCATGGCTATAAGAGTGTGTTTCTGTGCTCACCCATACAATCCAGTAGACAGTGAGAGCCATATAGGCTGCACACAGACTTTTTGTGTCCTGGAATGTGGCTACACTATACACATAGATTGCAAAGTAAGATACAAGTGGGGAACAAGATACAGGTGGAAACAATCAAACACAGGTGAAACCAATGAGGGTGGGGCAAAGAACCACAATGGGAGGAAGTAAAACCAAAATAAGACACAAGAGAAAACAAACCTTCAAAGTAAAACAGGAAATAACTAAAAGACATAGCTAACACTGAGACATGAAGAATACACTAAACATAATGACAGACGGGAGCACAGAAGCCAGGATGAAGTAGAATCACAAACACGACAAAATCCACAGAATACCAGGGCCATGACACTCCCCCTGAACAAATGTTAAAGTAAAAATGTTCAGACGTTATTGAACCAAGAGATAGATGTTGGTTAAGATCAAAGCTTAAGAGATCAACAAAATTATTACAGTTAATCCTGATGGGGATATGAGTGTCTACACAAAACGTCACATCAGTCCAGCCGTCTGTGGCTGAAACACCAGAAACTAAAAATGTAAAACTCTGCATGTATGAAGAATAGAAGATCTGGCATTTCCATACTTCCTATTCTGTCTATGCAAGTAGTCGTGCAGTGCATTCTGGTACTGTCACACTGTGTTTGGAGCATTGTGGCATCAAGATGCCCCCTCTGCGTTCGCATAAAGTTGAGGTCTAGGCTATTGAACTGATATGATTTGTCACATGCTTTCCTTATTTCTTGCCTTAAAGTTTTTCAGAAAATCTGCACACGAGTCACTGTGGTTGTTTGGGTTGGAAACAAGAGCCCACAAGAGGCGCTAGTCCAGTCGGGTGAAGCTGAAAGTTTGTGGAGTTGTAGGAGGACACACACCATTAGTGGCATTAGAGGATAGGTCCTGACATTCATGCTGTCATTACAGTATGCTTTCCAGTCTAGGTAATCCCTGAAAAAAGATTTTCATCTCAAGGAATGTCCTAGCTAAATACATTTTAAGTAAAACATTCAACGTTCAAATGTTTGTGACAAAACCACTAAACCAAAGGGATTTTAACCTTCTTGTTGACTTAAAAAAAAAATCAACAAGAAGGTTACAACATGTTTTTTCTGGGTAATTTTTTACCGCTCTACTTTGACATGCTTGAGGTTTGTGTCCGAAGCGCTGCGGAGTTTCAGCAGAGCTCAGCCTGTTGTGGCGTGTGTGTCGTCATGTCGATACTAAGCTGCCAACCTCCAGCGTCCGTCTGCCTCATCAGCACAAAGTCTGCACTGACTGCAGCTCTGGGACACAAACCCTCACAAAGACTCAGCTATTTAATGTCCACTCAGTTTGACCTCGCAAAGCTTCAAAGGCAAATAAGACACATTTTCTAGTTCTTTATTTCCATTCAATTTAATTTTGTTTATATAGCGTCAATTCACAACAGTCGCCTGAAGGCACTTTATATTGTAATCACATGAGCCCCTGTGAGCAAGCACTTGGTGACAGTGGGAAGGAAAAACTCCCTTTTAACAGGAAGAAACCTTTGTTATTTATTATGTTCCTTATGTTTTGCTTTTTTATGTATGTATGTTTTACACAGTATTTTAACATGTAGCCTCACACTTTCTATAAAAATGATAAACAAAATATTTGAAACATGTATCAATAATTTACTATAACACAGTCCTAAAATCCACATCAGCTTCGATGTTTTCCACCCTTACAAGCCGTTCTATATATAATATCACCGCAGTCTAGCATTTCTCAGTCAATAAAGTGCTTTGATCAAAAGGTTAGACCTTTTTCTTGTTACAGCATGACCTTTTTCTGAAGCAATGAAAAAAAAACCAACGAGTTACCAGCCAATGAAAGGCTGGTTCATTTAAGGACGCTTGCTTAATTATGTTTGATACCAAATGCTGTCTGTTAGTGTTTAAAACTGAAGCAGTTCCTGTTACATGACGGTATCAGCTTGTCATTTTAATTTTGCACAATGTGTTCCTTTAAACTGTTGGTATTTAATGACTTTTTGGTGTGACGTTACATACAGAATCTTTGCTGCGCTCATCCTCGACACCCCTGCAGGATGTGTGGCATTTAACAGACATTATAAGCATATGAATCAAATATGAATCAAAATATTGTCTGATTTTTTTTTATTTTTAAGGCGATGGAGAGCAAGCTGCTGGTTGGCGGAAAGAACATCATAGATCACACCAACGAGCAGCAGAAGATGCTGGAGATGAAAAGGCAGGAGATTACTGAGCAGGTAAACCGGTGTTTGCAATGTTAGATATTTTTACTCTTAGATACTGTAGTATATTCAATTTCCTCAATACAGCTGCACACTCCACACTTAATGCATAAGCTTAACAACTTACGGAAAGGAGTGTTTTCTGCATTCTGAACACTACAGAGCTGAGGGTAATCCACGAAATATTTGCGTTCTGCTTTCAGACGCGTAAGGAGCGGGAGATCCAGCAGCAAATGCTGGCTCAGGATGAAGAGACGCTGGAGCTGAGAGAGACTTTCACTTCTCTGCAACAGGAGGTCGAAGCCAAGACAAAGAAACTCAAGAAGGTAAAATATCAGTACGTGTGCGCGCAGTAATGCAGAAAAAAGTCTGATGTACACAAGTAGAAATATAGTAGGCATCCTTATTTAAACTTAGCACAAAAAATGAGGCAATTTGTGTTTGGTTGATTATTTCTTTGTTGTAACAATGCTTCTTGGCAATAAATCTTACACCTCTGGAAAGCCTGTTTTTTCCCCCTTAAATGCACCACATTTGTAAGGAAAATGGTTTTATGGGTTGAGCAGCAGAGTTGAGTATGTGGATTACTGTACGTCTGTGAAAAGCTTCTGGTACCCCAGGTGCTCACAATCATTGGAGGCAATCTCAATGCAGAGAGCGATTCTGCAGTCAGTGGCAATCCCATATCTCCACAGCCTGGGACCAAACTCTATCCTCCAAGATGACAATGCTCACCCCCACAGAGAATGTGGGGATTCTCCAGAATTTGGGAGTGGAGAGGTTGGAATGGCATGCCTGCACTCCTGACCTCAACCTCACTGAACACTTATGGGATCAGCTTGGGCGTGCTGTTTGTGCCAGAGTGACAAATACTGGTTAAAGAATGTGATGCCATCCCACAGCAGCGTGTGACCGAGCTGTTGGCCAGCATGAGGAGGAAGTGCCAGGCAGCTGTGGCTGTGTATGGTTCTTGTACATGCTACTGAGGCCCCTGTTTGTTAAATGGATAAAATTCAGTTTCTTCAGACTTGAATCATCAGCGGCACCAAACAAGAGTCAATAGCAGAATAAGCTGTTTGGCATTGGCAGAAAAGATTTGGCAAGTTTTTCACAGACGTAACCCACGTACTCAACTCTGCTGCTCAACCCACAAATGCATTTTCCTTACAAATGCGGCTCCATTTAAGGGGAAATAAACAGGCTTTCCAAAGGTATAAGATTTATTGCCAAGAAGCATTGTTACAACAAAGAAATAATCAACCAAACACAAATTTCCATACTTTTTGTGCTAAGTTTATGTACATGCACACACTTTTGCAAAAGAGCACGTATATTATAGATGTGTTTTCACATGCACACACTTACAGGCCTTCCCTTTTTGTTCCTAATGTGGGAATGTCCCTCTTTACCCCTTCCTTTCTTTGACCCCTGACCTGGATCCCAAATGACCCCTTGCCTTGGACACTCTCAGACACACACTTAAATCTCAGTACCTCAAGGTTTGTCCTGCCGTTCCCTTCCCTCCCCCCCTCCCCGTCTGCCGTTTTACGCCTTCATGCTTTCCACACCGTTCTGTCTTCTTTTACTTCCTGGTCATTTTGCTCCAAATCCCCCAGTAACTCACTAAACTTCTCCCTCACCACTGTAAACACTGAACCTATCACACCCTTCACCTCTGTTTTCGTTTCCCCATTTCGCTGCACGGACACGACCAGCAGCACTAACACCGAGCGGCCCATTGTGCGAGTGCAAGCAACAGTGTGACTAATGATCCTGTGCTGATCTTTGCTGCCCTGACTCCCAGACGTGGTCCATCGGCTCGTCTCGCGCTGCATGATGCTGTCACTCTGAAGAAAGGAGTGAGCGTAAAACATTTTCACACTGTGCATTCAGAACTCAGAGGGCAGTCCGTAAAGCTCAGCGACCACAAAAACGTCACTGACATCAAGCCTGAAAAAAAAAAAACTTACTGCAGAAATCTTGCTTTTTCTTGTTTTCCTTCCAAATTCATTATTTAGTGAGCAACTGAGAAGTTAAACATGATAAGTTAGACCAGTAGTTTGTTAGTATTGCAAACTGTCAACTGTGCCTGCAGTGCAGCTCCCCTCAAAATCAGAATTACTTGTAAAAAACACAACACAATCAACTATGTAGGATTAATTTTGGATTTAAACTGGAAAAAAGCAACACTTTCCAGCCTCTAAATGAACAAACAGGTGGGAGAAAATGTGCTATTCCGTAACACAGACTACAACACCAAATGCAAATACAAAACATTCACTGATAATATGAAGATGATGCGTGAATAAGAAGCACTGAGACAAGCCAGAGGCAGCAGTTTGGAGAAGGCCTCCTTAAGGATGGGTGGTAGATCCCAGGCCTGGCAGAGCCACCTGATAACCATTAGAGAGGGTGACAAAGAGGGAGGGAGGGCAGGGCAGAGAAACCAGAACAAATAATTGTGTAGGGCAAGTAGGTATTTATTGGAGTGCAACAGGATGGGGAGTGTCTGGGGTGTGGTCCCGCTCCTGGACTTCAGATAAATAACCCCCAGTAAATAAATGCACAGTTGTGCAGGTGCAAAGCCATCAACGCGTGGCTAACTTACCAAGCCTGGGCTCAGAAACTTATTGGACACCATGGAGACTTCCACAGAGGACTTAATCTTACAATATCTGCTGTGTTCATATATTGTTTCAGTGGGTTAATATGAAATCACTGAAATTAGGTTGATTTCAAGCCTGAGAAGATAACTTTTTATAAGGGTCTTAGAGAGGTGGAAGCAAATGCATACCAAGAGCATAACACACAAAAACACAGCAAAACCAACAAGGACCAAAACTCATCAAAGACTTTACAAAAACATCTTTTTAACTGCACATAAACGACAATTTTTAGCCCACAGAGAGACATCCATGGAGGTCTGGTGCCTGGGTGTTACCCTTTGCATCCACTATAATCAGGTTTACTTCAAGAATCACTTTCTGAGCTGTAATACTGAAAATGCTGAATAAAAAAACACATGAAGAGAGTGAGAGTACCCCTCTGTAATGTGTCATTAAGGCCTCAGCTTTGTGTGCACAGCAGAAGTCTAAATTAAACTCCAGCTCCAATTCCAGTTTCTTTTTAACAATGACTCAAATTCTAAGCCAGCTTTGGTGAAAATCTGTGTGAATAAGGGAGCCATCGTGTCATGGAGATTTTCCTTGCCTGCTTTTTATTGATTTGGTCATTTTCAAAGCTCCTTGCTCACTGTGTCCACGCTGCAGAGCCTGTAGTGTCATGATTCAGGGCTGGAGTCAGGATTTGCCTTTTTGTTTGAAGCCCTGGGTGAAATCAAAGAATGAACAGTGTGAAATCTCAGGAGGAACGAGGAGGAGGAATTAGAGGAGGAGTGCTCCCATTGGCTGGCCTGTTCACCAGACACCAGTGCCTCCAGTGCTGTTGCTATGGGCAACCAAGCTGCAGCGAGTTGTAGACCAGTTTATCTTCACTGGGAACCTCGGTCCTGATCGCCCCTCTCCGCTTGTTCGTCTTTCTCCTTTCTTCCAGCTGTACACCAAGCTCCAGTGCATCAAAGCAGAGATCAAGGACGTGAACGACGAGCACGTGAAGAGCAGGCAGGAGCTCGAGCAAACTCAGAACGAGCTCACCAGAGAGCTCAAGTTCAAGTGAGTCGACCTCAAATCACGAGTCCTCATAAATCACCATTAGGCGCATACAGTACAGGCTGAATTAATTTCTTCCAAGCAGCAAGGGACGAGAGATCAGCCTCATTTAAACAGTGGAATATGCTTCTTTTTTTAAACCTTTATTTAACCAGGCAAACAGATTACGACCAATTTCTTATATCCTTCTACAGTGATTGTATTTCTGCAAAGGTCGAGCCTTTATTTGCCAATGTTTTTCCCCCCTGTTTTTGCTTTTGCCCCTGCTGTGTTCACACTTTGCTGCAGTTTGACTAAATGAATCTTTTCTTTGTTGTCAGAAGTCTCCGTGTCTTATTTTGCTCTCCGACAAGAGCCCTACTAACAGCTGTAATAGCCAGCTGTTGTTTTTCTTCTTCTTCTTTTTTTAATTTCTCTGAGCAGGAAAAGTGCTTTATGACATTATTGCAAAAAAGAACATAAAACATTCATCAATCTTTTCTTTTAAACCTGGTTTTGTGCAGCCAGTTAAAGACTTGATTTCTTTTTATTTGAAGTAACATTCAAAACTATAAAAATGTTCCTTATCAATAGTTATCAATAGATTTAGTGTTTATGAATGAAAAAGGCTTTACAAATTCAAAATAACGTTAGTTTTTCTGTCTACAATTTGAAAAATGTACCAATAAAACCCCAAATTTTAGTCACAATACTGCTGTTATTACGACCATGTGACTCCAGGGACTTGTATATGATTTAAGCCATTATTTCTTACATCACGCTGTATCGCTGCATCACTTTGTGTTGTGTACACTCAGGTATCTGATCATTGAGAATTTCATCCCGCCCGAGGAGAAGAATAAGATCATGAACAGGCTGCTCTTTGACCCTGAGGAGGATCAGTGGAAGTTCCAGCCACTTGTTCCTGCTGCAAGGTCAGTGTCTTCTTTTAGATGTAACAATATTCCATTAAAAGAATAAACTCTTAATTTCAGTCAGGCTTCATGACCTTTTGACCTTTGGGCACCGTCCTTCACTTGCTTATCTCTTCTTCCCGTCATCCTCCACTGCTGCTTGAGTGGTGCCCTCCTTTCTTGGCTGCATTCAGAAGCATTTTTGGCATTTTGAGAATTGATTTCTAATTGATTTTTGAATGTCTCATTGATCCCGACTCTCCTTCCATTCAGCAAATCCTCGCAGATGAAGAAAAGGCCCACATCTGCGGTCGGATACAAACGACCCCTCAGCCAGTATGCCAGGGTTGCCATAGCAATGGGAGGTCATTCCAGATACAGGGTGAGTGTGGTTGTGTGGTGACTTGAAATCCTCTTTTTGAATACTGAGATTTTTATTATATTAATATTAATTCTCTTAAAAAAAATTATTCTGAAAGTTATATAAATTATTAATATTTTTATTTCCATCCATCCATCCATCCATCCATCCATCCATCCATCCATCCATCCATCCATCCATCCATCATCCATCCATCCATCCATGCTCTTCTGCTTATCCTATTCAAATAAAAGGATCAGGAAACAGTAAAATATACAGTCAGAGCATTTATTCCAAATTCAGTTAAATTTGTCCTTTCGGATCCTGAAAGACTAAATGTCAGTTTTTCAAATGTCAATATTTAAGACATTATTTACTCCTTATCTTATATAAATGGTATATATGGACAAATTAAACAGCAGATGTATGCAAGAAGACACTAAAATATGAAAACTAACACACAAAGCAAAGGGAAAATAACGCATGGGAAATTCAGGAAACTAGAAACAAAGTGGCACATGAAAAACTGCCCTTGAAAAAAAGCCCTTCACTATAAAGTGAAGCCGACAAAAACTTGATGCAAATGTGTTGCATGCACCGCTAACTTTATTCAAGCATTTGCTTTGAAACGCGTGGACTAAACTTTTACTAGAGAGTAAGGCAGCAGTCAGTAAGCGTGACCATGGAAACGAAGCTCCCAGCGCGCAGTCTTTTTGCAGATGTTGATGCCAGTGGAGGTTTCTCTGCAGTTATTGAGTCAGCAGAGCGTCGGCGACCTTAATGCACTATAAGCCTCGGCGACCATGCTCTATAACTTGATGTGGTCTGCCACTTTGTGGATGAGTTGCTGTGGCTCCCAAACTCGCCCACTTTGTGAAGAAAAAAAGCACTTCAAGTTGATTGTGGAATATCCAGGAGGGAAGAAAAGGTCATGAACTGACTTGTTGCGTGCCACAAATGTTTTGTAAAGGCAGACTGCATGGCTATTAATGGGACTTAAAAAAACACTTGAATTCAAAGAGGTGTGGCCCAGTGCTTCTGTCCATATCATGCATCACTGACCGTAGCTATTTTTTTTCTGTGTTCAGGCTGAGAACATCATATTTCTGGAACTGGACGTGACTCCTCCAAACACCACCTCACTCGATCGCTCGAAGGACGCAGAACTGAACCAAAGTTCCTCTCTGGACAACTCACCCACCAAGGAGAAAGGCGTCCGGAAGTCTCACTCCTGGTGAGTCTGACTCCCTTTAATACAACCGCAAGGATGATGTTGTCTTTCTTTATTGGCTTATCACATTTACTGCACACTGCTGCTGCTGCTGCTTCAGATGGTTTTACATCTGGAAATAGAAATAATTTGATGCTATTGATGACATTTTAAAAAGTGTGATATCCAAGATTAAGTTAGTTTGTTTTATTTGTAACTTTTAACATTTTGAACTTCTGGAGGAGTTTTACAGTAGCAGAGGTTATTGCTTTGCTGCTTCAGTGCATAACTTTGCCACAGCTGGTCACATTTGAGAGAAAATGTGCTGGTATAGCTAATATATCATCCAGAAGCATCAAATAACTCGATTATGTGTATAATTATGTATAATTATCTATTTTAGATTTATTTTCCTGCTGTAAAATGTCCTGTGCTTTAAAAACAAAGGTAGTAGTTAAATTTTTTTTTTAATGTCATTATCTAATGTTTAATAACTCCAAAATATTAGTATTGGTGGTGATATATAATGTTTTTTTGGTCTAAAACAAAAAAATATATATATATATCATTATTATATTGTTGATGAGATTTATTTGTTATGATTCATATGTTGCCCTGGCGTCAAAAAGCTGAGAATATCTGATCTTTTTTTTGCGTCTGAAACCTGCTTGCACTGTTCAGCCTGTATGTGACCACTAAACTGTAAACGGTTTAGCA
>JAVDPK010001560.1:264148-280672 GCA_034780415.1 Cichlasoma orientale | reverse complement strand
TGACAAGTCACTAGCACATAAGTGTTCAATGTCCTTCAGTTTTGCAATGAGATTTTCCCCCATTGCTAGTGACTGATCTTGCATACCTAAGATAACAACGCTGAAAACACCTTGCTCAAGGCTTCAAAAATGAGACTTTGGTCCATGTTTTGACTTCAAAACTTGAAATTTCTTTCAAAATTTATTGCAAAAATAACACAAAATGTTGTTTATGATGCTGACACAGCTAATTTAAATGCTAATTAAAGCATGCTGTTTAATCTTCCTCTGTAATGCAGCATCAGTCATACCCCCAAAACATTCATGAATCATGTTTTAATTTCTAGGGCAGACAGCGATGCAAGCATGAGCGGGATTTTTAAAAAATAAATAAATAAATAAATTAGGAACAAAGGTATGGCGAAACAGACGCATTTTTCCTCTAAGCTCTGCTAACATCAGTCAGTAAACCCACCCATGTATATTTATCGTGTGTGCCGTGGCTGCAAAATATCGTGCGAGAGTGTGCGTCTGTGGGGTGCGGGGAGGAGGAAGGGAGGATGCTGATGGACGAGAGGAGGAGGGGTGGATGGATGCAGGCATCCAAAGGCAATCAGGAAGTGAGGAATAACTGTGGAGGAGGTGGATACTGAGCCTGTTTCCATGGTAACCTGCCAGTAGAGGGTGATGGGATGGGGATGGCATTGATGGGGGTTTGTGTGTTGATATGTATGGATGTAACATGGTGGACCAGATGGCTTTGATGAAAAAAAAAAAAAAAAAGAAAGAAATCCTGTCGCAGGCTCCCGCTCATCAATCATGTTTCATGCTCTGATCAATAAAGGAAGTGTTGATTTGTTTTAGGCGATTGTATTTCTGCGCGCGTTTTGTTTGAGCAAAAGAGAGCAGTCATATTTTACTCCATTTGATCTCACTTCATCTCATTTATTAGGACGCCATTAGCCTCATTAAGGCAGTAGATTCTCTAGAGGTTACGCTACAACACAAACAAATTCACCAAGAAGAACAACGGCTCTAAAATACAGCATGTTAAACTGAAATGAATGGATTGTGTATCCAGTAGTATGGAGCACACTGTGTCACACACGCCTAAAGGTGCTCTTGAAGCTGAAACTGATCTCAGCAAAGAAAACAGATATTTTCAGGCACTTGTAGACATACTATGGATGGGCGATGTATCATATGATGGCTTTAATTACTGTACTTGAGCATAGCGAGTAAGTTTTGACCTCTACTTCAAGGTGGAAACAGTTAAAGCATGCTGTCTTAGGACAAAGCGCACATAAATTTGAAGTTTTTAAGAACTTTTAAAAGAGCTAAAATACAAATGATGAGATAAAATAGACCTTTGCTTTGGTGGAAAAAAATATTCTTTCCTTTAATGTCACGATGAAATTGCTCATACTGTGAGAGAAAATGAGAGAAATAATGTGAGGAGGACACATGGCACTGAAAAAAGGGAAAAGTGATAGAAAAAAGGAGGGAAGGACATCAAAGGCGGAAAAGGAAAATGAAATCAGAAGAGCAAAGTTGGTCATCATTTTATTTCATCCCATGGACAGTATAGAGAAACAATATAAGATTTCTAATAGATTTTCAGTGTTTTTAATGAGTTAAAGCTGCATTTCAAACTTGATTATGTGTCCTGATTATTTTTGCTGTAAGAGTAACTGTACTTAACTTAACTTAACGTAAATTCCAATTCATTTTTGGAGAATGTTTTATTAGTAAAAGGCAACTAAGATGACCAGACACATGGTCAGGATGTTAACGCATGCTAATTTTTTTGGTTTTATTTCCCTTCATGGATCTTATGTTGTGATCGGAGTGTTTACAGAGCCACAGCATCCTCTATGTGAACATCGATAAATCTCTGATTTGATTCATTCAGCCACATATACACTGTTTAATTCCCAGTGGTGTAATATAAAATAACCATGACACCCATGCTTCATAAACATGCTTTTCTGGTTCTAGATTTTCAACTATAGGAACTATTAATATGAAATTTAGCAGAAGCAGTCAGTTTTGCATTTTGCAGCCCTGATTCCTGGTTGTCACACAGAAACTAGCGCACGTGTTTCCAGGTAAAAAGCCACAACATTAATTATAATATTTACATTGTTACCATCAAACAAAGAATAATGCCGGGGACATAAGGGAGGATTAATTCCAGCATTATAATATGGTAATAGTATCTTAATATGTTAAAACATCAACCAAAATCATAGTATTATTATGAGGTTACGACCACTTTAAAGTCATTATATAAAAATTCTAGTACACAGCTATTACCATTTTATTGCTAGCAGGTTATAATATTGCTACCAATATATCACTCTAGAGTTACTAATTGCTAATTAGAATCAGAATCAGAATCAGAGTCAGAATCAGAAAAACTTTATTGTCCATTGCAAAGCAGTGGAAATTTGTCTTAAATATGGCTCTCAATATATAAATAAAACAACATAAAACACAACAGCAAGATCAGAACACTATTAAAAGTTGTACCTAAAAGAAAAAAAATTCATTGTGAGTTATTAATAATGTTAACAGCAGTTGAGATAAACGATTTCCTAACGATATTAGTTCTGGCTAATTACTCCTCATTTTTGGCCCCTTATTGTCCAGTTACATAAATTTAAAACTATTGTTGATACAAAATATTACTCAGTTATTACATGACTGTTACTTTGGTATTCAAGTGATAATAACTTGCTATTTCCTTATTATTACTTTCTTGTTACCACCTTATTATTCCGCTATTAACACATTATTACAAAGCTGTAATAAAACTCTTATATTTGAAATTAATTTCAAATGTATGAAATCTGTTATTGATTAGATTATTGATTTGATTAGTTACAAGTCATCCAATGCTGTATATGTTTACTTACAAATGTAAACAAAAATAGGTCAGACATTTCTCTGCTCATTCAGGCCAGAAGTTTTCTGAACGCTTGAATAATTTGTAGCATCCCCGTGAAATTTGGTTTCGTTTACATGCCTGTTTCATTTCTGTTCATGACGGCTTTATCTGCTGTGAGGAGAAGGAGGGGCGTAAATGTCAAAAATATTCATATTGTACATGCTGGTGAAATACTATGAATTGAGCAGCATCCAGTGTTTATTCATATATTCATTTACATCCATCCATCCATATCAGATTTGGTTTGGAGACATGCACATGCAGGTCTATGAATCTGAGTCTTATCAGCAGTCTGCCCTCCATCCTCCTGCTCTTGATCTTTAATATTTAATGAAGAGAGAGCTGCTTTATTAGGAGCACATTTGATTCAGTAATGTATTCAGTTACAACCAGATGATAACAAATAGAAACACAGAAAATAGAGAGTGGGCTCTACTATGTTTAATTTTGGAAATATGAAGCCGAAGCATTGAGTCCCGGTTTAGATATTAAAGTGTGATGTGGTTTTGTGTTGTTGCAGGCTAAAAATGCTTCAGTTACAGTCAACTGAACATTATTTTTGTTGACCTCTTTCCCCACTTACTTCGCCTCAGCAGTTATCAGACCCATTTACCCACTTTACCCAATGCAGCAGAGTGAATCTTAACTGGTACATAATTTAGCTTTTGAGCCAGCTGGAAGCAGCCTTACTGTTTTTATCTAACTGATCAGACATCTGACTGCTGCACTGCTGCACGCAAATCCCAGCACCGAAAAGGCTGTCTGGTGTTGTTGTAGCAGTGGCCATACTGTACTGAGAAGCAGCATGGAGGTCAGCGGTTATTGACTGAGCTGAGGCTGCCCTCTGCTGTAAGATGACAGTGATAACAGCTGCCTTATCATGATTTTTTTTAATCATGCTCTCACACACAGCTCTTTTTTGGTTGTAAAATATGCCATGCAGGTAAAGTAACACAGGTAAGTTTGACAGTAGTGCCAGCACTCATGTAAAATATGACTTAGATTAGAAATGATTCACCCAAGTTGCCTTGTGTTGTATAGAGTGTGGCTTTTATGGCAGTAAGTCATATTCTTTTTACATTTCTTCTAAATAGTTTAGGTTTGTCCTCTTTTTAATCGTCTATGTCCAAGTTAAATATTAACTCAGTCTGCCATTAGGGAGAGAAAACATCGTAGCCTGTGATCTACCTTTAAGCACAGTTCTAATTATAGAAAAAACAAATTAGGAAAAAAGTTATTGTGCAAAACCCCAGTCATAGTAACAACGTACATATTTACTACTAACACACCAGCTCTTTATCAACTTTACTAGGTGCATGACCATATTCCACAACTACTAGGCTTTTAAAAGTTTTCCTTCAATAACCTCCTAATTAATGCTTATTGATAGTAAGACAGGAAGTTAAACTGATAATAATAAGACTTTCATAATGACTAATATATGGCACTAACATGAATTTTAAAGCGGCTAGTTAATGGTAAATATGTGCACCTTAATATTAATGAATTTTGTAGTTGTAGTGGACAGGTGTGCTGGTGTTAATGTGTGCTTGCAGACCTGCCTGTATATAATAATAATTTTGTCAGAGTTTGGGGAAACGGAGGCTGAAATCTCACAGAACGTTTTGGAAGGAGAAATGCCACATGCAAAAGGCCTTTCAGTAAGCATTATGCTGAATGGGATTCCCCTTTTTCTTCTATAAAGTCCAGCTTTACATGAGGAGGGGAAGTACCGTGCACGATCTGCATTGCCCTCTATTGGTGTATGTGTTTGCCTCCTGCTGGACCTCTTTTTTTTGACTCACCTCCCATGTCCTTTTTTTCTGGTGGGGGGTGGGGGGGTGGTCTGTTTGTTCTCCTTGGACTTTGCTTTGGACTTTTCTCATGGATTTCCAGTACACAGCGTGATAAACAAGAATGGGGGCTTGTGTGATCTGTCTTGTTATCTGCGTAAAACCTGTTAATTATAGTCAAATTTATATTACGACTGCAACCTCATCCCCTGCTCATCTCACGTCAGCAGTTATCAGATGAATTTACCGCTTCATGTTCATCAGGTGCCAAGTGATTGTTCTGGAGTTCCATCTGCTGGTGACATGATGGAATTATGTGAACCCTTAACGCTGCAGTAAACGAGCGGTGGGGTGATTTGTGACAGAAAGATAGAAGAGACTGGACCCTGTCCCTCCTGTCATAGGGCCAGAGGTGGGGTACACCAAATGTTAAATATTTTTTGAGTTCTACTCAACACAGAAATGACCACATTTGTTTCTACTAATGAAGTAAAACTGACAGAGAAATAGAGCAAATCAAAATATTTTATTACATTTTTTTTAGACTGTGACAGACTGACATAATCATACATTTATTTCAAACTCAGATCAGATCACATGCACAGCTTTAATCAGTGATACATGACGCTGGTGCACTCTTCCACTGATTATTCCATCATGATTTTCCAGCTATAAAATGCGTTTTTGTTTACTTTTAGTTGCTTTCACCGCTGTGAGACCATAGCAGAAAACTCTGTCAGAGGAACATTATGAAAACCAGCAGGAAATTCACATCTGAGCTCATCAACAGGACTCAGGAGGGTCACGTTGGTCTCGTTCAACCAAGTCAGGAAGCTCCTCAGAGCAGCGTTGCAGTGGAATCGGTTCATACTGAGGTCGAGGAAGCTCAGCGAGTGGAAAGTGGCGGGGTTAGGTGAGGCAATGAAGTTGTTGGAAAGGTAGAGTACTTTCAGACTTTTTGGAAATGCATCAGGCTGGATATATGTCAAGGCGTTGGATGAGAGGTCCATCTCCTGCACTGAGGTGAGACCACTGAAAACACCTTGAGGAAGCGACTGCAGCGCGTTGAAGCTCAAATTGAGACCGGCGACGTGCCCCAAATTGTCAAACAGACTGAGACATTTACCCTGAGCCCAAACAGACTGCAGGGAGCTGCTGTGAAGATCCAGAACTGTGAGATTACGCAGACCGACTTGCCTGCTGAAGGAGCATCTCCCGATTGTGTTTCCCCCATAAAAGAGGTGCTTGAGGCGTTTCAGCTGAATCAGAATGGTGGAGACGTCCCCCACGTCTGTTAATCTGTTGTCCTGAATGTTCAGGTGCGTGATGTTACCGGCAAACTGAGTGATGCCGCTCAGTGATGAGGGCGCCATCTTGTTGTCGTTCAATAAGAGTAAATCTAAACTTGGTAGAAGTGCGGGGAGGCCTAAGTCTCTCAGAGAATTTCCTATCAGAGATAACGCTTTGAGGTTGGGAAGTCCGCTGAATGAGCGATAACCCAATGCACCGATGTGATTATGAGACAAATCCAACACCTGAAGGTTTGTCAGAAAATCAAATGTGTAAGAATAGATTTCCCCAAGCAGGTTGTGCGAGAGGTTAAGAAGCTTTAAATTGTCCTGAAGACCTTCAAAGGCATTTCTGTGTATCTGATTCACTCTGTTTTGGGAAACATTGATGACTGAGACTTCTTTCAGTGGACTAAAAACCCCCTGTTGCAATGCAAATATCCTGTTTTTGGATAGATCCAAAGAGCGGACCGAACTGTTGCGCAAGCCCTCAAATGTGCTGCGGTCTGGATCGGGGAGATTATTGAATGAAAATCCTCTGCCTATGTGCCCAGACATTTTCAGATGGGAGATCTGTGTCCCCTCTATGGCTCTGAAAAACTGTCTGTATTGACGCAGGCCGAACGAGTTGCCGGACAAATCGAGTGTCTGAAAGGACACCCCCCTGAAAGGATTCCCGCATTTCTGCCAGTCAAAGTTGTCGCTGGACATTGCTTTCAGGTCAACGGAGTTCAAGTTTAGAACTGTGAAGTTTTTTCCCTGAAAGCCAGCAAGGTCGGGCTCACAAATTTTGTCAATTTTGTTCAGCTTCAGATTCAGGTTTTTCAAATTAGTCATTTTTGCAAAAAACGGTGAAGGCTGGAGTCTTTTTATCTGGTTCCCAAAGAGGCCGAGAGTTTCTAAAGATGACAGCGGTTCTAGATATTTGTCCTTTAGTATTGAATCTGTAAGTGAGCAGTAATCCAGGTGTAGAACCTGCAAACTTGACAGCCCCTCAAAGGCCTGCGGTTCCAGCTGAAGGCCGACATTAGAGTCAAGTAAAATCTTCCTCAGATGTTTTTGTCTGCTGAAGGCGTTGTTCCTGATAACAAGCTGCCCGCGCTGTTGTCCGAGGTCCAGCACCTGCAGACTCTCAAGGCTTGATAGCGAGGTAGAGTTGATCTCAGCGATGTTGTTCGTCCCCAGGTACAAGTGGGTGATGTGAGGAGGGAGAGGGGGAATCGAGCAGAGGTTCTGGAAACCACAGTAGGCTACTGAGGCCTTTATGGTGCATGATGCGAAACAGCCTGGCACCTGGAAGTGGAATTTTAGAATTAGCCATTTGCAAGTAGCAGACTGATTCAGCTCTGCTGCCACAAACACTGATCCAGGAGCTCTTTAACTCTTTATAATACATCTGTCTGTCAGAGAGTCTTCGGCTCTTTAATTTTAGCATATTGTTGCTTTTTAAAATTCCGATTTGCTTTGGTGATTTTGAAATAGTTTATTTTACCTCTAATATTTCAGTTTCAAAAAAAGAGTTGATAGGCTCTGCCACTTTGCCGATAAACGCCCCGCACGGTCCGAGCTGCCTTACATATGATTTACATCTCACACTGTAAACACATTCTCATGTCTGATAAGTTCATGTTTACAAACCTGCAGGAAAACACAGATGGCAACCAGCTGAAGGCCAAGCGTCCGCATCATCGTGCCCCTCAAAGAAATCCACTTCAGATCTTCTTCCTTGATGAAAAAGAGGACCCAGTCTGTCCAAAGTAAAGAGCTGAATTCTGCAGAGCACTCCGGCAGTGTTTTTATCTGTGAGTTTTTGCATCACACGTGCTGAGCGTTACGTTGACCCTGCGGCATAAACACGACGCTGAACGGGATTTCCTTTTTTCTTCTGCAAAGTCCAGATTTACGAGAGGAAGGGAAGTACCTCGTGTGTTGTGCAGTTCTCTGTTGCTATGCATGTTTGCTTATGTGTCGGGGCCCGTCCGGCGCACCAGGTTTCACAACTGGCTCAAAACATGGGTTGCAGGTTTGTATTATGTAAGTTCCCGTCAGGCTTTAATATTTCATTTAAAAGTGTACCTTTGATTTTGTGATGTTTCTACTCTACTCTTTGTGTTTAGTACTTGTCTTTTGGTTGTTTCCTGTTCTTGTTTTGGGTTTTGCTTCCTTTCTGTCTCACCCCCTTTCTCATTTCCCTAACTGCACATCCTTGATTCCTCTCCTCGCCTACTCTCCTTGTGTCTTAGTCCCTTGGGAGCCACCGGAAGATATGAGTAAGAGATGCAAGCACAAAGAAGCCAACAAAATGAGACATCACTGCTTTGGAGCCTCATTTAAATGTCAGTCAAATATAATGTTTCATAAACTGTTATAACCCAACCACTGCTGCGTTTATGTTTTCATGTTCATGTGTAATTGTGGTCATGACATTTTTTATATTTAGGGCCAGTTTTAATTAAATTTACCACATGGTAAAATGTGACCAGATATACTTTTTTTTTTTATCACACAGAAAGAGAAAAGCACAGAACAACTTATGAAATACAAGAACATGTTGTTTAAACAGTCCTCCTCCCACCACAGTTTGTATATTCCAGCTGGGTGCCCTCCTCTTTTATACACTGAAGGTAAAAAGGCTTCCACAAAGGATACACCTGTGCATCCTTGATCACAGCTCCTCCTGCAGCCTCCTTTGCTCCTCTCTCCTCCAGATATTTTTTTTATTTCTTGGAACTGAAACATCCTTCGACAAGTCACGGTGAGATTGATTTCTGGGTCACAGGCAGGAGGAAGGAGGACAGATGAGATGAGGATGCACAAATAAGAGAAATGAGAAAAGCTGTAGGTGGCTTCCTCTTAGCCTTTGTTTTGCTTTTTTTTTTCTCCTCCTGGGCTCTCTGTGCTCATTTTTGGATTCTGCTGGCTTTCATCTGAACTCTGCTTTTTGACTCGGCTCCCATGTTCTTTTTTTTTTGGGGGGGGGGGGGGTTCTGTTTGCTTGCCTTGGATTCTGCTTTGAATCCTTCTCATGGATTCTCAGGATGCACATTTTGAAAAATGATAATGGGGGCTTGTGTCCTGCACCCAGGTCCTCTTCATGCTGTCACCCTGATAGTGCCTCCTGTTAAAAAAAAGCTGTCAACTGTAGGGACATGTTAGTGTCACTGACTTTCAATATTATAGATATTTTTCTAGCCGAATAGGTGTATCTCTGCAACAAACATACATACATACATGTAATGGTTTAGCATTGTAGGCAATCAATAGTTTCAGTATCCAGTTTCAAACTTCACTAATTACTTTTACATGACTTCATGCTGTGGCTTTTCTTTATCTCTGAACTTTTAACCATTTTTCTGCACCCGACCCCTCAGATCAGAGAATGAGTGGCTGTTACAGGTTCAGGGCCAAAAAAAGAGGGAGCTTCTGTTTGTTTGTTTGTTTGTTTGTTTGTTTGTTTAGCCTTTATTGAAACAGAACAGTGGAGAAAAGACACCCAGTAAATGGTCTCAGGGCAGAGTCAGACCCAGGTCTCTGCAATAGCCCTAAAGGGCTGCCTGCTCAACCCAGTGAGCTATACAAGTGCCAGGCAGCCGTGCGTTTACTGTTTTAGCCCCAACATGGTGGAAGATGCTATTGCAAGAAGTCAGTTCATGGGTTTAAAAAGCCTTTAAAAACCCACAGAATGCCTTTTATATAACAGTTTATGTCTTTTTAATTGTTTTATTCTTTTATAAATCTTCTGACTTTACTTTTTCATGTTCTCATTTTTTATGAGAACATTTATATTTTATCATTTTTAATGTTTTTAATGTTTTTGATTTTCATTAACACGGTTGCTATTCAGCTATTACTATATTAAACAAGTAAAAATATTTGTTTAGAATTGATTTTTGAGATTCTTCTTATTATTATTTATGTACTTTTTAATAGTCCACAGGTAAGTAGATGAGTAACCCTGTTCGTCAGCAGGTGATGATATCACGTGGAAATTCTGTTATGTGCTGAACATATCTGGACACAGCTGGATGCACCTGCCACAGGAAGCTGTTTTAGTCATATTTGTTCTGATTTTGTTTGTTTCCTCTCGCGCAATCAATTTGTACATTATTTCACTGAGTTGCTCTCCTTCCTCCCACAGCGCTCTTGCTCTTTCAAACAGGCCTTTTCTGGTTTCTTCGTCACATGTTGATTAATCCTTTAGCTACTCACATAAGGAAGTTTGGCACAGAGGTGTACTGTATGTCTCAAAGCGATGAGTCAGCCATAGTTTCTAGCTGAAACTGCTTAACAAGTCAGTTAGCCCAAACTAAAGAGTCAAATAACGATTTCCAATATTTTAGCGGAACAATCAACAAAGAAGTGTTTATAATGCAAAAAGCTCTCGCTGTGGGAAGGAGAGATGTTTACTGGAGTGTGAGTAATTACCCTAAATTTTAATCAGAAAAACAAGCAGCTGTCATAATATGGTCAAAGTTTAATTTCCATTGTAATCTCATCTACTCTAATGACACACTCCAGTTTGGATGAGTGTGTTTGTGTGTTTGTGTGTGAGTGTGTGCGGTTTGATCTCACGGGGCTGTTGAATTTCACAACCTTGGGAGAATAAAGGTTGTGTGAAAGGAAGTGACACAGCGGTGGCCTGACATTGTGCCATTATTGCTACAGCAGTAATTAACACACAGAATCTCTCGATCAAGGTCACATTACTCCATGATAGGTGTGCTGTAAGGCTGCATCAGTGACCGTTTTCACAAGTTAAAAGATGCCCTAATGCTTCCTGGACAGCCTGCATATCTTTATTATAATTGCTTCATCTAATCAGCTGTGAAACATGCCTTCAAAACCAGTAGGTGAACAACCACTGTCCACTGAGGCCATTGTTTGGGGTTTTCATCTGTTCTTTCTGATTTCAGATGTTTTCTTTGTGCTCCCTTTTCTATTAAAGGAAACTGTTCAACCAATCAGCTTTTAGCATACAGGCGTCACACGTCATTGCTGTCGGGCTACATGCTCTAAGTGCCCCTTCTATGTAGCCACAAAAGATATGGAAATGGACACCAATGCAGGACCAAAAATTCTGCATTAACAGTTCCATATACAGTGCTGCCATTAACATTTTAGAGTGTTTTCCCCAGTGGTCACTCATAGTATTGCAATGACATAAATGTCATGCGGCCCAAAAGGCATTATCCCAGTAGACCACCATTATAAAACAACATCTGTTAAACCAGCTGCTTGTAGTTCATAAGAGTGTCATATTTGAAAAACCTCTACTTAGTCCAAAAAAGCAACTTTTATTTGTGTGATGTCAAGTTAATGGGCCCAGTAGGAATGTGAGTGGGGCTGGGGGAGGAAGAGCAATGCACAGTGAGCTGCACCTGCAAAGCTTCTCATGTTCATGAACATGGACATAGTGAGAAGAACTGGAAACCGTGAGCAAAGTGTGTAAGCCATTGCCTGGATGTCCTTATTTGATTTTCTAACGAGGAACTTTGTGTACAAAACATGTTTTATGTTCTAGTTTTATCAATTAGAATGAAAGTAATTAGAATATAGAAAACTGTCGATTTGTTTCAGTACAGAAAAAATAGCATAATCAGTAACAGTTCTATTGCATTAGCTAGCCTAACTAGCTAATGCAATATTTAATATATAATATGTAAATGAGCAAGGCTATTTAGGACCACATATGTTCACTAGGCTGCTAACTGACTAGTGAGCTACTGGTTTTTTACCAACTATAATGCCAATAGTTTCCATACAACAAGCTCATCATACACTGACTATAGTGAAGGTTTCTTTGATGCTTCTGTTTGACTAATGTCACTGTCAGTGAATATTGTGGAGATGGGAAATAATGAGGCTCTTTAATGGTGTGGGGGTGGGGGGCTAATAGGGGCCGAAAAACTAACTTTGCCCTGGGCCCCCTATACAGTTTAGTCCGGCCGTGTAAACACGACTGATTTATTTCCTTTTTTTTTTAGTGAAGATCACGTTCGTTTATTGAGCGAGTAAAATCAGACTGTAAACTGTAGTACTGGCTGTCAAGTGAGCTGGTTTTGTGTCAGCAGCAGCTCTGAGCCGAGGGGAGGGAGCAGGACTGACTGAGAGGAGTGACTTTCTTTCAAAAATAGTTCACTTCTTCTTCATCACAGCAGCAGCAACCGGTGCAGCAGCGGCAGAGGCAGCAGCAGCGGGTATGCAGGGTGTGAGACATGGCTCGTCACGGAAATAAATAACGGGACCCAGGGACGTTCCTATTTAAACCGAGGGGGGAGGCCATAAAGTACGGCGAAGAGAGAAAGAGAAGCAAGAAACGTGGATACAGCTAAAGTCAGAACCACACGTTTCAGTGTTGATGTTGGTATTTGGAGGCGAATACCTGCCGAAAATAATCCCGGTGAGTACAGCTCGTCTCACAGAGCACGTTAGAGGCTTTTAACAGTGTGCTGGCCGAGTACTTCAACGATTCATGCGCATTAGCAGCGACTTTTAGTGTAAAATCTGCCGGAGTTCGTGAGTGAGAGGTTTCAGGAGCACATTCATTCGGGGGAACAAGGTGAACAGGGAGTTAAACTTTTCTGCAACATGGCCGCTCAGATGTCACTCAGCTTTCCCAGAAGTAGGCAGAACTAAAAAGGAGCTTTCACTCGAGCCTTTTTTAATAAGTAGGAGTCCCCAAAGTCTTAACTAAAACTGCTAAATAAATATAAGACTAAAATGTGAGTCCAAAGCGGTGTCCGTCCCTGTGCGGCGTGCTGTAATGTAACCAAGTCCTGCCCACTTTTTAAATCAAAACTTCTGTGCTCTCATCTGGGAGGCTCGTTAATCCATTCAGAAAACTGGTCATTTTAGCTTACCTGGCTGATTGCCAAACGTTCAAGCTTTCTGGAGCACAGTTTAATATATTTTTGACATCGTAAAGGGGCATTATAAAATTCGGCCCACTCTTAGGTGGTAATTAAAGCACGTGTGCGTGTGTGTACAGTTATGGTGCAATAAGCTGAATGGAAACAGATGTAGTAGGCTGATGATGCTATTGTTTTTCTTAATAAATCGTTTGATGTGACCGGTTGGGTGAAAGGGAATTGTTTAATAACTCTTTATGACTTGTAATGAAACCACCGATAAGCCATTTCATGTGACATGTGCGGGTCTGAAGAAATGATTAATGACACCGGAGCCTGCCAGAAGATGTTATTGGAGATAGCCGAAGCATTTTGAGGCGTCCAGCAGTGCATGACAGCACCCAAAGCACCCACATGCAATTTTAAAGTGTGCTCAGGTGGTTTTCTTTCTGCAGAACTAGCACGTATCAAAGTTAAAATCACAATCGGTGACATCCCTGCACCTTTCTTTGCCGCAGTGTGGAAATGGTACAAAATTTTCTTTGATAATGTCTTGAAAAGTCTTAAATTTTGATTTTAAAAGTGTGAAGCAACCCTGCCAAATTGGCCCTGAATTGCCCGAGTGGAGTCAGGATTCATTGAGTTGGTGAAACAGTAATAGATTGTGGAAGGTTTATTTATAATACTCATATAAATCTTATTGGCAATCTTGTAAATATGCAGTCCTGCTTATGTGTATAGTCAGCCCCTTAAAAGGTCAGGAAAAATCCTGACTTGCATTCTCAGTAAGCTTATATGTAAAAAAAAAATCCAGTTTACTGTTTTTTAGGGTCCAGCATGATGTCTTCAACAGTTAAAATCCTCAAAGATATTCACTTTACTGTGATATTTACTGAGAAGATCATTGAATCTGCATACCTGAGAACCTAGAACGAAATAACATGCCATTTATACCTGAATAATTATAATCAAAATACATGCATATTACTGTAACCAGCTGTCTGAGGTATTAAACTTTACTTGATGGCTGATGATGAGATAATTTCACAGTGTGTCTGTGTTTCTGTATTCCTCTAAAACCAAACTTTATTAGCTCATTTCCTTCAAACTGCAGCTAAAAAAATACAGTCTTTCAATCTTTATTTTTTTTAACAGTATCTAAACAGTCAAGTTCACAACAGTCAGAGTAGCTGTGACTAAATACAGGAAACTGTAGGAAAATTAGACTTCTTTAGACGTTTTCTCCCCATGGAGGAAGCTGAAAACGGCAGTGAAAAAGAGAGATCACAGCGACTGATTATTGTGTCTCACACTATCCCCTGAAGGCACATTTTCTCTGGTAGATACATATTATGCACTTTAATTGAGCAGTGGGCGATTTGTTTACACCTTTAGTGGAACATAATGAAAGGGGAAGCAAGAATTAGCCATCTCGTTTTTTTTCCTGGCATCCACCAACCTGCACATGATAGCCAGGCATAAAAAAAATAAAACAAAGTGCAGTTTTTAACGAGCGACTGTTTTACCTGATTTACCTGCAGAGATTGTGTGTCTTCACACCAGCTCTGACTTCATAACGTTTCATCTCAGAGGCTCTGTGTGGAAAGCTTTCATTGTCTCTTGATTTGCAGTAGTGATACTGTCTCCACTGTGGGTGGGAAGATAATAGAGGTGAAGGTGAAACCTGTGATTACCCACCTCTGGTTTGTATAATTTCTCAGGAATTAAATTATAGTGAAATGGAAGCATTCTGCGTTTTGCATGTTGGAGCAGCTGCTCTCAGGGATTTCTGACTGTTTACTCTCTGGCATGCTTGATGCTTCTGAGTTTGATGGCTCGCAGCAATGCAGTAAAATGCAGTGTAATGACAGGCTTGTTTTCAGTGCAGAATTACAAGTTGAGGAGTAAATTTGTATAAGGGCTTGTTTTAAATTCCTGTAATAGTTAGCCTGCAGTGATTGACACTATAGTGTGCACAGCAGGAGCGGCCATTTATGCAACATTTTTAGTGTTACTCTAGTGTCACTCTGCTTTCTTGAGACACAACTTTCAGTTTCCATCTCTTTCACTTCTTTTTTCTCCGGCCCTGTCATCCTGTTGTTTGCAACATCTTGGTTTCTCGCTGTTTGCTTCCTTCCGGCTTCTTGATGTATCTCGATTTCTCATTGTTTTTCTTCTTATCTTCAAATCTGTATCATGCAGTCAAATTGTATTTCTATCTTCATCAGCCTCTGCATGTCTTTGTTCTGTCTTTAACCTCCAAGGGACCAGGTGCTGTATTTGTATGTATGCCATTTCCCATTAATTTGTCAGTCTATTTTTTTACAGCAAAGGGTAATGGAAATTTGTGTGAAAATATAAATGTTTTTAGCAGTACTGCTGTTGTTTAATTGTAATTTTCACTGAACCATTGCTGACAGACTTAGAGCACCAAAATTTGCTGCTGCAGAAGCCTTGGTTTTCAGTGATCCTGCACAAAATGTTACAGAAGTTTGGAAGTAAGTAGATAAATAGTAGTGGAGAGGCAAAAAGTGATACTAGGACACTGTAATGCATAATAACTGATATATAATTCAAACATATCTTAGATCGTCTCAGTAAATCTAATTTTGTTCATATAATTTTTTTTTACCTGACTCCTTTTTGCATAAAAATGATTGAAATTCATAATTGGTGATATTAAAACATTTTAAATACTGATGGAGTGCTTTGCTAAAGTAGCTTGATTGTATGAGAGTTCATTTGACCACAGCAGGGTTGCTGCACACTTCTAACTTAATTAAAGCCTCTGAAAATGAGGAACTGTGTATACTGTAAAAATGACTGTAATTCCTAAACAGCTTATGTGAAATTTTTTTTTAACCCCTTAAATTAAAGCTAAAAGTCATCGTTACCTCCACCGAGGAGGTCATGTTTTTGGTAGAGTTTGCATGTGTGTCATTCTGTCTGTAAACATGATAGCTTGAATAGTTTTGAATGAATTCTGATAGAATGTTTAATGGGTGTAGAGTGGGGTCATGTTAACAATCCATAAAAATTAGCCTTACATCCACCAAGGTCTTCAAGGTCAGCTGAATGATTTATTGGTCAAAAATTGACAAAAAGCCTTATAACTTAGAAACTATGAAGTGTGGTGTGTATTGTCAACATATAGTGTTGACAATACACACCTACATATAATGCTATATAGAACTATTTAAAATGACAATAGGTTTTCATACTGACAAGAACATGTTGGCATGGGATACTTTTTGAGTATAGTTGATTAATTTTATTATGGCTTTGTTATGTACATTACAGTAACGTGTTGTAATGGTTTAAATACACAATTTGAATACATGTCAGGTTCTGCACACGTGACAGTCCTGGTCACGCTTGATTTCACGTAGCTACAGAAAGTAAAATGGCGAGCAGCGTGAAAGCGAGGGGGAAGAAGTGGAAAAGAGGAGCACAAATGACAATTTTGAGCTGTTAAACATAAATTTCCAGGAGCTGAGTGTTGCTAACTTAGCGACTTGCAGAGGTGGGACGTAACGAAGTACAAATACTTCGTTACTGTACTTAAGTAGATTTTTCAGGTATCTGTAGTTTACTTAAGTATTTATTTTTCTGACTACTTTTTACTTTTACTCCCTACATTTTTACACAAGTATCTGTACTTTCTA
>JAVDPK010001560.1:235260-264048 GCA_034780415.1 Cichlasoma orientale | reverse complement strand
TTTCTTTCTTTCGTTCTTTCTTTCGTTCTTTCTTTCCCTCTGTATCCTTGTTTAATTGTCCTTGTTCCGTGCCAGCCTGCAGATCAGGTTTCCTCAGCTGCTCTTGTTAATAAGTTTATTTACTCATCCTCTAGTAGCCCTGAACTTGACTCTCTGGCTCTAGTTTTGTTTGCAGCTGGGAGTGTCTGCATGAGTCCCATTAACGCAGTTAATTACATCGTTTTGTTGCTTTAAACCAGTTTTGTTTCCTGCAGACTCAGAGAGTCATTTTTAGCAGTTTTCAGATTGATCACTGGTGGTCCTTTTTTGACCTAAAGACCACAACGGAAATGAGAAACCAAAATTATGCACATAGTCAAGACACACAGAAGAAACAACACTTGTAACCAGGGCTGCAGAAATAAGAGCTTTGAGCTCACTCTGATACAATGTAGCAATTAATTTTGCAAGTCCTTTAAAAATAAATGTAACAAAATTATCTAAAAAAGGCCCGTGAGAATAAAGAGATACATTGACACACTGAGAGCAGACAGGCTGTGCAATTATTCTTCAGAAACAGATCTTGAAAATCCACATATTCACATGTTTGCACTGTAGACACTGTGACATCACCTGCTGGCTTTAGACCCTGCATTTTAAACATGTACAGGTGTTTTACACTGACACAGATATCTGCTAATTAGTGACAAGCTAATAATGTACTATATAGCTGCACAAATGTTTTCGGCTGTACTGCACAGCAAGACATATTGTCAGATTATTTAATTAAAATGCTCCAAAGGGCATCAGCAGCAGAAACGCGGTGCCAGAGATTCAGTTCAGTGACTCCAGTTAGATGAGGTGCGAAACAGCAGGGAGCTAGCAGACAAAGCTCCCTGTGTCGAGGCATCTGTCTATCACTTCACTTGCTGTACAGTTGTTATGAAGGGGAAACTATTCAGAGAGGCCAAACCTTTTTGTACCAGGCTGTAAATATATGATTTTTAATGCTGTGAACTTTGAATATGGAGTCTGTGAGGACTGACTTGGTTTTACAGCCGGCCTCAAGAGGCCACTACAGAAACTTGTTTTTGGTTTTTTTGGTCTGTGGTGCTATTTATGGAAGCTTGTTTCCACCGCTGAAACAAACCTTTTTGATATGCATAAGTCAAAATTTCGGAATATTACTTAAAAATTGCTTACCTACTTATAGCAGTGCAAACCTTGAGCAGCTTCATGTAGGAACTATTTTCTGTTAAGCTAATGAAGCACGTTTTTTCCTTGGGTGAACATCCAGGCGCTGAGTTTTTCTTGTTTTTGTGATTCATGCAGAATGGTGATGGAGGAGGGGGGCCAGAGAGACAGAGGGAGGAGGGCTCCAGCGATGGTCCGAGCAGAGGAGAGGCAGATTTTCCTGGAGCTCGGTGAGTGACTTTGACCCTTCATTTAACCCTTAAATGTTTCTTCAACCCTGTAGCTGATGCTGCTTGTTTGCTGTGAGCTTTAAAATGCAACATCCTTAAAAATAAATATATCTTCTTAAATAGATCACGCTATCAACAGCACTGATGAAACGAGTGTGAGGACTGAGGAGAGATATTCACTGATGCTGCATTTCTTTTTCTTCTTCTTCTACAGGGGAGCAGAACTTTGATGCCATTTGTCTGTCAACATATCGAACAGCCTGCAAGCTCAGATATATACAGAAGAGATGCAACTGTGAGTCAGAACTGGCCTCATTTAGCACAGAAATATGCACTATTAAAATAATGATGTGATTTAGGCTGGCCTAAAAGGGATAAGAGTAAGATTTTTAAGCTTAAAAAATCTTTTGAGAAATCAATATGTTTAAATACTTTCCTCTTCTCCCAGTGCATCTCATTGACATTTACAACGTGATCGAAGCGGTGCGGGATGCTGGTCTAAATGCGGTGGAGCTGAACGCTGGCATCTCTGTGACCAGACTGGAGAACCTGGTGTCCTCTCTGTTCAACCAGCTCAGCAAACGCCTGCCCACCACACACACCATCAACCCGCAGCAGAGCACCGTCCTGCTGGTCGAGTTCTTACTGGCCGCCATCGACTGGTAATGATTGAGAAGTCACAGCAGTGAAATGTGGCCTTCCACATTCTGTTATCTGTAAACTTGTGTGTCTTTGCCGTAGAGGTTTTGCAGTTTCACAGACGTCATCACGCTTGTTTTTGTTTGTGCTGCAGCGAGCCGGACGGCCGCCTGACGGTTCTCTCTGTAAAGGCAATGCTGGCCACTCTGTGTGGAGGGAAGCTGGTGGATAAACTCCGCTGTGAGTACCAGTCGATGCCATCACAACACACGTGAAATAAGTCACCTTACATTTGCTAGAAAATGCTCTTAACCTGCCCCATGTGCGGGTAATAGTTTGGTACGTTCATCCTTAGTGATTGAGCAGCATATGTGTCTTTGCTTAAACCACGAGGAGTATTTATAGCAGTGTGAATGGCACTGAGCGTGATGACTTTCCTGCCGTGTGCTACATATGAGTCAAATTAGTTTCTTTTGTGCAGCCCATGATCACATGTAAAGGGCTTCACAGTCATGAAAACTTACCATTAAGTAAAATCAAAACACTTAATGCCAGATTATGCCCGGTCTTTAAAGCTTCATGAAAGTATGAGTAGAGTTTGTTTAGCCCGGTGGTTCTCAAACTGTGGGGCACAGAGTCATGACAGGCGGGGTGCAATCGACCTGGGAGAAAAGTCATTCGGATCAAATGTTGAACATTAGCAGGTACGTTAGCACAGCGTCGAGCAAACCGCTCCACCCCCGTGGAGTTGCTGTGGTTTCTAAACGTCTCCTCTTTGCAATGGTACGACTTTGATTGTGGAATATCTAGGAGGGAGGTAATTTCACAAACAATGATTTGTTGCAACGGTGGCATCCTATTACAGTACCACGCTCAAATTCAGTGAGCTCAGTTTCTTTCACAAATGTGTTTAAAAGCAGACTGCATGGCTACGTGCTTGATTTTGTACACCTGTGGCAGTGGGACTGAAAACACCTGAATTCAGAGATTAAGAGGTGAGGCCCAATACTTTTTCCCCCCATCCCTGCTCGTCTCCTCTCTGAACGATTTTGATTGTCTGTTTTAAAATGCAGCTACACAGAGTTCACAAACTGTCGTCGTAGCAATCATGTTTTCGCAGCGAGAGGCCGATCTGATTGCTGATTGAGATGATGAATTTTATCAAGGCTTTCTTCAGGCTGTGGCACGCAGCGTCATGTAAAAGTGGAACACAAATACTTTGATTTATTATAAATTTGACTTTTATAGCATTGGTTGCTCTGCATTGCTTTCCCATCTTAGACTTTAAATCAAGATTTCACCATTCAGTGCTCATAGCTTTGTTATTTCAGACACTCTGACCATCAGTGCTATATAGTCTCGGGAGCTTCTTATCCAAAAGGCTTCTTCAGTTCTAAAACTTGTCCCGGGTATTTAAACCCCAGTGGGGGTTGTCCCCTGGAGGCATTCGATGACCCACTATTGTTCGTGTGCATAAACACATGCTCCAGTGCTCCAACACATGAAAAAAAGCCTGGGTCATTACATTCAGTGGTTTCGGGTGAAACTTCCCGGACCGAAATGCAAACATCGGCATCCTCAAAATAGTGTCCTTTTATCCTTTAGGTGCTCTCATCCTGTAGAGGTGGTTTTTCTATGTTGTGCCATGCATTTGTGAAGTGGCTGTTTGGACCTCTACATTGGAGAAACCAAACACTCTTCTCTGCGCTGCACAGCATATACTATGGTGCTAACCTTGTGTTTGGGAGTTTTGTCCTTAGGATGAACCAGTTTTTCTGCTAGAGTGGCTGGATTCTGTGGCTTCTCCTGAGTTTTTGAAGCCTGCCACATAGAGGATAACAGTGTTGTTCCATTTGTCATTCTGTGACATTGTGTGACCTTCGTTCTTGTGCATCTTCACTGATTTGATGAAAGCCCACTTGGGATAACCACATGTTTTAAGAGCTTTCTTTACTTGTGAGTGTTCCTTTTCTTTCCCTTCTGCCTCAGCGGGAATGCTTTCTGCTCGGTTTTGCAGGGTCTCGATCACCCCAAGTTTGTGTTCCAGTGGGTGGTGGGAGTCAAAGAGTAGGTACTGGTCTGTGTGTGGGTTTCTGGTAAACTTCAGCGTTGAGGCTCCCATCTTCCTCAGTAAGCACAGCACAGTCTACTATCCCTGCATCCTCCCTGGTAAACCTCGTGTTTTTATCCACTGAGTTGATGTGGTCAGTTTCTGGTGACCTCAATAGGTCACTTGATAGAGTAGGGCGAAGTCTCACAGTGGTTTCATCCAAAACCACTGATTGCAATGGGCCATGACCTTGTGCATGTGATTATGCACTTGAACAATAGTGCAGCCCAAAACTGGGTTGTGGATGGCTTCTTAATGTGTGAAAATTGCCTGATTTGGGGACTTTGTACCAGCAAAATAGTTTTGCGAGTCATTACGATGAGAGCGGTGTTAACTGCTAATTTCATCCGTCCTGGAGGTCTGGATCATCCTTTTTACTGGTAAAGGCATTACCTGCAGTCTGTCATACCACACCAAAGTAAGACAGTTAAATCGTGCTGATGTGTTTCTTTGTAATCTGAGTCGACACACTGCTGATTGCACTTATTTTTGCTAAGATATCTCCTTGATCCGTCTTGTAAATGGTTGTTTCATTACACTTCTTTACAACTTTATTAAGTTATAAAAAAGTACATTCCCCACACTGCCTAAAACCTTTTAGTACAAGCTTTGGTACATTTTAACTGTATATCAGTGGTTTTTGCAGGAAATCTTTCATTCTGTATACATGTTACACATGCGCCACCTGGTGGACGATAAATGTCAGTGCTGCTGTTTGCTCATGCTGATTACCTGTGGTGAAGGGTTTATGAGGGTCAGTCAACTCCTAAAAAAGTTACCTGCTGACCTCATCAGATTCAGCTGATCCCCCCCCCCAGTAATTTCAGTACATTTGCAATATTTAACTTTCATACTATGAAAATTGTCCGAGTTACAAAGGCCTCGAATTAGATGGGAGTGGGCCATAGAAAAAAGTGCCCTGAAAAAAAATACCACAAGATTTTGGCTTTAGATTGTCACACTTGGAGAGGGTGTGAAGTGTATTAGGCTTTGTTTAAATGTGTGTTTCAGCCCTGAAAATATCATGTGGATATCGCCTGTGCTCAAGACGTTTTGAGGAATAAAAATGCTGGAAAAAAGTCGCTTGAATTAAAAAGCACCAAATTTCAACCCAGCCCCGTGAACTTTACGGTACTGTAAGTTTTTACATCACTGAATAAAGTTAATGCAGAAAAAAAATCGGCTCAATCTGAGAGGGTCAGTTTTGACACTCACTGATGTTTATGCACTAGTTAAAGTCAAGGCTAAGGGAAGCACTGGGGTTTGGACATGTAGTATTAGAAGTTACCTTTCTTCACTGTGTCTGTGTGTGTGTGTGTGTGTGTGTAGATGTGTTTTCTCAGGTATCTGACTCCAACGGTGTGTTGGTTCTGTCCAAGTTTGATAATTTTCTGAGGGAGGCTCTCAAGCTGCCCACCGCTGTCTACGAAGGGCCTTCCTTTGGCTACACACACACCTTAGCACGCTGCTGCTTCCCACAACAGGTACACAGACGCACACTTCATTCATCTGACCTGCACAGAGTTGTGTTATCATTCATAATAAACATAATTTTTCTCCTTTTTCCTGTTACTGATTTTACCAGTGCATTGGTTCCGTGTTTATGAACAGTCTCCTCTGCTCTGAATGCTCTTATTTTGTAGAAGAGAGTGATGCTCAACATGTTCCTGGACATCGTGGCCGACCCTCCTCAGTGTCTCATTTGGCTGCCTCTAATGCACCGCCTGGCCAATGTGGAGCATGGTACAGACACACAAACAGACACTGCAGATATAATGCACCCTATTCATCAGCAGTCCCGGTTTATTAGCAGAAATTTACTAGCATTTGGCTTTACAGGCTGTGATTCAAAAGCTTGACCAAAGCAAGACACCGAGTCCACCTCATTCAGCTGGACTCGGCATGCCATCCACTGGGCTTACTGCGCTACTGGTCATATCGCGCGATGCAGCTCAGGAGCTATCCAAACCGTAACTAGCTGCATATTTACTTGGAAAGATTTTGCATTTCCTCTTGACAGCTATTGAATTGAGTCCTGATCATGGAAGACCATGAGGGACATCAGAAAAGAGACAACATAAAACATGAAGGGCACTTTTTTATTATTTTTACATAGCATGTTATTTTGAGGAACTTTATTGTTGTTTAATGGACACAGAAGTAGCTTTTCACACCAACAGCATGTCTGCCACCCTCTCTGGACCCCTCGCGTAAATTTAGCTTTAAGTGCCTGGTGTTATGCACACTTACACAATCCAATACAGGCAGATCAATGATCTGCCACATGTGACATGAGGGGAATTTTCCAACTTAAATGCAATTTTACTGTATTTTTAGGTAGAAGCTCACACTAAATCTTTATTAGATTATTGAAATGCACGTTGGTTTCTTGTATACCATTATGCTAAGAACATTTCTTGATGTTAAGATATTATTTTATTTGGCCTTCGGTATTTATGTTCTAACTATGCTCAGGTTTCATTTCCATCGAACCGTCACATCTAAAATTATGAAGTAAAATTACTTTTAAAGTTAACGTTGATGATATAATTTTTTTTTTAAGATTACATGCGTCTTAAGGTATGTTTTCTATGATTTTAAATAGCCAAGGAGAAGGATTTTTCCAAATATATCTATGATTTAAAAAAAAAGAATGACTGAGCACTGGAACAACAACATAAACTGCAAGAAAAATTATCATCAGTGTAATCCATCCCAAAGAACCCAGTGGGTTCCCTTCTGTGCTGTAAAACTCTCACGGCCTGTCTTTGCTGTCCTTCTTTTGAGATTCCTGCCTGAACAATGAGCAGATTCAGGGTGGTATTTTATTGCTGTGTTACACCAGAAAGCTATAACTGAGTAACAGGAGATTATATTGAGGAGATCTCTTTAGAGCACAAACATGTTACCAGAAATAAGAATCTCATTTCTTCAAAAGAACATCAGTTTGGGCTACATATGGCATTCTGTCTGTGAACATTGATCATAGGTGTGGCTCTGACCTTGGCAGTGCTTCACTTTGCACTGGAAATACTGATCAGTCACACAGATGTAAAATGATGTGACACAATAAATGTGAATGAACTAAGGCAGCCATTGTAGCATATGTCGGAGCCAACAAAAAATACAGTTATGTTCAAAATGTGGCCTTGTTCCGCCCTCATCTCTCCTCCAAATATTTCTACAAATTGAAAATATGTTTTGCTAAAAAGTGTTGCTAACTGCCTCGAGTGGAAACAGCATGTTTTGTAAAAACCAGGTAAACCAGTCAGTCTTCTGTATCTGGAAAGTTAATTAGCCACACATTCACCTTGGTGACCAACATCAGTGCGTGGGAATATTCAGCTCACCTTAATGACCCCAGGTCTCTGATACGCTGACTTAGAAGCTGACTCCACTGTGCAGAGAACTATTTATTATTATTATTATTTATTAATTTTTGTGTGGTAACCACTAATAAAGAATCCCGATAAAGAAAAAGAACCTAAAGAGTGTTACTGTGCGCTATAGATTACTGCTTTCATCCTTCAGGCTGTTGTTCTTTGCTCGTCAGCGTGCAGAGAGGCCTGATGTGTGCTCTCTTTATCGGCGTATTGCACTCGTTTGACAGACTCTCTCTTTTTATCCCCCCCTCTCAGTCTATCATCCCGTCTCGTGCTCTTACTGTCGCAGCAACGGCATGACGGGCTTCCGTTATCGCTGCCTCCGTTGCCGCGGTTACCAGCTCTGCCAGAACTGCTTCTGGCGTGGCAACACCAGCGGCTCACACAGCAACAAGCATCAGATGAAGGAGCACTCTTCCTGGGTGAGTCACGGTGCGGTTAGTCATCCATCACACCAGGGGGTCTCGCTTTGTGGAGGTGCATCTGCACAGTTCGTACACTTTTAACTTTTTCCATTACAACACCCAAGCTAGTGAATGAAAACCAATTAGACTTCATGTGATGTTTCTTTTACTTGTGTACTGCAAAAGTAATAATCAATAATAATCAGCTGTAATAGGTTTTAATTGCTTTCAAACAGGTTTCACTATAAAAGCACACATTGTAAACACACACAAATCATCGCAGCGTCATCACCCAGGTCATAGGGTTAAATACAGGTGTATTAATGGCCAAATAGTTTTAGCTGCTTGCTCACTATGATGTATTTATTTGAACGGTAACTTGATTTATCCAAGAAAATTGTCATGATATTTTAAATAAAAGTTGCCCCAGCCTGGAGGAATAAATGTTTTTAATGAAGAAATGATGTATTAATAGAAGGAGGCATAGCTGTTGAATTATTCATCAGTGAGTCTTTGGCATGCTTCATCTTATTAATGTTTCAGTTTTAGAGCTAAATCTCCTAACTAGTGCCGCTCCCGCCTGTCATTATGTAACATTATATTCTCACCGTAGCTCAGGCTTTACATATATTTACATGTGATTTCCTGCTGGATTGGGCTCTGTGCTTGATTTTAGTCTCAGTTTAAGGTCTTTTAAAACAAAGAAACCCAGCAGCAGCTACCTGCATGTGGTTCACAGTAAAAAATCAGAAGGCTGAGTTCTCAGTGTTAGTTTCTTCCTGTCTTACTTTGATAGTCTCTTCCCTTGTGTGCTTTGGGTTTTGTTCTACTTCCCCTATCTGTGATGAGTTTCAGCTGCTCTCCCAACTGTTACCTGTTCCCTCGTTATCCTGTGTATTTATTCTCTCAGTCTTTGGGACACTGGATGGTTCAAAATGGGCCTTTGGGGACTGAATATGCATATAAGCACAATCAGTCCAAGTACAGTAAATACAGTGACTGTCTTAATTTCTGATCCTTTTTTAATCAAATAAAATTTCTATTATGCTTGCGTACATAAACCCAAAAGAACAGCTACGTAAAAATAACTATTACATTTTTATTTTATTTGCTTAGTCAGTAATTAGTAAGTGTCTGTATTTGCGATTAACTCTCGTCCAAAAAATCGTCATTTCTGACCCCCAAAAACTGAAATTCTAAAATGTTGAAGTTGCCTCTTCAGTGGATGCCATCACGGTGGCCACGCTGATACAGTCTGCGTCCACCAACTGATGTTTGTGTGTTTGTTTTTTGTGTGCAGAAGTCAACGGCGACAAAGTTTGGTCGAGCCCTGAGCAGGACTCTGGGCTGCGTGTCGTCCAGGGAGCCACTGCACCCAATTTACCCAGAAGAACCCGAGAGGACCCTTAACCTCGCCAACATAGTGTATGATATGACCTCCCAACACTCACACATTTTTTTGCAATTCATTTCAAATGGCTAACATGTAACTGGGCCTGTGCGTCTTTTTCAGCAGCACCTTTTTACTAATGCTCGTTATGATTATCGTGAAGCCGGTGCGGTCTCACTCAGCGAGGTACAAAAGGATTAATTTCAGCTTCTTTTACCTCAACACTGCTGCGTGACACTGCAGCTGCACTGCTGCTACCGACAAACTCTACATACGCACTTCATATTAAACATAGAAAATATTTTAATAACTTTATTATAAACATAGAACAGACAACTACCCTTTTGGTGCCATTTACAATGAGGGTTTCAAGATATGGAGGACTAAACCTGACAAAGTAAATGAATAAATTCAATTAGGTGCACCCACAAAAATATTATTATTATTATTATTATTATTATTATTATTATTATTATTATTATTATTATATGATTATATTAACATATTATTAAAATAATAATAATAATAATAATTTAAAATATATATTTATGCTTCTGTTAGCGTCTGTATTTATTCGCTCTTGTATGAAATGATTCATTTACAGCCCTGTGTGACAGTGTTGACTGACTTTATTATTTTCAGCTAGATCAGCTGAAAACTGAAACCTATAAACTTTACATATATACAAGAGAAATCAGTAAACGCTGGTGGTCTCACACACTGCCCTTCCGCAGTGTGTGAGCATAGCTGAATTAATGCTAAATAAACAAATATTGAGAATTGCGCATTAGCTATAAAATTCACGCGTATCTACCTTTATTCTGCTAACATAGAGCTCAAACTCTGAATGCCCCATAAATAAATGAATTTGCACTTATTAAACAAGCTCACATTTACATATCGACTATAAAAGGATTAAATGTGTAATTGTTTGTTTCTGCATTGAATTTATTTATGTAAAAGCCTCGATCTGCTAATGTTTGTGCCCAGGTTAGTTTGTTAGGTATTAATGTCACTTTGTGTCTCTAAAGCCACTGAAGCTGTGGATGAATATTAACTGATCAGGTCTCCTCACCTTAGATGGTGCAAAAACGGTTCAAGAGTTTGCATTAACTGTAATGTTAATGTTTAACAGTGTAATATCTACGACCTAATAGCTAACTGTTGGACCTACAAATTTTTGCATGAACCTGGAAAGCTCCGATAACAAAGAAAAAGTCCCACCTCCATATATCCAAACTATTTGGTTTCTCCGCCCCCTGTGGTGCATCAGCACTGTTTGATTTTCCACGCTGAAGCCAACCAGGTCATCACGGACCTGCAGGCATTAGGCTTACGCTCAGGCCAACACACACACAGGCTGAACTTAGCACGGGTGTGAGTACGCTTTAAAAAGTATGCTTTACAATTTCTCTTTCAAACTTAATGTGATTATTTTAAGTCTTTTTTATTTAATGTTTTCCTGTAGATGTGCGCACATTCTGCTTCTCTCTCTTTTGCTTTCTTTTTTCTTTCCCTCGTTTGATCTTTGGCCCGTCTGTGTTTGCTCAGACCTTTTACAATTCACTGTTGCATGAATGCACTCAAAAGCATGTGAGAGTGTGTGACTGTGTGAACGGGAGTGTAAGAACGCGCGCTTTCTGATAGGCGGGCCTCTGCGGTTTAATGATTTCATGTCGTTATCCTTTCTCTGTGTTTGCGCTGTTGATAAGACACCTCTAACGCGTGTTTGTGTTTGTGTGTTCAGCCCCTCGAGACCTGCTGGGAACGCCAATGAGGCCATGCTGCTGTCTTCATCAGCACCCGAGTCCTCGAGAAGGTAAAAGCTGACATTAGGTCTGATTAGAAGTTTGCGATCTTGTGGCTTCATTTCTTTGTTCTGCATAAATTTGACATTTCTCCTTGATAGATTTCACAGCAGAAGCCAGTTTAAGGCAAATATGAACTTCAACTTACCCACTGTGTGTCAGGCAAGTTTGTTAGCCAGCTGCTGTTTCTATCAGTCACAGCTCCGAGTTCCAGTGAGGCAAACTGGCTGAAGTGAACCCTCACTGGGCTTTTCTATTAGTAATTTCACATTAAAGGAAGCATTTGAAATAAAGAGGCTGTTCTTACCGGCGTGTATACACTGCAGAGGGTCTACGCTGGTGATGCAGGGCTCAATATAGTGAGCGTTTCACATGCATGCAGTTAAAAATAAATTTAGACACATGTGAACTGTGAAATGGATTTAAGAGCTCATGGGTAAGATAAGATATCTTAATTGTCATAGAAAATAAATATAAATAAGGATATGATATTTACAGTGAGCAGAGGTAGTGTGATAAAAGAGTACAACGTAAAAGAAAAACGGTCGGCATGAAGACCGTTTTTCTTTGTTTAGTTTGTCATGATCGTTTAATAAAATTAAAGTTTGCTGCAAGCTGGCAGCAGCCATCACTGATGGTCTTTCTAGCAGAGGTACCTGCTAAAGGACACAACATGTGCTCCACTGTATTTCTTGTGAAATTTTATTTGCTTATTACTATTTTGCACTTTTTTGGTGGGTGGGGCTTCTGTGCTCACAGCCAGAGCTGTGAGATGACCAAATTAGGGATATTCCCTCTTTGACATCATACAGTGCCAGCAGCAATATATATGTGACAGCTATTCATGATCAAATCTGTGTTGACAGTTTTGTGAAAACAAAACTGGCGAGTGCTCAATATAACCTATGTTTTTTTTTTCTTATTATTTTTAGTTACATTGAGAGATTTTGTGTTCACATGAAATGTAACTGATGCTATTCCTCTAAGACAGACGGTTGTCTGATGCTGACTGATTACTTCACGTCTGTTTTGTGTCCGTCCAGCTTGGACGCGGCTCAGCGAATGAACGAGGAGCACGCTCTGATCGCCGCGTATGTGAATCGCCTCCAGGGCAGCCCGCGGTGAGAAGAGGGGGTGCTTACATAAGGGAGTCGGGCAGGCAGTAAGGAGGAGAGCGCCGTGCTGCGCAGTTTAGCTGAATCCAAGTTAAATGTGGCAGTTTGTTGTAATTCTAATGAAGGGAGAAAGTAGCAGTTACAGAATATCCACTTTAGCACTGTTAAGTTATTGTGTTGTTTCCTCTTAGCTTTTAATTTAATCAGTTTTTCTGTAATAACGATAATTTCTATTTCGTGAGGGGAATGTAATAAAAAAAATAGAACAAATGATAGGAATAGATGAAATGGAGAATTTGTTTTTATTTGCAATAATTGGTGTTACTCCCAACAGAAAAAAAAAAAAGATTTTCTAACCCACGTTACACTCCTGTGTTGGTCTTATCTAACGCTTTTTCAGGACTTTAATTGTCATTGTGCATCTCAAGAAAATTACAGTTACAGTTATGCCCCACAAAGTAAAAAGTAAATAAAAGTAAATAAAAAAACAAAGTGTTTAAATATTAGACTAATATTGCTATGAAATACGGGATGTATTGTGTGATCACTCATGGCGGGCAGGTGGGCGTCTGGGCTGTCCATTGAAGTGTCCACTCAACAACTTGAGAACCGTTTGGCCTACGCTTACCAAACTTCATGGGTAGATGACCAAAGTAAGGTTGGGATTGTATATGGGGTAACTGGGTTCTGTATATGGTGCAGAAAAGCCAAAATGTAACGTACCCACATGAGGGAATGTTTAACGGTGATACTTGTTACTTAAAAAGTTTCCCCATTGATTAAAATGTATAGAACTGTACAAAACACAGTTATAGATGTAGAGATGCAGAGATACATATTTACATACTTAAACTCAGTATTTCTGAAAACTTGAAACGCAAACAAAAATTGAAGTCTCGTGTTATCTGTAATTTAAAATTTGATCATACTTACCTGCAGTGCCTTCCAATACACTGGTGTCTCATGTCGGCTCTTGGCTGTTTAAATACAATCACGTTTATGCTGGAGTCAGTGAGTTGGTGATTTTCTGTTTCAGCATCGACAGTCCCAGCAGGCAAGACGACGAGCACAAACTGATCGCTCGCTACACCTCGCGACTGGCCGACACCGAGAGCACGGGAGTGAGTCGAAAACATCTCTTCTAACTCTGACTCTAGTGGGGCACATGCATGCATATGTTACAGCTACACAAGGAACTTATTTCGGTTGGTAAATGATAAATGATTCACTCAAAGTCAGAGCAAAACCGTTAACCGTGTGTTTGTTTGCGTTTCAGGTGATCCCGACCCGGAGCATCAACTTCGACGCGAACAAACAGAAGAGGGAGCTCATTGCTCAGCTGGAGTCTAAAAACAGGTAGAAATGTGTGAACAGAAGCTTGTTTATTGTTGGAAAAATACTTCACGTCATAAAAATCATACAAACAATAAAAGATATGGTGTCAAAAAAAAAAGAATTAAAGAAAAAACAACAAAAAATAAATATGAAATAAAATATTAAAGGCAAACCAGAAAGAAGCTGAATGGTTTGTGATCACAGATTGGATCAAGAGTTACCAAAGAATTCATTTTTAGGGTGCATCGCTGGGAGCTGCAGGTGGAAACTAAAAGCAGTTTTTCAGGCTCAGTTCAGGCCTCGAGGACTTGGTCACGTTTTACATTGCTGCACTAAACCTGCTCAAATATCGTTTTTTTAAACAAATTTCTCAAGTCCTTCAGGCCTTCTGGCTCCTCAAACTTGAACATTTGCAACAACCTTTTAGAAGCAGAGCGTTTATTCTTTTAATCTGAAAATTGACACAAGTTCTCCATGCCATTTGTGTGTCTGACTCCTTGCCCTTGTTTCCATGTCATTAGTTGATTCTATGAAAAATGCCAAAGAAAACAGTTTGACAGGTATAAAATAGCGTTTTAGCACCAACACGGTGATCCCAAACAGTTATCAGCAAAAAAAAACAAACCTAGCAGTATTCAGTGTGCCCTTTTAATAAAATTGTAAACTGGACAAGTGGAGGACAAAAGAAGAAGCAGCAGGTCTAAAATATTATCTACAGCAGGTAACCGTATCTGAAAGTCATGTCCTTAAGAAAAAGAAAAAAACAAAATAGGACAAACCTGATACAGAACCTGAGAGATGCATCTGATTTGATAAATCTGCAGTTCACTGAAGCCTCATTAGAAATGCTCTCTGTGGAAGGGCGGCTGTCAAGAAGCCGTTCTTAAGGAAGGAGAAACAGGGAGAAAATGCTGAGGTTGCCAAATTACACAAGAACTGGACTGAAAATCATTGGCAACAGGTCTGATGGAATGATGAAATCTTTGGTTCAAATCATCATCAGTATATATGGAGGAGGTCAGGTACAACGGGGAGTGTCTACAGCATAGGGAAAACAGGGTGGAGGCTCTGTCGTGGTTTGGGGCTGCATTTCAGCCAGTGTGTTGGAGCGCTTGTCAAAATTGATGGAAGTAGGAACACAGAACAGTACCATCAGATTTTGATCCACCATGCAATACCATCTGGAAAGTATCTGATTGGCAACAGCTTCACGACAGTGATTCCAATGTATGTATGTATGTATGTATGTATGTATGTATGTATGTATGTATGTATTTTTTTATTATGTTTTTATCTTACTTTATGTGCTGAACATCCACAGTCAAGCTGTGGGCTTGTGTTTTTGTTTCTCTAAATCAAAACTGTGCAGTACTCCAAAAAGATTCCTCGAACGCCTGTAGAAGTTTAGCCCTGCTTATTTACAGTCTGTTCGCTCCTTACATAATGTGGGCCCAGGCTTAAGCTGACCAGTGTGATTTTCATTTCCCAGAGAGATCTTGGCAGAGATCAAACGTCTCCGTGCAGAGCATGATGCAGCATGCCAGCCCAGCCCGGAGAAGGGCAGCACCAACCCGACTCTGCTGGCCGAGCTCCGTCTGCTCAGGTAAACACAGTCCCCCCCCCCCGAAACCTGCTGTCTGTTTACATAAAATAATCGTTATGTTTCTTTTGTTTCCTCTTGAACTTTGTGAGTCACACCCACGGAAAATATGTTGCAAAAACAATTGGACTCTTTCGCTCGCTGCGCTGTAGTTTCCGGATTTTGCGACTCTGCGTCGGTCAGAATTGGCGGGAAAACTTGCTGTGTTGCTCTGCGGCGCAGAGGGAGAGTTCTTTATGGCAGATGGCAGCGACAGATGGTGGACTTCACACAAACACCAGAGAAGAAATCACTTCCAACACGTTTTATTGTGGTTTTCAGTAAAAACAAATCCTTCAAGAGGAGGAGCAGAGGAACTTGAAAGTATTGGCATTTGTGTGGCTTTGACATAAAACAATAACATTTCTGCCCATGAGAGATGTTGGTTATACATTTTCTCCAGCATGTTATGGAAGAAATGGTCACAGCAGTCATAATTTAGAGATGGAAATATTTTAAAGTGTTAAACGAGAGCCTTTATGTTTCTGGTTTAGGTTTTTGATTTAAAAAAAAAAAAAAAGAGTCTTTAATACTGAAAACTGCAGCTGTATAAATGACACAGTCACATGGTGGCACTACTTTAATGAAGTGCCTTAAATGTGCATTCTTTCTAATGGCCAGCAGAGGGCGACTCCTCTAGTTTCAAGCAGAAGTGAAATTGTATAGAAGCCTGTTGGAGGATTCATGTGTTGCTTCGGTGCTTGATGACGGGCGCTCCTGACGACGGGCGCTCCTGACGACGGGCTCTCCTGACATTTGAATCGAGGTATCTTTGCTGGTGTAATCACTATAGCAACAGCAGTCGCTCATGATGAGAGCTACCAGAGCTTCTTGTCTGCGTCAGTTTGTGGAGGTGTTTGACTACCCTGAAGGATTTTGGGTGTGCAGTGTACACACGAGTTCGCGTGCGGTCTTCAAAAAAAAAAAACAACACAAAAAAAACCCACAAAAACTGTGACAACGCAGTGCTGATTAGTTGATTGAAAAAGATCAAAAAAGCACTTTGCTACAAATGTATGACTTCTACGTTCTCTGCATCAGGGGCTGAGCTTAAGGACCAACAACAGCACAAACACAAACAAGTGCAGCCTACACTGCGGTGAGCGCACACAGCACGTAGACAATGGTCTGCAAAGCTATGTGTCCCTTAATTTAACTTAGCAGGGTGGTTACTCACAGTGATGAACAACAGGATACACAAGCAACCACACCGCTCACTATGAGGTTATTTACAACCGGCAGCATTTAAATAGAAGTCATTTAACTGGCTGTCGCTTCAGAGGTTCAAACTTGTCTGAATTTGTTTTCTCAGTTGCTGATCCAGTTCAGGGTCATGGGGGGGACTGAAGCCTTTTTCAGCTGTTACAAAAAAATGTGAAGCAGTGGGTGACGTCACCTGGTTCAAAGTAAATGAATCAGGTGCCGGTGAGGGCAGATCCTTGATCCTTGAGTTTCCAGTCTTATTGAGTATATCGTGGGGATCATTCTATAAATTATGGTCCCCATTCGAGTCATAAAGGAGGATAAAGCAGAGCAGTCTTTAGGGCAGTGCCACCCTGTCTCAGGGTCCTCGGCTTCACAGTCACACCCGCCCCTTATTTTAAAACAACAAAATGGGCAACAAGGAAAATGCTCATCGGGATAGGACTCAACGAATCAATGGGTGATTTCACACCAGCTCTATACATCTTTTATATACATTCAGTGTTAATTTGGCACTGTTAACGTGTTCGTTTCATGTCTGAACAGAATCAGTAATATCACTGTCTGGCGTCACTGCCGGGAAGTCTTGGTAATCCTATTCATTTTTCCACTGCTGATAATATAACTTAAATATTACAGATAAAGTGGTTATTCTGAGCTTGTTGGCTAGCTTGCTGTTAAAGCGTTACTCTGGTATAATAATAAAACAAAACTCTATTTACTGAGTGAGTCAGACGCTTGTTTTCATTTGTTTATTTACTCATTTATCTTTAGCCATGTGAAGGAAAGCCAGGAAAGAAAGACGAGCTCCGCTCCCGCTTTAATGTCCCATCCAGACCGCACACTGTTTGGTGGAAAAGGATTGTGAGCGTTAAACTCTATGCCTGTTGTTAAAGTTTTGTGTCCAGAAAGGCCCGCTGCTGCAGGGCATTTTATCAGTGTTTCTGAATGCGTGCTGGAAGCACAAGAAGCTTTTGTGTGTAATATTCATCTTAATTTGAATTCCTCTTTCTTGGTCTTTTCCTCCATGCCATTGAGGATTTCCAACTGAAAGTTCACATAATCTATGTCTATAGCTAATTTCCTCCTGGAAAGACTCTCCTACGTGCTCTTCAGTAACATAACAAATAAAATAACCTCTCTTGTTCATCTGTTTATTAACCGCATCACACAGCTGAAGCAGCCTGGACTAAAGACCGTCACAGAGATGTTTCTAACTGTGAATCTCTGCATATTGTTTAAGTGTTTCTGATCTTCTGCACATTTTGGGACTTAATTCTATTTTTACTTCAGCTCCTGCCTTCAGCAAGCCTTTGTAATGTGTGTGTGTGTGTGTGTGTGTGTGTGTGTGCGTGTGTGTGTGTGTGTGTGTGTGTTGCAGACAGAGGAAAGACGAACTGGAGCAAAGGATGTCATCTCTGCAGGAGAGCAGGAGGGAGCTGATGGTGCAGCTGGAGGGACTGATGAAGCTGCTCAAGGTGACACACACACAGACACACACACACACACACACGCAGGCACACACTGATTTAAATCTTGAGCAGTTTGTATTGTCTCACACTAGAGGGCAAAGTCTCCCTTCCTTCTCCACGTCTCCCTCTTCCTGTCCTTGCAGTAACAAGCCTCATTTTCCCCTCTGATGTTTCCTCCTATATGACTTCATCTGACCTCTTCTTTTCCATTCTTCTTTTCCTCCCTCTTTGTTTCCGGCTGCCCATGTTGTGGCCCTGTAGGATGAGGAACAGCGACAGGCAGTAAGTTTTATATCTGTTTGTTGGACACACTGAAGAAAATGTGGGATTTAGTCTTTATGAGTAACCTGAAATGTGACATGCAATCAAAGAGTTCAGAGACTACACCCATACATGATTTAAATTTGACCTATCTCTCCTTCAAAGTAGTCTCCTTGTGCGGCACTGCACTGATCCCTGTCATGGCTGCTTGCACTGGTGCCTCAGCCACATGCACTCCAGTGTAAAAGCTTTAAAATCATTTTGGGGGAGAGGATAAAATCACAGAGTTAAATATGATGAGTAGGGCGGGTGGTGAGCATAGATTGATAAGCTCCTGTCCTCCTCCATGTTTATTCACTTGTGTTAAGTGAGTTCTTCACAGTGGGTGGATAGAAAAAGAAATCAAACACTCCCTTTCCCTGTACACTTGCACAATCAGCTGACTTCAGTTCATGTGCTGGGAGGAAAATAGTTGAGCAGTTGAGTGGACGAATGGAAATGTTGACATTTTATTTTCAAGACACAGCAAAGGATTAGAACGTCATGGTAAAGTGCAAACTGCAATCAGTGCAGAAACAACAGCTGCTAACATGGCTCTCGACTCTTTGCAGCCACTTGCACAAACAACATGCTAACACAAAGCGAGTGAACGACTCTGCAAACACAATGATTTTAAAGTAGAGTGTGTGATGACCCCAGCCAAGCAAGCAAAGCCTGATTTTTTTTGAATAGGTAGTCTCCATTTCTACCTGTTTCTGTGACATGCTGGCCTGGTTTTCAGCTTTGCTGTTTTCAGGTTAATACTTAAATATTAAAGAAGGATTGTATATGTGTGTCCTCATTGGTGCGTGGGACTGTAGCCTAATATTAGTGCTGTTAACTGGTAATTATGTGGCAGTGCTCAAGGTAATTGGTGTGGGTAATGTAACAAGTAGTATAACAAAATACTTTATACAGGGAGTAATTAACACTGTGCAGTACGTTTCCAAAAAAGTAATAAGTAATACATTTACTTTTTTAGACACAGTCCCATCACAACAGCAGTTCAGGCTGTTTCCACTGAATTTTCAGTATGTCAAGTTGACAGTTTAACCTTGGGGAATTAATTAACAATGCAGAACCCTGTAAATGTCTTCCATCCATCCATCCATCCATCCATCCATCCATCCATCCATCCACCGATTCAGACCAGAGTAAACAAACTATAGGTGTAAAAATGCCCATAATCGCTCCAGGGTGTTCTGGGCCTCTCCTGGTGGGACATGCCTGGAGTATCTCACCTATACACTGATCTCTCTATTCACCCTAACAGACCAGTACAGCAATTTGTCGATCTCCTCTCCCCTCACTCTTGAACAAGACACAGATGGTACGTAAACTCCTCTGCTTGGGGCAAACACTCCACCCTTTTCAACCCAGCCGCTTCCCACTTAGCCTCAAACTGCCCCAGTGCAGTGCGGAAGTCACTGAATGAAGCCAACAAAAAAAAAAAACAGAGACGAGCCCCTGAGGCCACCAAAACCAGACACCCTCCACACCTCGGCTGTGCCTACAAGTTCTATCCATAAAAGTTATCAACAGAACTGAAACCCTGTAAAGGATGGGACAAAACCAGCAAATATATCAGCAGTCCTCGACATGTAAGAAGGGTCAGTTTGAAACAGGAGTTGGATGGTCAAGCTGACAACATGAAGGTCCCCTGGAGGTCAAGTTAGACCTCGATGGGACCGTCTGAAAATAGCAGTCAGAATAGAACAGATCCAGCGGTGCACAGGAAGATGGCACTGAAGGGGAGTTGGGTCAAATTTAAATTAATTTTTTTTTTTTTTTTTTAAATCAGTGGAGTCCCAGAATTTTACCATTAAATAGTCAGAACATTGTCGTTATTTTGCATCGGGGTCATAATACGTATTTCCCAGCAGCAAAGGAGTTCTACTTCATATTTGGAAGAAGCACCTGCATGCCAAGCTGAGCCTTTGAGGGGGAGAATAAGGTTAATTTTTCTGAAACAGCAATGGCTCACACTGCTGCCCCGAGGGCCCAGACAAGCTGCAGATTACGTGGTGGAGGACATGCTATTAATGTCAACTCGTTATGTATTCAAATAAATTTTGTACAGTCAGTTAAGTAGGATACACACATACACACACACACGTATAACCAAGCAAACTACAAAGGGTTAATGTGTAATCTTGTAATCTAAAACCTTCCAATGTAACATTACCCAGCTCCGATAACAACGCTCATGAATTCATCTCGTAGGCGCAGGCGTCCGGCTCTTCTCACTCCTCTCCCTCTCGGCCGAGCCCATCAACCGTGCGCTCTGTCGGCGCTGTACCCGCCCAGGCTCACATGTATCCTCCTCAGGACTCCCTCGCTGGGGTGGGAGGTGATGTACAACAGGCTTTTGCTCAAGGTACATTAATCATTTCTCTGTCTCCCATGGCTACCCTTAAAAAAAAACAGTGTGTTGTAGTTTGCATTATTTGATCTTAAAGGCTTAAGTTTGAAGGAGTTTGGTTTAGTTAGACCACTGAGACAAAGTGCAGTGGGTTTTATGTGTTGAGTGATGCATTTTCAGGTCTAAAAACACCCTTTTCAACTGTTTGAGGGAAGGATTTTATTCTTAGAACATATCTTACATGTGGTTTCGCTGCATGTCTGAGCAGCAAAGCAAATTCACTGTTAAGACTTTGATTCGCATGAAGGGTTGTGAGTTTGAGAATATATTCTGTATACTTGCTTTTCTAAAAGTATGGTGTGTAAATGGGTGCCAGACAAAAACGTCTAACCATAGCCCTTAAAAAATGTTGCCAGCGTTAGTGCTCATCAGGATTGTTATGTCCTAATGCCAGCTGTGTTTACCACATTTATTTATTCAGTCTCTGCTCAGCTACAGACTCAAACATACAGTAGTTTCAGGGCAGTGTTTCAGATTAGTCTCACCTTATTAACAGGTCATTGTAAAATCTTCAGACTCTAATATAAACCACTTGACGGAAATAAATACTTCACACACAGAAAAATCCTGATGTTTAAAATGGGGATATTGTGCTTTTTCTTATTTTCTATCATATAGAGATTGTTACAGTGGTAGATGATCATAATAGGCATGGCCAACGTTTCATATAATGAGGTCCGCATGTGTGCAAGTGGTCCCTGTGACCAGCTGAGGCCTCCGACATGCTGTAAACACTCAGTTTCAGGCGGTTTTTCAGACAGTTTCTACCTGTGGATCTGTGTGTATATCAGTTCTCTGCAGCCTCGGTGAGATCAGTGTAGCGGCACATGTAAAAGTGCAGCTCAAAGCTGCGTTCATGGACCTTCTAACGGGAGATTGAAAAGGGAGAAAGCTTAGATCGCTCAGCGCAGCGCTACTTAAAAAAAATCTATTTATTTATTTGCTTACTTATTTATTAGATTCACAAAAATAAATTGATCAAAAGAATGTTTGGTGATTTGCAGTGGAAAATGTGTGAAAGGTCATACTGACTACAAATTTATCCATTTTAGATTTTCAAAACTTGTTCCACCATTGGTTCTAGCTTTGTTTTAGACCGTGAAAATACTTCAGCATGAAATGTTAACAACACATTTGTGAATCACAGAAGTCAAAGTTTTTGTGAAGAAAGCGTCGTCTCTTGGTGACCCTCTGCAATTGAGGGAAATGGGTGTGGTCATGCTGGGAAGTAGATACGCCCAGAAGAAGGAGGGAGCACTTCCAGCCGGCTGATAGCCGTCTGACAGCCGCCTGTTGGCCAGCAGCAATTTTGAGTGGCTTCATCTGTACATAGGACCGACGTACAACTCCAATTCAGGCCTTATGGAGCGATAATTCTTTTTACATATAAACCAGAAGAGTTGCACTTGCATATCATGCATTCAACTTGTTCCAGAGCGCTGTTTCCTTCCACTAATTGGTTTGCAGAAATCACGTAAAAAGCATACACAACAAAAACATTAGAATCCAGATGTTTTATTGGTCTGACGAATGAATGAATGAATGTATTTATTGTCATTGCATGGTCACATAGAACAAAAAAAAGCTGCTAAAAGCACTCCCTATGTTCGAATATCCGTCATCACGTTGTCAGCATGACAAGGCCGCTCGCAGCTCCCGGGATTTTATGTTTAATAGCAATAATTGCTGTGAAAAGTGCAGCGATCTAAAATCTCCTTGTTTCGGACATTTCGAGCATAAACTGAGAGGATGAACCAAGGCTGAGTAAGATAAATAAGGATTATTTTGAACTGGGAATCATGCAAAACTACTGTAGAAGAGTCCAAGGATAAAAGTACAGAGATGAAAATGAGCATAGCAGGTTCCACGTTAGCTAAGAGTAAAACATTTAAATCTGGTTTATTTATACAGACCAGCATCACAAATCACAAACGGGCTTTTCCACACGTCTGCGCTGCTCACATTTCAGCCCTGAGAAAGACATTTTTGTTGTTTTTGCTTCATCATTTAAATAGTTTGATCACATCAGATTATATGCTGCTGCCAGAGTAACAACATAAGTACTTGCTTACCACAAAACTGACTGACTACTGTAAATACAAACACTGGATAAAATGATGACTGTTTTCTCCGCTCCAGGCCCCAGGAGAAACCTGAGAAATGACCTCCTGGTTGCAGCCGACTCCATCACCAACACCGTGTCTTCGCTGGTCAAAGAGCTGCACTCAGGTTCACCCAAGCGGACACACACTCCTTTATTTTTGTAGATTTAAAACAGCAGAAACATGCTGTGTACTAGTTCTGTGTGAAGCTGGTAAAGATGGGCAAGATACTTTTAAACCAACTCTTCAACTTTTTAGATAACAATGTAATTTTTGTTTGACACGCGTTTGTATTTTGACACTTTTACTCTCTCTTCTGAACAGATGACGGTCGTGAGGAGGAGGAGAGATTGCTGAATGGGAAGGACAGAGGTACACAAATAATTTATTATTGATATTCTGCTGTGACTCGCTCCGTTTGTTAACGAAACCTGACGCTAGCACGACAGTATTAAAGGTTAAGTTGCACTGTGACTTGTTCGAGTCGCTTGAGATTAGACGCTAGAATGTACAGCTGTAAAAGTTGATACCTGATGTCTTAAAATTAAAGTTTAATCGTGCAAAACCAATTCCAAACAAAATAGCCCATTAAATAAATAATAAATGAAGAAAAAATGGGAAAGGAGTTTTCTGGCAGCACCCGGAGAGCTTTTAACATCTCATGTCACCTCCTAATGACCAAGTCCAGCTATTAACCATAAAATAACCATATTTTTTTTTAAATCATGCAATCAGATAGGTGTGTAAGTATTAGTAGTAATTACTGCAAGAATGTCACTGAAGTAAAAGTAATAGTGCTATAGTAATCTGTTTCTAATATCTTCCTTCACTGAAGATTGAAGTTTCCAAAAGTGAAGCGCTTTTTATGCTCAGGGGATATTTTTTAAAGTGTTCTGACATCCTGAAAGAGAATATTTTAATAATAGTTGTATCCACAGGTTATTCTTGTAAAAGATTATAAAATTTAAAGTTTTTCAACTCAGCGTGCTCATTCTGATTTATGTGGTGTCCAGTTGTGTAGTTCTTTGGATATGCACGGGGCATGACTGTGGGAATTCAAAATGCTGTGGAGACGTACTGCACGCGCTCCAAAAAGCCAACAGCATGCAGGTCGATGGCGAGGAAGAAGGGAAGAAGGCCGATTGGTTGAAAAGTTGGCTTGGACAGGAGAGGGAGTTCAGAGTTCACTGTGAAGAAGAAGAAGTATGAAAAAAAGCAAAGATCAAATAGAGGAAGAGAAAATCGCTGCATTTGAGTCTTTCAGTCTTTTTAACACTAGTTTCTCTTCAATAACGTTCCTTATCTTCTCTTGTCTTATCTTCATGAAGAGAATTCACCTCTCATATAAAGTTCTAAAGACCAATGGGGAGTCGCTGGTATTTAACCCCTCCTGTCGTTATCCCCTTGGAGGGAGTCCTGAGAGACATTGCCCCACTCATGCGAGTTATTAAGATCATTGAAGAGAGGCTGTGGCCTATGACACCAACCATCAGCCACCTATAGTGCAGTCTTGACATCCCCTCCCAGATGATTCAACCCCCACTCACAGTCTGTCACATGCCAGACATGAGGAGGGGTGGGGGAGCATCTCTCAAAAGGATTCACAACTCGGCTCCTGTGACTGTAATTACCGACGCCTTGATTCGTATCTTGCCTCATGTGACGCTTAATGATGTATAATGACAGGGCATGCCAGTGACCCTCAGGACCACCTCCAAGGGGACATCTCCGCTAGGCGTTAAATACCTGGGACTCTGCATCAGTGTTTACAGCTGAAGAAGCCTCTCAGCTCAGAACCAGAAGTTCAGTTGCCTTCTTTTAACCTGGAATGACCTGGATGACTGAGAACCTGCAAAGACATACAGAAACTGTCAGCAGTTCAGCACAGCAGGGGTCACTTGTGAGATAGTCCCAATGAATATGAGTGCAACTAGATGTCTAAAAAAAATTTTTTTACCTGCTTCTAGACAAAAACAAAAAACCCACATTTTATTTTAGTTTTTGCAAACGTAGCATCGGTAAAAGGTCCGACTGTGAATAAAAGTTTCTCTTACAGGGGAGGAAATTTTGTCGATGAACTGCATGCATTAGCTTTCCATTAATGCGTTGGTCCATTAAAAATTTAGGAGAAGACGCCCTCCCTTAATGGCGCTCGTTGTCAGGGGATAACGAGACGTTAGAAGAGTAGTCAAACCGCACCAGGAACTTCTGTTTGTGTGGAAGAAGCAGCTGGTTCTGGAAATTCTCTGCTGCTGCTCGCTTTCTCGGCCGGTGGTGCTGTCACATCCCTAAGACTCACAGAATGGTATTTTACTACAGCAGAAACTCATTAAAAAAAAGCTTAAAATTGATCTCAATCTATTGTCTTGACCTCTTCTATCAAAACCACGATTAAGAAAAAAAAAACTCCAGAAGAAGAATGTTTATATTTGCTCTGCAGCTCTACAGGGACCCATTCATTCTGGAGTCCAAAGAGTGGGAGTCTTCCATTACATTAGAAGATCCCTGCAGGGGCTAAACTGAAGGACCAACACGAGCACATAAATCACTGTTCCACATATTTCTGACACTGCCCCCTGGTGACGGTACGCAAAAGCCAGCATGCACATGCGGGTCTGCATAGCTGTGTTCCTTTTGGGACCTTTATTCATGCTGGTAACCTCACATAAATCCCGGCCGTGCTTTTACATAACTCCAATCTGAACATTTTTAACAAGCCACATAACTAAAAACACATGCTCATCTGGAAAAGGCCTTTAATCTGTAGTAACGCGTAATATTTTATCATCTGCTCATATGGTTTACATAGAAAATCAGAGTAACTGTGTTTTACATTTGAGTTAAGTGGGATAAAAAGTATTAATAATATTTCCTTGTGAAATGTGGCTGAAATTGAAAGTGATCAAGGACGGCTGATATTTATTTGCAGCACAGTTAAAAGCTCGAGGTGCAAACAGCTGCTCGGTGCAGAGGAAAGAATGTTTTTATTGCAGATTTGACAGATTTCTGAAAGAAGTTATCAAGATAAATTTATTATAATACAGTAGTACAGCAGTATCATGTTATGTCCTCCAATGAAATACGGTCCTGATAAAAGATATTAAGCCGTGCTGCTGTATGCGATCCCGTGTATTTTGTTTCTTTACTCCTTCTGATGAACACGGAGCCAGAACTTATTTTTCTGATCTCTGGATCTTTTGATCACATCGCCGTCTCTCTGAACAGACTTTAAACCCACTCGTGCTCGCGGCTTTTTCCCGCCCGCTTTCTCCTCTCCAGGTGCCCTCGTCTGCGCCATCGCAAGCTTCATTAGTGCGCCGTCTCATTAGCCGTGCTTTATGGAGCCCCTCCTCTTTACGAGAGGACCGCCTGCGGAGGACAGGTGGTGAAACCACTTCCTGGTCTCGGCCTGAGCGCTCGTTAGAATACTAACCTGTTATATTAATCCAGACAGACAGACAGGAGGCCGCAGTTAACTCTTAAAGGATAAATAAAACTACTGCACTAGGCCGTCTACAGTACACTTTTGGTCTCTGGAGTTAATTTGCGTGGCACCTGCCAAGTAAGGACTTCTTTTATGTTTCTGTGCAAAGGGCTGCTCTGCTTCTTATTACAGATTCTGGCAGGAACTTTTAGCACTTGTTTTAGCTTCAGACTTCTCTGCTGTGCACTAACTGCTAATAAATTGTTCTCTTTCTCTGTTTAGCAGGTTAAAATGCTGACGGGACAAATGTTAACAGTAAGTATTCTCATGCATTTCCTCTTATTAATTGCACGATAATCACAAAAACTCTTCTGAAGCTGAAGAGCACGGCCTCGTAGGCAGTTTTAGATTGTTGAAAGGATGAAGGAAACTTGGTCCAGTGTCCTCACAGGGAAATGTTTGTTAGAAAGGCAAGAAAAACGCGGCGTTCATGTTTTATGGGAAAAGCTGTTTGATTTGATGACTCAAAGAACTTGTTTATCCGTTTGAACGTGTTTGCACAGGCCTCCAAATGGCCTGTTTCTGGTTCTTCCCGGTCAGCTCTGCGATGTTTTAATTTTACTTCGGGCAGAAACAATCAAAGAGCCAAACACACCCCAGCGTTCAGGATGGGTGCTGGTTCCGAAAACAAATCGAGCAGCTCTGAGTGTCGCGCAGCAAATGAAATCCTCTTATGGGAGCAGTTTGTTTTTCTTATTTTTAGTTCATGTTCAAGGACAGAAAAGTGCAGCCGTTTGTTACATTTGAAATGAGGTCACAGACTTCTGTTTTGTTTGTTTATTAATTACCCGATTTTTTATTTATTTTTTTTTATGTGTGTGTATCTGTAATAAATGACAACTTAAAGATTTTTTTTTTTATTCTAAAAACTTTTTTGTTTCTAAGACAAGTATGTGCAAAATCAAAATTTTAAGGTGGGATTTAACAAAATAAAAGTCATGCCTTGTGTTTTGTTTTTGTTTTTTAAGCTGAATGTCTTTTTTTTTTAAGGAGCAGTGTGATATTCTGCTCTCTTTCTAACTGTAGAATGAGAAGATTGCCGCCACTGTCTAAATAAAAACCTGTGGCTCAGCATGTAAACTGGAAACAGCTGCTCTGCTTCTGTTCAGCTCTACCTGCACATCTGAGATCTTGTTTGTTAAATGTGCATGAAAAAGTAAAATCCCATAACCTGAGATATTGGGGCTGTTAGAACTTGTCATAATGTGTTCAGACCAAAGCGGAAGCAAAGCTTTGCTCGAGTGTTTTTGGACCGTTTCAAACGGCCAATGAGAGCTCTGCTTGCTTCCAAAGTACATCCAATAGCTGGAATTAAGTAACATTAAAATATTTCCAAAATTTAGGCGAGAGTCTCGCTGCCTGCTGTTCTTTAAGCGCTCATTTTTTTTCTTTCTTTCTCTGTTTTAAAGACAAAGTTGAACCACAAGTGGAAATTAGTCTCAAAAGAGATGATCCGCAAGCCTCAACAAATGGCTAAATCAAAATCTGAATAAGTGGAGGTGATTTACACACAAATTTTTAAGTTCAGCTTCACAAATCTGATCCTGTGCTACAAATATCTAAAAATATTTGTGACATTTGTTTTACGGTCACAAAGATTATAGAAAGTCACTATTTATTCATATTCAGGCATTTGTGAAGTAGTTTTACGTATGCGTTTTACTCTGACCTGTCAGTTTGCGTGAGGGGAGAAAGAGGAGAGGTAACTTTTGATTGGTTGGATTGTCCCTCAGGTGGAGTCATGTTTCATCACAGCCAAAGAAGACTGACTGAATACATCTTCAGATCATTTTTACCCGACGGAGGGGGGGTGGGAGGTGGCGGACTGGAGTGCCACTGCCAATCAACCAATCACGATGCTGGACACCAAATGACCACTGGGTCACTACTGATGTATAGCTGTGATTCTGTGTGCGTCTGTTCACTGTGGTTTTACTTTTTGTTTTGATTTTTATTTTTTAGATTTGATCACGCATAGCTAAATGAGGAATCTGAAATCTACGGATCTGTACTGTAGCATGTGTGTGTGCGCGCAGCATTTTTTCTTTTTATTTTAAGCTACGAGAGAGTCGAGGAAGTGAAAAGATGTTTGTAAAGGTGTAACGTGCAGAAAAGCTTCAGAATGAGGAAGGAGATAAAGTAGGTAACGTATGAGGGAGAGAAGGAGGAGAAGAAAGTCAGAAAGATGAGAGGCGAGCTGTAAAGTTTTAAGATTTGGCACTGTGTGCTTAGTATTTATTGCTTTAATTTGATTTGATTTTTTTTTTTTTTTTTTTGCCATTTATTCATTCGGTTTGATTGTTTCTGTGTATATGAGTGTAGTCAGGTCCTGCTGAGATGATGAGCTTTAATAGGATGTTTCCTGCTGCATCACGCCCGGCAGAGTGGAGAGTCTGTATCTCACAAAACCACAGGCTGTGTATAAAGATGGACATCACCTCCTCCCGCTCTATAAAATATTGTGGAAATTGGCAAATAATAAAAAATTGGGCTTATGTAATTCTAGTTGAGCACGATGTACCGCTGGTCTCTGTGTAGAAAAGAAGTGGCTGTTCAGGTGGGGGGGGGGGGGGGGGGCG
>JAVDPK010001560.1:176039-226049 GCA_034780415.1 Cichlasoma orientale | reverse complement strand
GAGAGAGAGAGAGAGAGAGAGATTTAAAGAAGATACAGATGTTGACAGCTGGAGTTCCTCTCAACTGAAGAGCTCAACAGCAAAGGCTCGGGTTGCTTTTAGCTTTTAGCATGAGGTGCCAAAAGTCAGCAGGTTCCTGTGTGAGGATCTCAGGCTGCAGACTGGTTTGTATGAGGACAGCCATTCCAATGTGTATTCTGGGGCCATGAAGGCCTTTAAAAGTAAATTCTCAAAATCAGAGGTAATAGTCTAAACTTGGCATCTAGCAGTCCTGTCTCTATGTGTAGTCACTTCTGAGCAGTAATGCTGGTACCCCCAGTATATTTTATTGCAAAATTTGAGTTATTAATAACTTCAGGGACTCAGGTGCAAAGCCATCCATTGGTTTGGCCACCATGCTGCATGCTAAGCATACCTGGTGTAACTCACGTAGTAATGGAGAAAATCTTTAGTTGATGTAGATTAAAAATTAACTAAATTGACTAAATGTTTTATTACTGTTAATGTTTTTACATGAAACTGATTATTGTACATATGGTATTACATCTGTTTGCCAGAAAAACATTTTAAATCTCAGAAGTAAAATCACACAGCCTTAAATTTAGAGTTACTTATTTAACGATTAAAAAAAGAAATTCAAACCGTAAGGAAATATTATCCCAACCTACCGAGAAAGCAATGAACACATTTGTTATTATCTTTCATTTTCCTCTGTTATCTTAAACAAGCTTTGAACAAGTTGGGCAAACCTCTGATTAAAAACGAATTTGCCCCTAACTGATACATTTAAAGCTACTTGCTCCACTTCAGTAGCACAAGAGACTAATGTTTCTCTGTGGTATCAGTGACATTTATTTAATTTCCGCCTGAGGCAGCGATGCACATAAAGAGTGCTCGGATATGAATAAAAACCCTGTAATGAGAATCTTCGCAGCAGGCAGATTGCAGCCTCCTGGCTAAACTAAAACACCCTTAAAGTTATAAGCATAATCTGGATGAAACCAGATTAAAGTTGGAGCAGGTGCTTCTTATCGTTTTTTGGCTCTCTAATATGCTCTCTTGGGCTCGATAAAAACTTTGGTCTGACCTGAGCTTCTGAGAAACTCGCACTTTGGGTAAGGATTATGTAAGAAAAGAGAATGACTTCATTATTGTCAGAAAGGCTATTAAACACCACCAAAAATGCAGTGAGGCAAATGTAAGGAATCCCGTAATGAATGTGCAATGAGCATGTCCTGCTATTTAAACTGTATTAATGTTACACCCCCAGCACTCCAGGAGGGCTAGAAACATGTGAAGGCAAAATTTGAATCTTTTAATGGGTGATAAGAGTTTTTATAATCAATGTAAGAGAACAAGAAAAAAAAACAAGAGAACTAAGGGCCAATTAGTGCTCCTCAACGCAAATGTAAACATTGCCCTGGGTCTCTGTTCGCTCTTTTTCCTCTTCTCTTTCCTTTTAGCCCCCAACCGGTGGAGGGAGATAGCTGTCCCTCCCTGAGCCTGATTCTGCCAGAGGTCTCTTCCCCTTGAAAGGGAGTTTTTCCTTCCCACGATTACCGAGTGCTGCTCATAGGGGATTGTTGGGATTTTCTTTCTAATATTGCAGTGTCTTTACCTTACTGTATAAAATGCTTTGAAGCCACTGTTGTTATGAATTGGTGCTATATAAATAAAATTTAATTGAATATAACTAAAAGAAACTTTATAGAATATAACTAAAAGAGACTAACATAGCTCTGAAGACTTCTAACTTCAGAGCTACAGTATCAGTCAAAAGTTTTGAGTGGTACTGTATTTTTCTCTAATGACCAGAGTTTGCCAGGGGAGTCACCGACTGGTCCTTAAGCCTGTGTGACTGAAACCTAACCAAACCAAAATCATTTGAGTAGCACCTGTCAATTAAATAATTAAATCTCTTTCTGGGCAAAAGCTCCCCATTATGACATTTCACAGGGGGAAGGACCCAAATTCAGAACAGATGCAGAGCAGAGATAAAGACCAACACACTGAATCTTTAATCCAGAAACAGACAGTGATCATACATGGGTAGGCAGGCAGTGAGGCAAACAATCCAGTGGGATCAGGCAAAGACAATGTCCATGAAACAGTCCAAAGCATCATACACGAGAGGATCAGCAGGCAACAAAAGCTGGAACACAATGAATGAAACAAACTAGATGAGGAACACTAGGAACATGCCTCGAAAGTCGCCTGGGAAAAGCACAAGACAACTCCTCTGGCAAGTGAGGACTGAAAATCAGGAGGTGTATGTACTAAGGAGACTAATGAGTGGCAGGTATGGCATAATAAGCACAGGTAACACTAATGAAGGTGGAGTAAACTAAGCTGCTATGTCCCTGTTTCATTCAGTGGGTTTAATTTACAGTAACTGTTAATGCCTGTTAATACTGTCAAACAATAGACTCCAAACGAATGCAGTTCACTAAATCTATATCCAGTCTAAAAAGATCCAGATGTGACAATCCACATAACAGTTTCACCATGTATCTCATCATAAAATTGGCTTCTTTCACTAGTTTTACTGATTTAGTCATGGCAAACAGCCTCATAAAATTTAAGTGCCTCAGCAGTCCCTGATGTTGTCTCATTTATCTTGATTAACAGAAACATTACATTTGAGGTTTCCTACTTTTAAGAAATTTTACAAAATTTAGAAGCTAATGTGTACTTTCTTTTGAAACAATTATTTTGAATCTCAGCAGTGAATGTGTTGCATGTCTCCATCTGTTTTTTATTTATCACAGCAGAGTTTCTACGTCCGTAGTCTTAGGTGTCTTTTTGTCCTCTCAGAGCATGCCACATGACTGCTTCACACTTACTTGTATCATAATTTTGAAGTCCAAGGAAAGCCATTGTTGTCACACCACTGAGCTGCCAACACTTCCACCATAAGGACATTGTAAAAGTGTTGTTTGGTGTAATATATAAAAAAAACAACAACAACAAATTAATGTGGGTACATTTTATTTCAGCTCATCATCGCACAGAGCACTGTGGTGTGTTTTAACGTCCAGCACACACAGGTGCAGCAAGCTATTTTTATTCCATATATCCTTGTAAAATTGCACCACTTCTAGTTTACAACTCAGCTGTACCAACACCCCTCTTTGTCTCTGATATGACCCGAGCAGAAAAAGCTTAGAAAACAACTGAGATTAATTCCTTTAGGTTCAGAGCTTCACATAAAGGCGCCTACACACTCTGTGATTATATCACTCTTATGTTCTCTGTGTGAAATGGAGCTATTAAACTTGTGCAGGACATTAAATGTGATGCACATACGTAGACTACACGATGATAGAATGTACTGAATCAGGGCAAAGGTGCATGGCTGTTATCCCTCCACTGTTTGCTGCCATGCTACGTACTCATTCACAGTTGAAGGACACATACAAACCAGGCCTGTGCTGTTGAAACCTTTACATTTTTGGAATCCCAAATATTTTGTATTTTCACCTTTGAGGATATTCAAGAGTGCATGGGATTTTGCCCAGCCAGTCTACATGTGTTTTATATACTTTAACCACATCCCTTGGGGTCTCTTGTGGGGGTGCTTTGGGATAATGGGATATCAGGTCCATTGTTACAGGTGATTGAGTCCGAGTACAGTTTGATTTGCTTTGGACTCCTTCAGGGCTGCCTTTGTCACTATTTCTGTTCAAAACTTTTCTGGACAGAAATTTTAGGTGCAGCAAAGTGGCAAAGGGTGTCAGGTTTGATGGTCTCATAGTCACATCTCTCCATCTTGCAGATGTTGTGGTCCTGCTGGCTTCATTGAGTAAGGACCATCAGCTTACGTGGGGCATTTTGCCATGTTGGTAGTGAGTTTCTGCCCCAAGTGTAAGGAGTTCAGGTATCTGAAGAGTGGAGATTGAGACTGACAGACGAATTAATGCATCATCTGCTGTCGTGAGGATTCTGTACTGGTCTGTTGTGGTAAAAAGAAATAGCACAGTGTTAAAGCAAAGGTTGCAATGAGCTATGGGTAGTGACCAAAAGAATGTGGTTGCGGTTGCAAGCAACAAAAAAGAGCTTCCTCTGACAGATGTCTGGACTCAGCCTTAGAGACAGGCTAAGGAGCTTGGTCATTTGGTTTATTCAGTGTGTTCCTGCACATCAAAAGGAGCAAGTTTAGGTGGTTCATACATCCAACCAGGATGCCTCCTAGGTGAGGTGTTTTTGAGATATCCAGCTGGGTGGAGACCCTGGGGCAGACCCAGGACACACTGGAGAGATTGTGCCTCTCGCCTGGCATGGTGTACCCCTGAAAGAGCTGGAGGAGGGCACCTCTGCTTATACTGCTGCCCCTGCCACCTGGATAAAAAAGAAAATGGATGGATAGATGCTTTACTGCTGCTTTCTCCATTTGTGTTTGTTTTGTTTGTTTTTTTTACTCTTGGTGCCAGTATCACGTCCATCAGTTCATAAAAGACTTCGAATAACTAATCAGAATCTAATGTCATGTTTTTAATATGATTTACTTCATTTATTCCAAAAGTTGGGAAATTCCTCTGTTACAGCAGTCAGAACATTAAACACCTATCATAGAATAGCTGAATAAAATAGAATCTGACAAAAATATATGACTCAATAAATAGCTAAATATGGTACAAATATCTCAAAAGAGTAATTAAATAGAAAAAAATAATTAAAATAAAGGAGCTAAAAGAATAAAAATTGCAATGTAAAAAAAAAAGCTGAATATAAAACAATGAAGTGGCACTAGCTTAATAAATTCAATAAAGCAAAAGAAAACAGAAAAAAATGACTTACTAAATGTAGTAAACACACACACACACACACACACACACACACACACACACACACACACACTGAGCACGTCAGATGGCAATAATGGGCCTTATTATAATAGTCTTATGGAGCTCTGTGTTCATGCTTAGATCAATAGTGAGCAGGTCTGGTAGTACAACATCCTGTCTGCTTCACAGCTGGAGTTCATGTCTGCAACCATATAATTTACTGGTTTTCTCTTTTACATTGGGCCCATTTATAGCTGTAGAACTCCTTTGTTCAATCAGGACATGGATACGTTTTGAATTCCTTGTTTCAGTAGCTTGTTCTTCTCTTTTGCTTTTTCTTCAAGTGGAAAAAAAGACATAAAATGTGTGAAATGTGGCTTCGTAAAAACAGAAGATAACCTAGTTATTAATACTACTATACTACCCTGTGTTCATTACATCCTGTTTTTCAGCTTCTGCCCTGGAGAGCTTCTTAGCCACACTGCCTTCAGTCATTGTAGCTTTAATGCGGTCTCACTGCTGACATCAATTATAACTTCATACGGTCTTCGTTGAGTGTTTGATGTGGGCTCTCTATAATTGCACAGAGTGAAGACGGAGCAGACCAGGACAGTCCAGAGGAGGGGACACCAGCAAGCCCCCGCAACAAGCGCAGAGTGGGTCGTCCCAGCAGGAAACGCAAACAGCTGCTTCCTGTGAGTACTGTACTTAGAGCATGTTGGTATTTTGTGCTTTAAACTGCAGAAGAGTGATTGTTTGTCCATCTATTAAAAAACTCTCATCTAATCTGCAGAGGTTTGTTAAACATGCCTGCGCTGCTTTCCTTCTTATTCGTTCACACCTTCGAGCTGCCATGCATTAGCCATAGTCAGCTCATATCATACAGATGCACACTCAAGAATCTGGAGGCACACTTACTGCATTAATTAACTGTGTTTGACACAGTAGCTTGTGTGGGTTGTTTTTCTTCTGCTTCAGTGTGTTACAGAGAGACTTTTTTTCTTTACCAGAACTGTGTCTTAGAAAGGGGTTTCCCCTACACACTGACTGTTTGCAGATGTAGTCAGTGCATTTGCTCTCCCCCCACATGTAATGACAACTTAATACACTCATCAATTTCTTGTCAGCATGGCTCCAGCCCCCACATTTTCCACATACCACTTAAAGTCTGGCTGAAACAGAAGTCAGATCATCTTTAGCATCAGTTAAAGTCATAAAAATTTGACTTTAGTTTGGTGGATTACTCAGAACCGGGCATGACTTCAGGGTATGAAACACATATTGACTGGCACTGAGCTGTAGAGAAGAGGAGGAGGATGGCGACAATAAAGGACTCAACAGTTACAAGCAAAATTTTTGCCAACTAAGATCCAGTCACACACACCTCCACCTATGATATCCTTCCTAGCTCGTCCTGAATGCAAGAACAGTTTCATGTTATCAGTAAAGTTAGTTTGTCGTCCCAAATTATATTGGATCATTGTATTATTGTATTAATGTGTATGCTCCAGGTTCTAGATGAGTCATCAGATTTTACAGGAAAATATAAAGTATTTTTTCATCAAAATAGCTAAAGGATAGGACTAGGATACAGGATTAGTACTTTTCTTATTTTTTCCATCCATCCATCCATCCATCCATCCATCCATCCATCCATCCATCCATCCATCCATCCATCCATCCATCCATCCATTTTCTTCCACTTATTCAATTCAGGGTCACAGGGAGGCTGGAGCCTATTGTAGCTGTCACAGGGTGAGAGACTGGGTATACCCTGGACAGGTCATTAGTACCAAAAATTTGTATTATGGTAACTTTTTAAGATTCTAGTAGTTTCACTGTATATCATTGTAACAAAGAAACCAGAAATCAATACAGTAAAATAAAAAACAAAATAGAAAACAAATAATCTGCTCTTGGGCCAAGTTAACAAAAATTAAATATCGTCACAGTGCTTTTAGCTTAGAGGTAATTACACTTTTTGTTGCTGCTGTTTTTAAGCAAACATCTGGCTCGTTAGCTTCAATGCTTCGCACTGTGGCTTTGAAACAAACTCCATTTGGACTCATTCATCCAGGCCTTGTGGCACAAATACTTCTGTCATAAGGTTAAAAGCACTTTAGTCTTCAGTAACTTGTCTTTGCATCGCCTGTTAACGTGTTGGTATGTGGGTGGAGCTGCCAGGGCCCTGCCCACAGTGAAAGTCCAGCACAGAAGTTGTGTGCAACCAAAAAATGAAGTAAAATGAGTCTCTTTTTTTTTTAAACTGAAAGACTTCCAAACAAGCATACATAGCTTGTCTGTTAGTCAAGTTATTTTGGAGCGTCTCTGCTCTCTTTTCTACCTCCTCCATCTGTCTTTATTACTGTTTTTGAATTTACCAGACCTCCTCCCAGCTGCTATCTGGCTAGCTAGCATTACCCAGCATGTCTTTTGGCAGTGTAATTTTGCAAATATGCAGTTATTAATGTTAGAAGTAGTTCATATTTCACAATTTATGTGCCGTGATGTTTGCTCGGGTTGAAGAGAGTTAGTTTTGGAGTGCTGATTGTTATCTTATAGTAATATACTATATATATAATACATTTAAACCACTTGGAAAGTATCAGTGGTGTTTTCACCAGCATGGTGGTACTGTATTTGGAAAATTCAAAATATGTATGAAATTATGTTACAGTCAGTATAAAGCCAGGCACTACAAGCCACCTATCCCACATAGTGATATGACCCTTGAAAGTTTACCCAGAATGCACTTTTTGAAGTTTTATGCAGTGAAATATCAAAAAACAAATCAAACATTCAGGGAATCAATGCTTGTTTCTGCATCTCCACCTCACAGACATTCAGTTATTACAGAAACAATCGTGCTGAACAAAAACAAGATTTTGGCTTTAGATTGTGACACCTGGAGTGGGTGTAAAATTGATTTGGTTCAAGTTTTTACACAGCTTAAATGTGTTTTTTAGGACTGAAAATTGAATGTGTTTTACAAAGTTATGAGAGCTCAAATTACTGGAAAAATAAGGTGATTTAGAACTGTGTACTAAAGGTATGTGACAGAGAAAAATATTCATACTAAGAAGGAAATTTTTTTTCATGGCTTCATTAAAGTTATTGTACAAAAATCAGCTAAATCTGAGGGGGTCAGGCAGGAGGCAGGACCCACATGTGTTATGAGAAAATGTTTATCTGCTGTATTTGTTGGCTACTTTTACCCGTTGTGACAGTGCTCCTTAGCTCTTCTGTGTAAGCTTTACTCAGGGTTTGAACTGGCATCCTTCCAGTCTCTCTTTGTCCAGCAGTAAATAACCTGTGACTCGTGTTACAGAGTTGCATTAACGCTGCGATAATTACACTGTGTGGTGTATTTCTTCACTAGTACTGACTTCAGGTCTTTGGCAGTTTCTCTCTGTCATATTTCTCTCAGCATTCATTCTCTAACTGCTCATTTTGTGTGTGAGTGTGAGCGCATGTGTATGTGTGTGTATGTGTGTGTATGTATGTCTTTGTACTAGCTGACCTCTGTGGCAGAATCAGCAAGTCAATATAGCTGATCAAACAGCCCCAGACAAGAGGAATACTGAGTGAACTACTAAGAGAGAAAGACTGTGTATTAAACGTGTGTGTGTGTGTGCATGCTTTGGTATCTTTGTGAGAACCAAAAACCATTGCTGTGAGGTCATTTAGGCAGGTCCTCACAACGTTAAAGAACAATACGTGGGTTAAGACTTGGTTTTAGAGCACAAAGGGTTGGAGTTAGGGTTAGTTGTGATGGTTAAATGTTAGGAAAACGGTTGTCAGTGAGTGTCCTCACCAGTATAGAAAAACCAATGTCTGTGCATTTGTGTGTATGTGTGGATATGCATGTATGCATTCATATGTGCAAGTCCTGACAAGGCGAACAGGATTAATGTGGGTCCTGTCACACTCATGCACACACAAACACACATGCACATACAAATGTGTTTCCATATCTCTGTGGGATTTATTTATTTATTGGCAGTGTGCATTCACTAAGGCCTTAAATTAATCCTAACAATCAAAACTGAAGTCTGACTTTAATGAATTTAAGTGAGAGAAAAAAATCAGATTGCTCGACCAGTCCAAAATTAAGAAAATATTCAAAATTGACCAATCATCAATTTGTATTTTAAATATCGCTGAACTGTGTGGCATTTTGGGCCATGACGAAATTTCACATACACAAAATTAGTTAACATTAGTGCCTGCAGTCTCTTTCTTTGCATGTTGGTACGGAATACATGCAGCCACTCACATCTTACTACCTCAGAACTATACTGGTTGGTGTTTCCACCTTGCTTCTTTACATCTTCTAGTGGCCGCTGGTGTCACAACATCTCAGAAACACAAGTTAAGTTCTTAAACCCGACTACCCTACACACAGATAACGTGAAGCGTAAGTTGAAACATTATCGGTGGTGACATCAGCATTGCTCTGTGGTCACAAAACAAACAGACAACATCGAAATTTTTCTGCAAACCAAAGTCTTGATATTGTTATTATATTACCTTAATGGAAAATATTACAATGTGTAATACTATTACAGTGCTGTACTATAAACATACCCCAGATGTCTTTGCCTTATGTGCCTTATCATCTCTAACACTGGCAATCAGCCTAAATGGTGGTTATAAACTTGATAAATCAGCCCAGGTTTTCCTAATCTAGGTATCCATGTATAGATCTGCTGACTGTAGCTGACCTGAGCCCGGCACAGCACTGGGCAATCAACCACTGGCTAGAACCCTGTGTAGAACTACTGATTTTAAAAAGGAAGATAAAAGTCTAATATTAGAAAAATACAGAAGTTAAATAAATAATAGACTGTGTGTGTGTGTGAGAGAGAGAGGATAGTATAAAAAGTGCTGTACGAATGTGTGTGTGCACTAAGCAGTTTAGTCAGTAAGACTAGAAAAGTGCTCTGTAAATAAAGTTTATTGAAATGAGGAAGGAAAGCCGCCAAAATCTCAATTGTGCGTCAAAGTTAACAGACTTATCAGTATTACAGCTCTGACATAATTACAACTGTTTGTGTGAGGCAGTTTTAGCTTTGTTCTTTCAGCTGCAGCCCCAGCAGTCTAAGAAGAAGTGAAGAATAAATACAAAAACAAATCTCAAGCCACTAAGCTAAATTTTATATACAGCAGCACGTACAAGACTTAGGTGCCCTGTTTTCACTTATAAAACATGTTTAAACTCGCAGCCAACAGGAAAATATAGCAAGAAATAAAATTGTTCCTAAGAATCTATATTTCTTATTAATGCTTAGAGAAAGTTAAAACGGTAAAACATTTCTAAAAATTTTAGCCCTTCCTTCTACCTTTGAACTGAGTGCTTTTCTAGTAATGGTAAAACCTTTTTCCAGAGAATTGTTTAGTCAGTGAAGTGGTTTTGTACTCGCTGATCACGTATCTTGAGTATAATCTATGCTAGGTGTATAAGTCGCCATGTTAATGTACCCCCAATAAGAAATGATCTGAAAACTCCTGATTAAACCTGACGTTACCTTGCTGACCCCCCTTATCCTCCGGTCTTTACATTTTTCCATTAGTAATGTGAAGTGTTAAACAGATGTGGGACCAGTTGAAGAGGTTACTACTATGTTGCCCCAACCAGATTTTGTTTGTAGGCAAGTATTCATTTTGCTAACTTGCAGTGGGACAGCAATTATTAATCGAGTGGACTATTCACACAGATCCCTGATTTTAACCTTAAACTAAGTTTTATTGTCCCTGTAGTGACACAAGGCCTGCGAGATTGCTCTGCAGTCAGGTTAAAGCCCCCACCAGGACATACAAGCATCAAACACACATACATGCTCACACCGTGGAGTCTGCCAGGAATAGAACCATTATGTGGAGCTTCAGGGTGGAGCTGTCAGTGACACTAACTATAGAACAGAGATGGGTAGATGCAGCCTCACTTTCTCCTCTCTCACCACTTGTTCTCCTCCATCACAAGTAACCACACACTTACCTATACACACATATTATTATTGTAATGATGATTAAATTAAGATAGCTGCCCCCCCCCCCCAATTTCCAATTTCTCCCTCTCTGCTTTAACCATGTGTGGAGCAGCTGGTGGGTTATTATGCATGCCTGTGTGTTACTGTAGAAGTGGTTTGAAGTACAGTAGGACAGATTTATATTGGAACATTTCCCAACATTTATGCAATGCTTCTACATGAAAATCCCCTCACAGCCACAGTCACTTCTAATGCCATCTGATATAATGAAACTCTGCATGCACTATAATAACTGGATTCAATCTTGAGTTATGCTAAACTGTAATTATTGAAACTGCCTGAGTCTTAGCTCGGTTAGACTATACATGTCAACCAGACCTTTCGATTTGCTTTTGGTGCATGTGGAGTTTCATTTGGTTCCATTTGGTGTTTCCGTTTTGCACCCAGACCACAAAAAGGTCACAGATGGACTGTGAACAGATTGTGGTTGGAATGTTTGACAAAAGAGTATCATGATATTTGGCTGGTGGATAAAAATGAGGGTCTTGAGCCAAAAATTTAAACAGCAAGCAAAAAAGCTTGTGTTGAGTTCCCATTTGAAGTCATATGAATATAATTGACTCGTCTAAAAGTCAGAAAGCAGTTAGAAAATACTTAGTGTGGCCCACCGTTATATTTTTTAATGGCTCTGTTTGTGTTCTTCATACTTACTGCTTGCTTTATCTATGCCATAATTTGGTTTTCAGTCATTTTTATGTAAAAAGAGATTCAAACACAAATTGTACAAAGAAAATTGCATTCGTTTGGGCAGTCCTCATCCATTACTTCTTACAAAACAAATTGTCTTTGTTTCAATAATACTAGAAAAAAAACAAACTTAAGATGAGCTAAGGACTTATGCATTACAGTATACTAGTATCACTTTAACACCAAAATATAGATGAAGTGGTGACTCCCTAAAACTTTGATGAGTAGTAACTTGCAATAATGTCATCACATTTAAGTTTTTTTCAATCCGTTACTTCCGCACTTGTGTTTAAAGCAAAATCTAAACAAACATCTGGTTTCTAAATATGTAATTTTTCAAAATAAATTGTGCAAAAACACTGAAAGAATAAATTGATTACTGAAATGTCTAAAAATTGTCAAAATGAGATGCCTAATGATGGTATAATTACTGATAAATCACAAAAAACAAAGCCTATAATTAAAAAAAACATACACATACAGCTGTGAAAAAGAACGATTTCACAGGGCTCTGTGCCGTTTTGTTAAAAAAACAAAAACAACTGAGTATGCCCCATGATTCAATAGCTTGTAGAAACACCTGTAGCACCAATAACTTGAAGTGATCGTTTTTGATATGGATTTATCAGTCTCTCACATCGCCATGGAGAAATTTTGGCCTATGCTTCTTTGCTGTGTTGCTTCAGTTCATTGAGGTTTGCAGGCATTTGCTTACGCACAGCTTTCTTAAGGTCCTATAGCACTGCACAGCATTTCATTCTGGTTGAGGTCTGGACATTGACTGGGCCATTGCAGCCCCTTGATTCTTTTTGTTTTCACCCATTCTGTTCTGTAGATTTGCTGCAGTACTTGGGATCATTGTCCTGTTACATGACCCAATTGCGAACTCCATGAAACTCAGGATATTAAAGTGTCAATGGTGCTTGATGTTAAATATCATCACCTTAATTTGTGTATTTTCAGTGACTGTATGAAATGTGATTTAAGAAAAAGTAACTAGACTTTTCAGCAGTGATTAAAGTGTTTCCATGTAAAAGCTCTGTGTATTTGCAGCTTCTACATTGTAATTAGACATTTAATTAGTGCTGTAATTTAAGGCAGGTGTGCTGAAAAATTCACTGTGAAAGAAGGCATAGAGTATATTGACTGCTACAGAGGACACTGTAGAAGACGAGTGTTTTTTTTTAATTTTACATAATGAAGATACACCTGCATAAGCATTAAAATAGCAAGAGGTGATACTACACTGTGTACATTTAATATTTTGTAATACCTCCATTTTCTTCTGTTTCCCTTTGTAGACGGTCCCTGCACACGTGTCCCACATCTGCTTGCCTTGAAAATTTGATTGTAACTGATTGATTGTGATTGTCTGCTTAAATATGACTGGAAAGACGTGTCTGTGTTTTTCCAAAGATTCACTCATGAGTTATTGAATCTTTCCAACTTTATTGAAGTCAACACTTCTGTGATCCAAATAAGAAGAGTCGCACATATGGCTCGACTTACAGTCATTGATTTCATTTTAATGTTTCACATTTTACAGTATCTTACAGTGGTGAAACAGCAGCTAAGAAGCAGGTAATTGATTAAGCATCTAACGTAAGGGTGCAACACACAACAGATAAATGCATTGAATCATAGTTACAGGTTGCAATGAAAACTCTCCCAACATGAAAAATTACCTAGATATGCTCTAAAAACATTAAAATTAAAGTGAAAAATAAAGTTTGAGGTTCAATTACGAGAGTTTCCCGGGAGAAACAGAAGAACAAGAGGGCACCTGGACACGAAAATATGAAAGTACAGGCAAAACCCGGGTGGTGGGCTTTGATGTGACTTGTTAATAATTTTGACATTTCTCCTCTTATTACATGCATTTAAGAATTAATAAAAATAATAATAACAATAATGAAAAAGCACCTATATTACACATATTTCCAGGGTTTATACAGGGTCTTTGTGAGCGGGGGTACATGGACAATTGGTCTGCATATAATTAAGGTTAATTGTATGCTACCTTAGTTAACGGAAGTCTTTGCATTTGTACACAATGAAAAATCAGTTTTCTTTTGGTAATAATTTTTATATGCAGGAAAAACCCTGATTTTTACAACAGATATTTGCCCATCATCACAGCTTTACACTTTAATAATCCATACAGCTACTTCAGCTGTACATCTGTAAATCAAAACACAGCTGGCATGCATTAGTTTGCTATAGTGCGATTGGCTATCCTATTATTTTGGTGCACCATTGTTTTATTGTTTGCTACATCCTGTTCTCCCCTCAGCCTCCCCTTGGGTATAATCAACAGTTTTATTCAAATAAAAGCTGCCCTTGGATGGAGTGCTATAATGTACACACAGCCAGGTTAGTGTGTCAGCTGTAGAGTAAAGTCAGGTACTTTCCAGGGTGTCTGTCAATCAAGATCAAGGCGATGACAGATTCTGAGAGAAGAGGAAGTGCAGGTCAGAGAGACGTTGTTTGTAAAGGTGAAACTTTCACTGTGCTAAAAATATCTTGCTTTTTGATGCACTTGGGCCTGTCTGTGGTAAATATTTGGCTTTTTTTCTAAAAAAAAACAAAAAAAAAAACCTCTTTTAGTATGTCTTTAAAGCTGCATTAAGCAATACCCACATATTGAGTTTCATTCAGGTCATAGTTTTGGTTCAATGAAACTTAACCAGTGCACCTGCTCTTGCAAAAGGAAGTGTATAACCAGCTCACTCAAGCCGGCTGTACACTTTCTGTGTAGCGCTAAATGACGAAGAGGCGAAGTAGCTGAAGAACGTCGAGCACTTATAGGAACTCAAAGACATCCAGATATTTTTCTCAGGAGTCTGTGGACCAAACCAGGCTGAAATGAATTTGCATTCAACATGTGGCCAAAAAGATGACTGCAAATCCAGATTCCTCTGTTTCTGCTGAATGTGTAAGTAGTCAGTTGTTTGCTTAAAAGTTAGGAGCAGGTTTAGTGTTGTGTTTAATTGATTAATGCAGCTTTAATTTCATGTTTGGCTTATAACAATAAATGTTAAGGCCACGTGCTCACATTGAGGGCATGTCATGGTTCACAGGATAGACACTGGTGTGCTAACTTTCTTTTATCATTTTCAGCTTGGTTAATTCATACCACAAGTGTTTTGTTCACATCTTTTTAATTCCTTTAAGCTAATGTATTACTATCCTTAGATAACCACAATTTTTACACTAATACACAAATGTTTCATTTCAAATAGCAAGTTTTACACTAAAGTCAACCACTTGGACCAAGTGGTTGACTTTAGTGGGTCAGTTTGATTTATTTAGTATGAGTTTGATGTGTTTCCTATAATTTATGAAATCTATAAAATGGTATAATCATGAATAGTTCTCCTTTTAGCAGTTGATTTAAGTTTAATGAGGATTGATGAGGTATTACCAGTAATTTTAAAAACATTTTTCAAGTGTTCAAAGCTTGAGTTTTGAATCTAACTCTGTAAACAAATACAAAAGCTGTGCTGTCGCTGTATCTGCAGTCTGGAGACCCTGCTGCCTCTTAGTTCTTAGTTCTAAGAACCTGGTGGTCATATACATGAGGATGACTATTTGAAATTATTATACAAAAGGGCAACAGCATATATTTAAAGAAAAATAGTACATTTTAGCTGTTATGTGGTGTGTTTAAGGCCACCAGACTGTACCTTTGGATTATAACTTTATGTTTGAGTATGAATGTGAAAAGTGTGTGCTGGAGTACTTCAGTGTGTCCTGAGGCCCTTTTTGTCACCTTTTTAGTGTTCTCTGTCTTTTACAGGCGGCCTCAGCTGCTCATTACAGCCTTTGTGTGCTTGTTAGTGCAGGTTAGCATTAGCATAGCCTTTGAGCTAGACACTCACCCCTTGCTCTGCAATTTTAACCACCAATCTATAAAATCTGTTAGCAGCACACACACATAAAAACCCTGCTGGTGTTTTTTTTTTTTTTTTGCATCATTGATGCTAATGGATTAGCCCCTGAAATAGAGGGAGGAAATTGTTTTAGTTTATGATTAATCGAGTATTGATATCAATTCATATTGATATTTTGCAGTGTAAATGTATTTGAAAATTTCAGAACCTTTTGTTATTTAAAATTTTTGTTTTACATTAGGCAATGTATAAATATATATAGATAACGATCATTTAGTGCGGCTAATAACATCAGTACAGTCCCCCCATTGTCATCTAATAGATGTGCCTGTGTGTGTGTTAATGGGAGCTGGGGTGGTGTTTATTACACTGATCCTGTGCAGACACCCTCTGCAGACTAATGTGTGTGTACAGGTATTGAAGTAGCCCTTTGATTGTGTGTGTGTAGGCATTTGTTTTATGTGTGAACATTGAGCCTGCATATGTGTGCGTGTGTGTGTGTGTGTGTGATTATTATGTCTGTGGAGCCCTTTGATGGGTCTAGACGAGGGCGCACAGCAGTTTTCTCATACCTAGACTGTGCTCTGTGTGTTTCCTAGGAGATGGCGACCTCTGACCCCTGTGCAAACGCCCCCCCAACTCCGCCTGAGGAGCCGGAGCCATCACCCTCCCCTCGCAAGAAGCGCGGGCGTCGGAAACTAGAACCGACGGAGAGGAATAAGGGTATAGGTTTTATGCTCTTAGCCCATATATAATTCATCACTATGATTTAACAGCATTCAGTAAAGTTCTGATAACATTCTATCAGTTTAAAAACTTTAAATATAAACTGGATATTTATAATAACAAATGTTATGTTTTCTTTAATTTATAAAAATTTACCTGCCAGATGACTTCCAGATTGCAGTGTTTGAGGGCATTTTGACTTTAAATAAGTACACTGGGGCAAAGTGATGAAAACCACATCTTTACCTCCTCATTAAACCTCTCGTTAAATCTGTACAAATGAGCCATTTCCTCTAACTTTTCTTTTCCTGCAGACGAGCCAGATGATAGAAACTGCGACTCCCCCAGAGAGGTGAGAAAACAAGTTTCTACAGCACTTCTGCTTGTTTTCTACATGGAGAAATGAAATTAATCACTCTTGTGGTATACACAAGCATATAACAAGTTTTTTGTGTGCATGCAGGGTGAGACTGGGAGGCTGCGGAGGAGGCCAGTCCCCAGAGTGACTTTCCAGGCTGGAGATCCATACTACATCAGCAGGAGGCAGAGAGAAGAATGGCTCAGCCGCTGGAAGATGGAGGTGAGCAACAATCAAGCGGTTATTAACACTGATATATATTTCAATTAGGGAGCCCAGTCAGAATAAATATGCTCCTCAAAACTGCGTAACTAGAAAGAAAAATATCTATGTTTTTGATGTAAGTTCTTGTCTTATATATTGTAAAAGTTTAATAAGTGGACCAAGAAGGTTTATAACCTTTTGAACTGGTTTTATAGATGGATGCTGCCCTTTTAAAGTAACCAAACTACAGTGGAAATTAGCTGTGGTTTGCTTTGTGCTGTGCTGAGTAATCAAGTGAACGAGGGAAATCCCCTTGAGATATTAAATCTTTTCAACAGAACTGTGTGCTGAGTAATATTGCTCTGAGTTTTGTCACGGTTTAGTTTTACTTCATATGTCAGGGATCTGAACTCCATGTGTTCTGTGTCTGAAAACTTTTACAGCCCCTGTTCAAAGAAGCTCGGACACTGTAGAATGTAAACAAAAACAGAATGCAATGATTTTAAACTGGGGAAATCCACCATTTTATGAAAACAAAGTAATTTTGATTTTAATTGCAGCAACATGTCTCAAAAAAGTCAAGATATGACCTGTGTAGCATCCCCTCTTCTTTTAAAAACAGTCTGTAAACATCTGAAAACTGAGAAGACCAGCTGCTAGACTTTTGGGAGGGAAATGGTGTCTCATTCTTGTCTGATATACAGTAGGATTCTAGCTCCTGAACAGTCCTGGGTCTTCTTTGTTGTGTTTTATATTTCATGGTGAATGTTTTCAGTTGTTGAAAGATCTGGACTGCAGGGAGACCAGTTCTGTACCTGGACTTTTCTAATCCAAAGCCATGCTGTTGTATTAGATGCAGTATGTGGTTTAGCATTGTCTTGCTGAAATATGCAAAGCTTTCCCTGAAAAAGACATCTGGATGGGAGTATATGTTGCTCTAAAACCCAGATATACCTTTCAGTATCAGTCTCCATATTTTTCCAAATAATTTCGATTCGTCTGGCCATAGAACAGTTTTCCATTTTGTCTCAGTTCATTTTAGATAATAGAGAAGATGGCGGTGCTTCTGGATCATGTTTAGACATAGCTTTTTCATTGTATGATAGAGGTTTAAGCTGCATTTGTGGATGTCATGGTGAACAATGATTTCTGATTCTTGAGCCCGTGCAGTGATTTCCATGACACAATCATGTCTGTTTTTAATGCAGTGCCACTGGATGGCTCGAAGGTCACGGGCATCTTTTTGACCCTTGTGCACAGATATTTTTCCAGATTCTCTGAATCTTTTAATAATATCATGTAATGCAGATGGTGTGATATTCAGTATTTGCAATTTTACATTGAGGCACATTATTGTGAAGTTGTTCCACAATTTATTGATGCAGTTGTTCTCAGGTAGTTTGCACCTCTGCCTGTTTTTTATACCCAATCATGTTACTGACCTGTTGCCAATTAGACGTATTAGTTGTAAAATGTTCCTTCAGCTGTTTCACTTTAGTAACGCTTACTTTTCCATCCTTTTGTTGTTCCCGTCCCAACTTTTGAGATATGTTGCAGCCATCAAATTCAAAATGAGTTAATATTTCTCATGAAATAGTAAAATATCTCAATTTAAACATTTGATGTGATTTCTGTGTTCTATTGTGGATATGATTGCATATCATTGCATTCTGTTTTTATTTACATTTTGCACAGTGTCCCAACTATTTTTGGAATTGGGGTTTTATTTTACTCCAATAAAAACGAGCGATAAGACCTAACAAGTCCCATGATTATTTTTTTTTTCATTAAGACAAGGATTCCTTTTGCTGACTTCACCCACATGGGACACTCTCACATCCTTTACTCATTCTCTTGCACATATTTTCCTGTTACTGCTGCTGCCTCCACCTGGCATCCACCTGTAGGCTCTCAGCCTACCATATGTTTCCCTGAGGGGGAAGTTATTAATGTTTCCTTGAGGGGAGCAGCAAGGTCAGAGCTTAGATTCAAAACATAAATGCTGTACATATTCTGAATTTACATAATCTATTCCACGTGTTTTCTGGCTGAACTGACACTGAGTATTTCCAGAGATATAAAACAAGAAGTCAGGGTATCTGCAGGTCTTGAAAGGTCTCAAAAATCTCAATGTCAAAACACCAGAAGGTCCTGGAAAGTCTTAAATTTTCCTTCCATGTGAAATATATTCTGTAGCCCCCAGTTTTTTGGTAGCAACCTCATCAACCTTTTTGATTTCAGCCAAACCTTTCTTTGGACCTAAGGGCAAAAAGTGCACCATAGCCAGCCAGATGCTTGTAGTCCAGTCAGACATTCACGCACAAAGCCAGAAATGTTGATTATATTATTGCGATGAAAGCAAAGGCACATGGGTTTTTAATACTACAACTGTCATGTTTTGGGGCTGGCTTGGGGTTCCTCTGTGGCTGTTTATGGTCATCAACATGTGACAGTTTATTTTATTATGCAGTCCTTGGGATTGGACAGCACACCACAACCACTACAAGTACACAGATTACAATTACCTGGCACCCATTATTTAATTATAAACAATGCTTTTGTGCCATTTATCTTTATATTGGGGAACTTACTTGTCAAGACTGCCACAACCATCACTTCTCTGTCTCCTGATGATACCATTATAACCAAGTGGTACGGACACATCAGGGAATAAATGAGCTCGGTGGGCTCATTGGAATAAGAAATTATCTCCAGAATCAGAGGTCTTGAGTTTGACTCTTTCTTATGGCTGGTTATTTATTTATTAGTGTCTATCTTTTCTCTCATCTTTTCTCTTTGTTCTAATTGATAAAAGTAGAACAAAAACCACATATGTACAAATTAAGGCCCAAAGGCCAAATCCGACCTTTTGCTCATTTGAATCCAGCTCACACCTCACTTTAAGTTCTTTATAAAATGTAGCCTTTCTAGTTATAGGTGCACTCTGCACAGAAACATGTGCCCCATCCAAACTAAATAGATGAGTACACTTCAGCACAGCTGCAAATAAAGCTAACAAGATGACTAACAGCACATTATGTTTCTTCAGGCTCAATTTCAAAGTGATTGAGCTGTTTAAGAAGGCTAGGCTGCATGGTACAGATGGTACAGGTAAACTACATGATCAAAGATCTTCTACTTCCCATGACTAAACGTTTTAAAGTCTAATATACCTACTTCATGGACTGGTTAAGAGCTATATATTCAACAAAAGGCTGCATGACACATTCAATTTCAATTAACAGCTAATTGTTCAATTACACTCGCTATCAGATATGATGTGGACAGCACTATATGAAAGTGTATATATTGTGATCCAGTCTGGGATACATTTTTTTTTATTTTTCTGTGGAAAAGCAAAAGTGTCCCAATGTGTCCCCAGCATAACAAAATATTTCATCAATAAAGGATTTTTTTGGTCCCTTTTTCCTTCCATCCGTCGCCTTTTTGCAAATTGTAAATAACTGTCATTCCAGTCCCAACAGTTGGAATAACCTTCTTGAAACATTTCAGGGTTTTTTTGCCAAGCCTTCCTGAACAAATCTGGTGCTTGATTGGCAACAGACGGATGTAATAACTATGTGCAGCGCTTTCTGCCTTTCTAGAGGAAGCGGTAGACAGTAATGAATTCTTGGATACACATGACACATGTCCCAGGACTAGTACAGGACCAGTGTGCCTCACCTGTCCTTTCATGATCTGATTAGCCAAGATTTTAAGAGGATCATAGGATTTTTTTGTAGGGGCGTGTTGTTCTGTTTTTTGTGTGTGTATGTTATTGTCTTGTGTGTTTTTAGGATGATTTTGTTTTAGTTGTTTGTAGTCCTTTTTAGTCAGTCACTTGACGTAAGGGTTCTGGCCCAGGGACATGAACTGAGTTTACACCTGGAAAGTGGTATGGTATGGTAAATAATTGCAGGCCCTATTGTTTTTTCCAGCCACTTTGATAGTTAAAATGGTATTAAAAATGTTTTTTAAAAATCATTATGTCACCCATGTAGAAACCCTGCAAAGTATTTTAAAAAATACATTAACAATAACTAGCTTCTTACATCTAACTGAGCATTTGATTGAACCAAGGCTTGTCTTGGCGCTCTATACTGTGCTTTGCTCTTACTCTGTCCCATTTGTCCAGTGTTAGCAGCTTCTTACACTTGTTGGAACTTGTCTTAGGCGTGGGGTGGACATTTGTCTGTTTAGGGTCAAAACACTGACATCTGGAAATATTTTTTTGTCAGCGTTCAGTGTGTCATTATGCTATTTAACTTGACCTCTTTGGGCTTTCTGTTCGGCCTTCATCACTCTAGTGTGTTTGCAGCCATCCTACCCTTCTCTGGTCTGCAGAGTTTGTTTGTTTACACTGGAGGGGAGTGGACTTCCCTTCCACAACTTGGAAGATGACCTGTTTTCTTTCAATATCACTGGCTTTCTGCAGCAACATTTACCCAACAGTTGACACAGTGAAAGTGAAAATGATGCCTTTTCCTTTCCTGTAGACTTGTATGCACTGTTTGCACACCAAAGATATTTGGTTGACTTTACCCTGAAGTGTAACGGTGGTCCAGTACAGTGCTCAGAATAAAACTGTGGGTTTTTTGTCCAGTGCCGCCTCATAGCCCCATCATACATCCTTACATTGAACCCTGTAGGCTTAAAAAGTTGAAAGTGACTGTGGTGAATCCACGGATACTTGTGATCTGATATTGTTGAAGTTTAGGCTTTAGCTCATGTATTTTTTTTTAAACCTTTGTGTTTAATAGGGACAATCCATACAAACACTGCAACATTTAAGTAAAATGCAAGTGATATGCAGTACGTGTCAAAGGTTTGGAAAAACCGCTGTGTCCAAACTTTTGGCTGGTACCATGCATATATCCAGGGTTCGATATAACCAATGGCCCAGGGGGCTAGTAAAACAATATGTGTGGCAAAATGATTGAACAGCTTAGTCAACATGGCTGGTCCATTTGGGCTAGTAGCAGTGTTTTCATCCGGTCCATTCACTTAAGAAGCAAACTGTCTGAAATTAACTTATACTAATAAGTAGTTGTTTTTTTTCCACATTAATATGACAATAAAAGTCTTTCAGTGAACACCTGTTGCGATAGTTTAAATGTGAAGAAAATCAACCTGTTCATCTGTTCCCATCCACGGGTGGTTTGTTTTATACAATGACAGTGCAACTGATAAAAGGAGAAGCTAAAATGAAGGCTGTCTGCATGAAAATAACCTGTTTAGGTTGGTACAATATTATAATCATGTAATATATACTGTAAAGATATAAATTCCTTGTAAACCTTGCTGTTTTACTGAAATCAGCCATGCGCCTCTCTCTTTCTAACAGTAGTAGCTGCAGCATGTAGGGGTGAGTCTAAAGTAAGCATAGCATGTTCTCCCCTAGATTTATTTTAACCATTTAGTTAATAACTATTTCTGCAGATTTAGTCTATTCATACAAAAGATTTTAAAAAGCATTAATAAATTATGGTATATTTATCATGTAAAGTATTTTTTTGTCTGTCAGTAAAAAATGTAAAAGGGGGCAGTGGGGAAAAAATGCTGTATATGTATATAGGACTTCTACCCCAGTAATTAGTAGACTTTGTCCGGGTTAGGCTTGTAAAATATAATATTGTAATGCAAACATAACAGTTCATAACAGTAATGAAAGCAACAAAAAATGACTAAACAAAAAAGCTAATAATGATAACAACAACTTATAGTTAAAAACAATAAAAGATAAAGACAAGAGGGAAATGTTTTCTTTAAAGACCGAGTTCACTGATCATAGACTTGTTTAGGCTATAATTTTGCCTTATCATTAAAAGTTTTTAGATGCACTATATTGCCAAAAGTATTCAAACTTGAGTGACATCCCAATTTTTGACCATTCTTCCAGAAGAACGTTTGTAAGGTCAGACACTGATGCTGGACAAGAAGGCTAAGCTTGCGGTCTCTACTCTAGTTCATCCAAAAGGTGTTCTATCGGGTTGAGGTCAGGACTCTGTGCAGGCCAGTCAAGTTCTTCCACACCAAACTCACTCATCCATGTCTTTATGGACCTGCTTTGTGCACTGGTGTGCAGTCATGTTGGAAAAGGAAGGGGCCATTCCCAAACTGTTCCCACAAAGATGAAATTGTCCAAAATGTCTTGGTATGCTGAAGCATTAAGAGTTCCTTTCACTGGAACTAAGGAACTGAACAAAAGTCCTGAAAAACAACCCCACACCAATACCCCCCTCCACCAAACTTTCCACTTGCCACAGTGCAGTCAGACAAGTCCCGTTCTCCTGGCAACTGCCAAACCCAGACTTGTCCATCGGATTGCCAGACAAAGAAGCATGATTCGTCACTCCAGAGAACACACCTCACTGCTTAAGAGACCAGTGGCGGAATGCTTCACACCACTGCATCTGATGCATTGCATTGCGCTTGACAATGCAGCTGCTTGGCCATGGAGACCCATTCCACGAAACTCTCTACATACTGTTCTTGAGCTAATCTGAAGGCCACATGAAGTTTGGAGGTCTGTAACGATTTATTCTGCAGAAAGCTAGTGTCTCCTGCGCATCTGCTGACTTCACTCTCACTGACTCACTGCTAACTCATTGATTTTATGTGGCCTACCACTTTGTGGCTGAGTTGCTGTCATTTCCAATTGCTTCCACTATTTTACAATACCATTAACAGTTGACTGTGGAATAGTTAGTAGCGATGAAATTTTATTACTGGACTTTCTGCATAGATGGCATCCTATCACGGTACCATGCTGGAATTCACTGAGCTCCTGAGAGCTATCCATTCTTTCACAAATGTTTGTAGAAGCAGTCTACATGCCTAGGAGCTTAGTTTATACACCTGTGGCCACGGAACGGATTGGAACATCTAAATTCAGTGATTTGGATGGGTGACTGAATACTTTTATACTTAAATCTGTCTTGATTTTTCTGCTCTTTGGAAATCATAGCTACAAATAAGGCCAACATGATCACATTCTCTGTAACCTTTCTGGACATCAGTCACATGCATGGCATTTTAAAAGCTCAGTGTGATATCTGTGTGGCTCTAAATACCATAAAAATACACCAAACAAGATTACTATCTGGTATAAAATATATTTTTATAACCAAGTCATCATTTCTATTTATAATTAACACTATAGTCTACTGCCAAAGTGGGGCTCGCTGTGACAGATGGTGCAACTTCATCCAGATTTCCTTCATATTAGGGAAACAAAGCAATAGTATTACATAAAACAACACTTTAAAAATCTTTATTTTAAAGGGCTGCAATCAGCAACTTGACATATTGTTCTTAGAGATTAATTTTTTAAAGCTTTCTAGCATTTATTGTGTAGTCTGTATCCTTTTAAAGTCATTTTGGTTCAGTGTTGCGCTCTTCTACCCCTCTGACTTCCAGCTGAAAACAGGTGCAGCTTGGTGCTCGGCCAGCAGACAGCAAGCAGGTGGACAAAGTGAGTCACCACCAGGTGAACAAATGATTCCATTTGGAATTGGTGAAGAAAATAGAGCTTAAAGAAATGGAATATTATACTTACCCAGTGCCTCTATAACTGAGATATAAGTGGCCAGTTGCCAGTTACTGCAGGTTTAACCATGCACATATGAAATGCTTATATCTGACAGCAGCTGACTGAGGAAATAGTTTAGTAATTCAAAGAAAATGCTGGGCTGCTTTACTGTGCTGTAACCATGTATAATGTGTGAGGATGACCTTAAAATGAAAATAAAGAATGACTGAAAGAGACAGGAAGTGCGTGCGTGTGAGAGAGAAGGAGTGAGAAAGTCATTCAGGCTCATTGACACACACACGGACATGTGAGAGCGCGTGAGAAAAAAGCAAGAGTGTTTGGGAGGAAGAACGCAAGAGCGAGCAAAAACCACACGTGGTTGCATTTTCCTCTTGTTTGAACTTGTTCTGCTGTGCTGTCGGTTTTTGATGGACACAAACCTTGAAGTCTGTGAGATGTGACAGGAGATTGCTTGAGAAGAGCAAAAAGAGCCTTAAATGTCTTTATATCAGTTCTGCACTGGTTAAAATGAATATAATGACGATTATAGTTTAAAAAAAAAGCTTTCCACTTAATTGGAGCATATGTACACATACAGAGTCTAGTTGGTCTAACTGATACCAGCTTGTCTTCAATCTGCAAACTGTTGCATGTGCATGTGACAGATGGAGAGAGAGAGAGAGAGAGAGAGAGAGAGAGGTAGAGAGAGGTGAAGCATTTCTGGCTTCCTGTCAACACTATCATCTCACTTACTGAGTCATTAGCAACTCTCAAGCCTGAAGTTATGTTTGTTTTGCATGAGTCTAGTCAGACTAAGTGGAAAGATCTTTAAACTTTAATTTATCTAAAGGGGACCTGTCATGCTATTAATGTCTTCTGCCCTCTTGGCTTGGTCACTTCTAAAGAGGAGATTTTTAATCTCAATGAGACTTTTTAAATAGAGGATATCATTAAAAATACTCATTTCCAGCTCTGTGTTTTGATCCTTGGACCCTACAGTAGTAGCTTTAGAACATTTATCTTATGCTGAGCCTTGCTGCAAGCCCTTAGGTCATCTACTGTTTGAAATTATAGACTGTATACAAAAGATGGATGCGGTCACAGTGCTGTCACTTGCTGGTTTTGGACTCCCTCTTTTAAAGCCTCAACATTTACATTTTGGCTGTTGCCACAGTGGTTTTTTTTTTGGAACCAGAATATTTGAACCAGAGGGTCCAATTCAAGTTTGATTAACAAGCTGCATCCGTAAACTGTATGGATGCAAGCATATCTGCTAATTATTGCAGGCGAAAAGAATACAACACCAAAAACTGAAGCACAAACTTCATGCACTGTCTGTACCACACAAAAACATATTTTTGAAATAATTTCTTTAAAAGTCCTCTAAGTGGCACAAACACTGTTGAAAGGCACTAACTAGTGGAGTTGAAGCATAGTAGACACGGACTCACACTGACACCTGTCAATCAAAACACCCATGCCCCTCACTTTAAGCCTCAATAGTGTACCAATCAATGAGTAAATAAAAAATAACCATGCACAGAGATAAAAATGTTTGAGGTTTTTTTTTGTACCAGTCTGTAAACATACTTTTTGATGCTCTACATTTTAACATTGAAGTCTATGGTGACTGACTCACTTTTAAAGCCAGCATCAAAAGCTGACTGGAGGAACTGCAGGTTTCGGCACTTCTGCGGTGGATTTTAAAAAAAATATATTATTTTGGCCCAGGCCTTTCTGTGTGGAGTTTGCATGTTCTCTGTGTGGGTTTCCTCCCACAGTCCAAAGACATGCAGTTACTGGGGTTAGGTTAATTGGTCACTTTAAATTGCCCATAGGTGTGAATGTGAGCATGAATGGTTGTCTATCTCTCTGTGTTGGCCCTGCTGGCGACCTGTACAGGGTGTACCTTGCCTCTCGCCCTATGACAGCTGGAATAGGCTCCAGCCCCCCCGTGACCCTGAACAGGATAAGCAGAAGAGGATGGATGGCTGGATTATTTTGGCCTTTATTAGATAGTGTACAGTGGAGCGAGAGATAAGGGCCACAGGTCGGACACAAACCCGGGCTGCCGACACCACAGGCATGCGGTGTACATGGTTGCCTGCTCACTCACTGAGCCACCCTGGCACCCAGTGGATTCAGTTTTTAACCCCAGAGGTTGTTGCTTGTCTAATATGAGTAGCTCCCTTTCACCTCACAGTTTTAAACATGAGGTGGATATCTTCTCTGTTTGACATCATGGAGTAGAAACAACTAAAAGTGAGCATTTAGAGCCATCTGAAGCTGAGTTTTCAGCTCACAGGGGTTTCAGTACATTCAATACTATCTCTATATGAAACTTTTGTCGTGTTACAGTACATGGCTGTCGTAACAGTATGTATGACAGAAATATGAAAGCATAATAGATCTACTTTAATGCATTCAAACACAAAAAAAAGGAATACGGAAAGAAAGGAGGAGAAGTTAAAAGTAAATGGAAAGAAAAAAGAAGCAGAGATAAAATCATAAAACAAAGAAAGGGAGATCAGAGGTCAGAAATATTCTAAACCAGGCTAATTAAAACAAATATTTACAATAGTGATAGACTGATGTGTAAGCAGCAGTTTATTGTTGCACCTGTTGATGTGCAGTTAGCACTTCATTTACAGCTGGCAGTTTAGTCCAGTGGTTCTCAAGTTGTGGGAACCTTGAAAGGGTCACAAGATAAAATCTAAAGGCTTACGACATGTTAATGCTCTGCTCCACACATTTGTCTGAGTCAAGTAATTATTATCAGATAAGGAAATATGAGAAGCAATTATAAGTTACAGCTCACATAAATGTGTAAGGATATTGTTTCTAACGTTGGTGTGCAACATATATAATAAATAATGTAGCATCAAATGCAAATGCTTAAATAAAAGTGTCATGCAGTATAAATAGAATACTTGCACAGAAGACAGAAATGCTACAGGATGAAAAAAAATTATTGTTGAAGGAAAAAAAAGAACGAGAGCTGGCAAAAAAAATTAAACCTCCAGAGTTTTAACTGGAAATCGACAAAGAGAGGGAGTGAAAGAAGGGAAGGAAAAGCAGTGAATGTGTGTTTCTGTGTGTGTGTGTCTGTGTGTGTGTGTGTTTCTGCGTGTGCGTATGTGTGTGCGAGTGTTTGACAGAAAGAGTGGGGGTGAAATCAGTGCTGGCGACAGAGGTTAACCAGTTCCAGGTTTCTGTGTAAATGTGTGTGTGAATTTGCTCTGTCAGTCATTTGAACTACAGCCAGCTGTTAACACCCTCATCAATATCCCATTTCGCTGCTGTCTGGAGGAAACGCTTTAACTCTGTAGAGTCATTTTCTTTTCTGGGATGAATAAAATAAATTGGGCGTCTTTTCATTTATAATGTATCTTTTTTCTCTCTTAAACTACCTACGCTGTCAGTTGTAACCTCATTTTAAACTCGAACCTTTAGTTGTAGTGTGCTTTCCTGAACAAGATCCGATCAGTCATCACTAACACGTGACATATCAAATTAAAGGGTTTTTTAAAACATAATTTACATCAACTAGCAGGCATTTTACCTCCACCATCATGTGTTATACAGCTTGCAGACATTTTTTTTTTTTGCCCTTACTGATTTGTATGCCACTGCTAAATCAATACCTATTAAGTCTGTTTCTTTATTATTTCCCAGAGACCATCATGGATTCATCTAATTGCTCAATTTGTTTAAACTCAGCAGAAGCATAAAATCTAACATTTTTGTGGGTGGAGTTTTTTTTTCCAGTTTTGCTAGAAAAATTTCTAAAACAAACAAAAAAAAAAATTTTTAATTTATTGTCTATGCTTGATTGCATACCCTACATTTTTGCATGACAGCTTGTATTCAGTATATTTCAGACACCATATATATATAAACACTTTTCAAGCATATTCACCCTGCATGGACGTATGGTTGAGTACTTTAGTAGGTTAGTTATTATTATCTTACTAATTATTCTGCTCATTCTGCTCATAGATTTATGAATTGTCAAAAACAACACAGCCATGTAAATTTCCCACTACCCAAGGTGGCAAGTTCAGGTTGCATGACTTACATGATAAGCAATACAAGAAAAGCAGCTAAGTGCTACATTTCTAAGTAAAGTCTAAGTAAAGGATTTATTACAATCCTACTTACTTTTATTTACCCCAGTGTCTGTCTCCAGAAGAAGGATAAAACATTGTAGGCTGTACAGTGTGATTGTGGTCAGATCCACGCCTCCCTCTTCACTTCGGGTTTCAAAACACCAAGATGACAATCATGAAAATGGTCAGCTCAAGTCTTCACTTTGGGACTTCACCAACCACTGGGTGGCATCATAGTGGCTATGTCTATCTTTTATGTACAGTCTGTGGCTTTCCCACAGACTGTACATAAATGTACCAGCATTCACTTTATAGGCGTTATGTCAGCTTGGCTTTATTTTCCTTCCTCGGATTCTCTTGTGTCTTGTATGTATGACTGCATGAATGTGTACATTTGTGTGTGCATATGCGAGGTCCTGACCCTAACACATCCTACAGCCTTGTCAACTCTGATGCTTATCTAACCTCCGACCTCAGCCTGTGTACACACCACTAATACACACACACACAAATTCAGCTTAGTGTGTGCGTATGTGTATGTATGTGTCTGTGTCATCATTTCACCTAAAGCCCTGGGGCTGCCAGACATAACTCTACACCACCAATCTCTGTGCTTGTGTGTGTGTGTGTGTGTGTGTGTTGTTCACCTAAACATCTGTTAGGTGAAGGAGCCAGTAAATCACACACTTCACTGGCAGCCAATCAGCAAAGAGGGAGAGGGTAAAGAAGACTTGAGGGCGAGTGTAGCCCAGGAGACACACAGAAGAAAAAGAGTAGGAGGAAGAGAAGGAGGTTAGCGAGAAAGAGAGACAGACGAAGAAAATGACAGAGAGGAAGAGAGCCAGGGAGGAAGGGTTGCAATTGCAGAGTTACCATGCCCTGCCTGTAAGTGATTGCATTTTTTCTTTTTCTTGTGTGCACGTGTTGAAAGTGTGTGAAGATATGTGAGCCTAAGTTCAGGGTTTTTTTCTTTTAAAACAAGATGTGATAGAAGCTGCTGCCAAGTTATTTCAGAGCAACTTTGCTTGGCAGACTGAAGTAAAATGATGTTTAACTTAGCTGTTTCTAATGCTTTCTGCTGGCTTTATGCCAAGTGGAAAGAGGAGAACATCTGACAGAGAGTTTGAACTGACTTAATGGAGGTCACTTTTGTTTACTTCTTGGTTTTGGAGGGAAAGAGTTTTAAAGCTTCTCACTCTTTTGCACTGAATTAACCCTTCAGCTCCCACTTCTTCTCTTTGTTTGGTCTGTTTAAAGCAACATGCACATATTATCTCATGACTTTAACTGAGTCATAAATATATTGCTTTCATTTGGCTTGTGATAAAACAACCTCTCTTTTCCCCAGAAGAAGAAACTTTAGAGGCAATACAAAAAATTATGTTTGTGTTTCATCAGTGTTTTCTTTTGCTTTCCACCCTTTGAGACCTTCCAATTTCATCTTGTGGCCATTTTTAAGTATCTAAAGGTTGGAAACCATTAATAGAAACAGAAGTAAGGTACAAAAAATAAATTCAGACAATTATTTTTCTTCTTTCATGTTTTTAGAAAAATCGATCGTCTTTGACAAGACGTTTATGCCAATTTTTCTGGATTGTTTGGATAGCAACTGTCATTTTAGAAAACTTTAATTCTGCTTCAGAAATTTTGAAAACAACCACAAAACTTGGACTTCTTTTCACAGTGCTAGCTCTTTGTGGAGGTCTTGTTCAGCCCTGAGAGTGGAACAGTATGTGATAAATTTTTAAATAATGGAAACAAACACCAGAGTATGACTGCAAAGTTTGTTACAATTTGGTTTTGTCCAAAAAACAGCCACACATTCATTTTGTTTTCTGTTTATTTGTGTCCTTGTTTTTTTTGAAAAGTTTGAAAAGTTTAATCCATAGGGAACACCACCAAATCAAAGTATGATACAGTTAGCATCAGTTAAGTTTTATTTATCATATTCACTCAAGGATGCACAGAAGATTTTACTCTCTGAATGTTTATGAAAAGATTTTGGTGTTACTGACAGGTCCTTAGGTTTTTGGACCATGACACGTTTTTTTGTAATTTTGCCTCAGTACACATTCACAGTGGATTTTAAATCAAACAACCAAGATGTTATTGAAGTGCAGACTTTCAATTTAAGAGCTTTTACTGAGTGCCTTCATAGTGTAGTGGTTTACACATTTACCTACCTGTTTGATTACAAGTGGAGAGTCAAAACCTTTTATATCTGGAAGGGCAACTGGTGTAAAAAAAAAAGAAAAAAGGGCCAAATCAAACATTTGGAGCTACTTGCTGTGGTAACCCCTTGTGAGCAGCCAAAAGTTGCTTTTATTTCATTAACTGAAATTACAGCCATTTTATTAATAGTCCCCCATTTTCAGGGGCTCAAATTGACTGAAAAGCAGTTTCATGGTCAGGTGAGGTCTGCTAGATAACAGTATTTCATTAACAGAGGCGATTGTATGGCTGTAAGCCTTTCCTGCTTTTCTTGTCGCTGGAACCGCACACAATAACTAAAAAAAGTATGTTCCTAGGTTGGAATTTGAAACTCCTCGTTCACCGTTTATACACATGCTGAGACCACCAGTCCTACCCAATCCACAGCTTTTTTTCAGGTGTAAGATCAACATTTCCTGTCACTAGAAAGGCCAGCAATAACTTTCTTAAAATGTAAACAAATGGAAAACATCAGCAAGTTACAAGGATTACCATCAGGCTTGTTTTATTAAAATTATTTCCACCGAATGTTCACCTAATATTGGAAAACGACACTAAATTACTATGCTACAGTCAGGCCAAACACTTTGTTATTGTTCTTAAACAGCCATCAGACACATGTCGTTTGGTTCATTTCATTAGGGTCTCTCAGGAGAGCTTCATGGAAAACGTTGATTGCCTTTCTTTAACGCGTCCCTCGGCCATGATCGATACTAATGAAAGAGCTGTGCTGCCTATTGACAATGTGGGAGGGGGTCTTAACTGCTCTTTTAATTGCAGTGTGTGTATTGTGTGCAGTGTTGAGCAATGCAGGGTTCGTCTGCAGGTCAGGGTCAGTCACGCTCATAAAGTGGGTGTGGTTTAAGGAACGGCTCATTGGTTAGGTCATGGGGTGAAGGGTCAGAGGTCGAGAGGGCGGCACTGAGAGTGAAAACGCTGACCAGGCCAAAGGGTTTGTCAGAGTTCAAAGTCGTAACTTAAGACATTAAAAGCGCTCTCCTTGGGTCTTTCTGCCCCCTCCTGCTGTTATTTGTCCTTCACATGATAATGCACATCAAACTTAGATAGTGAGCATTTTAATTTAATGTGAAGATGTCGAGCGTTTTTTCTGTTTTGTTTATACAGCTCAATTAGATATATATAGTTTCACAAAAGCTATTACAGTTTAGAAATTTTACTAGTTTTAGTAAAAATTAGTAAATCGGTTTTCAATTCACTTAAGTTGCATTTGATTTCCTGAGTGGATTCCTTCGTTTGAGTTTAGTTTTCATTGTCTAAAATGTTTAGTTTTTTTTAATAATTAATTGGGCTTAAGAAGTGCTGAACAGGTGTTACTGTACAAAACCCGTGTGAAGCAAATGATTTCAAAAATGTGGTTTCAAATTGTGCCAGGCTAGCTACTACCACCTTAGGAATATTGCGAGGATCCATTCAATACTGAGTTTTAGTGACACAGACAATCATTCATGCTCAGATTTGGATTATTGTAATGGTCTTCTAACGAGGGTCAATCAGAAAGTATTAAATCGACTTCAGATTGAACAACATGCTGCAGCAAGGCTTATTACAAGAACCAAGAAAAGTGACATATTACACCAGTACTAATGACTTTACACTGGCTGCCCATTACGTTTAGAATTGATTTTGAGATTTTATTCATTGCTTTTAAAGCCCTTCATGGCCTGGCCCCAGAATATATACTGCTCCTGTACCAACAAGTGTGCACCCTTAAATCCTCAGGCAGAAACCTCTTAACTGTTCCCACCTTTCGCTTAAGGACAGAAGGCGATCGAGTGTTTGCTGTTAGTGCTCCTCAGTTGTAATGAGCTGCCTGAAGAAATCCGGCTTGCCTCATCAGTGTCTTCTGTTTAATCATTGTTAACAACTCATTCCTGTCATATGGTGCTTTTAAATATAAAATTTTAGTTTGGATTTTATATGGGTCTGTGTGTATATATATGTAATTTTTTATATATAAAGTTAGCTAGTGGTTTTTATGTTCATTTTAAGTTATTTACTAAAATTTGGACTCACATTGTATTTTATTTTGACATTGCACTAGTTTAGTTGAGTTATAATATCCTCTTAGTTTGTTCTTTTATTCAGTGTTTCTGAGAAGCACTTGGTAACTCTGTTTTTTTATTTGTTTGTTTGTTGTTTGTTTGAATCATTATACTCATATCTACTGACTGAATTTGAGGACGTTCTCTTTGACAGAAAGACTCATAGGAGCCGTTGGTATGAAGTTCAAAAAGTAGATAGTTTTGTGGTGAATTTTTGATCAAACATGCTGGTGAACCCAGAAAATCTTCTGCAGCATAGCTGTAGATTAGAAGCTTGAACGAGCCCCAGCAAAGTGGAAGTCTTCCAGCTTAAATGCTGCCAACTGGCCTAATTACCGTGTGTTTTATAGGTTGGAAGGTAAATTTAAACCTCACAATCATACTTTTACTGATTGCAGCATAAATAATTTGATGTTATATGTTGTAAAACAATATGCGAGAACTTAAACTTGCCCTCAGTCGTAATGTAGAATCAGATTATTAAAAATGGGTTTGCTGCCTGTGTGGGCTGGCAGTTGTGTGGGCAGAAAACAAAAGACGAATCCTTATGTGGCACCTGATTGTAGTGGCCCCAGGTAATGTGAAGTATTTAAAGGCTGACCAGAAGCTACATAAATAGAGTGTTGTTTCATGTATTTTCAAACATTTTATTGCATAAATTGCATTTAACTGTCCTAACTCCATTGAAATTGGTTTACAAAGCAGCTTCCTGTCATATGTGACATAAAAGTTACAACCATATTACAATACATAAAAAATAGCCTATACAAGAGCAAAACAAATGCAGCAGCTCAGTGGAGACAACATAAATTAAAAGAATTAGACTATCTATAATTCGAGTCAGTGGGTGGAAGTGTGTCCTTTCAGCAGTCTCAGGGGAGTTCCTCAAATAGTCACAACCTCTGTTCTATTGATTCATGTCTTTGAACACAAATTTGCTATTTTTTCATGCTCCTGATTTGTGTCCATGTTCCCAAAATTAATGTTTTAAAGGGTGAAAACGTACTTAGTGGACAGGCAGCAACACTTTCTCCTACATGTGACATAGAAACTCTTTACCACCTGATACAACTCTACCTGCATTTATTTTTTAGATTTGTACCTATTAAGCTCCTAATATTTAGACTTCATTTACAACAGCAGTTATGTGTTGATTCAAAAATGCTAGGACACCATCAGCCACTAAGAGAGTGCCTCCTTCTCTGTCTGTGATGGGAAGTTATAAACGAGCAAGGAGGAAGACAGCAGATAACAGCCATGCTAACGGGCACTGTTCTGCAGTACTTGGTGTCAGAGTAAACTAACATACTCTAGCACACTAACACACACATACAACCATTCAATCGAAGTGATGTATGACCACATTAAGCACAGCTGTGTGGATGCTGGCTTGCAAGAAAGAAGGACTACTGCTACTAGCACTGCTAATGTTATCCACACTCATGCAAACTACTCTGACAGGGTGTGTGCGCGACGCTATCCAGACACAAAGCTTGACACGTTTCAGAGATTTAAAACACGCCTTTCAGTTTTCTGGGTGCTTAATAACTTTGACATGAGTCGCCATTTAAACACCACATTAGTCACTGTTATTGAGCTGTTCTACTTTATTTAAGTTATTTTGTCATAATTTGTGTTTAATGTTTTGGCTGCTGTAGCACAGGAATTTCACATCTTTGTTGGTAAATAAAGTATGTCCTAAAAATCTTCGGGATTTAAGGGTCTGAGTCGCATAAAATAGTTTTTTGCCATTTGTTTTAAAGCTCTGTTTTCTCAGCTGTCATCGCGACACACCCCTTCTGCAGAGTCAAAATGTGAAGCAGACACAAAACACTTTTCCTTTGAAATACATCAGTTTCAGAGTCTGCTAACTGACACTAAAAAACATGACAATTTGTGTCCATGAATGTGAAGAAAAAGTTACTTTTCCATGATATATATATTTAAAATGTGTTAAACCTCTTTTGCTCTAATGTAATACTAGATATTATTTCAGTTTTTAGTGTATGTATCAATAGTTGAACTCATAATTTTTTGGCACAAGCTACAACCATTAACAATGTATTTACTTACTGTTAAAAGCTGACCATTATTTAAACATATAGAAACAAAAGATTACTTAAAATCATTACCAATATCTTTCCACTTATGTCTTACTATTGGCGGTATGCTTCTTTACTTTTTTCTCTTAAAGGTCTTTAATTATTTTTTTTCTTTGTTTGTTAATATTCCAATATATTTTCAAATTTTAAATATTTGTTTGCCTGTCCCACCTGTGACTGTAGTTGTTTTTGTACTAAAATAAGTGCACGTAAAAGTGCCTCAGAAGCACAGCAGTAAGTGCTGAAGAGGAGATATTATTTTGAATGTGAAAGTAAAATTTTATTGGCTCGACTAGTTGTGTAATTCTGAAAAGTCAGGGCACAAGAATGTGAGAGTGCAATGCAGTGGTGAGTTAGGGAGGGAAAGTTGCCATGAATCATGTAAGCTCTATTGTGTACTCTTGCCATTGGTTCAGTGATTTCTTTTGTGGTGAGGGACCAAACTGGCAGGAGGTAGGATATTGTTGTCAGAATATTTGCATGTAAATATGCCTCTGAAAGAGCTGTGGTGAGATATTGTGTTGTGAGTAAAAGCATTGGTAGGTTTCTGTGTTTGATTTGCAGAACAAATAGGTAATACGGTATTGTGAATATCACTGATTGAGGTGATTTGTGTTATAAAGTCCTTGTAAAGCTGCAAATAATATTGTCAGATTAATAGTTATTTTGTGTATTCACTGCAGCCACAGTTTAAATATAAGTGATGTTTCCTTTTGTATTTTTTTACGCACTGCTGTTTGCATGAAGCTGACCCTGCAGGTTATTTCAGCCCAGAGCCCTGCGCTCACAGAAACCCAAGCAGGTGATGAATGCATATCTGCCTGTCACCACTGAGTCATCCTCATCCCTGAAAAAAACTTCCTGGTGGAGTGTTCAACCCGCTAAGGTTGCCAGGCAACAAACACAGTTTCATCCAGTAAGCAGGACTGGCTTTGGCTGATTTCACTCAACAGCACGAGTCAGCTCCAAGTCCTCTAATGAGATGATCCGGTCCAGATGCTCCATGTAATGATTGAGTTTCTTGCACAACAACAGCAACAAAGTTTAGATGAGATCAGGTTAAAATTTAGAATATAGAGATGAAACAGGATAAACATTTTATATCATAATTATATGATACTGCTGTTAAGAGTTTATCATCTCCTAGTCAAAAATACTGCAGTAAAAAAACATGGAAAATCACTTGACATACAAGAACACGCTGGAGTTTGCAGATTTTATTTTATTTTTTTGGAGTATTAAAGAATGGGATTTGTTGGATTGTAAAGTTTTCCTGTGCGATGTTGATAAGGTTTACTTGAATGCATCATCAAGTCTTCTCTTTTAACTTGGTGTAAATCCTCAATTTTATTTATTCTCCACAATCGTGGGGTTTAGTTTCAGCATATTCTGAGCTCTCCGTCTCTTTCAGAGCTCATTTCTGTGTTTTTTCATTATTTTTCTGATGCGTAGTCTTGTCCACCCCGTTCCTGGATTCTCTTTAGCCTTTCAGCCACGTTCCACATATCAAATTTTAAATTCTTCTGAAATGTCTGATTTATCTAAACATTTCTTAGCTTTAAAGTATATGTGCCATGAGAATGAATTGCAGCAAAACACAAACTTTTCAGGACATCTTTCCCGGAACTGCCGGTGGAAAGCTTGGCGCAAGCTTGCTGGTGAGCATCCTTAAACTCTGGACTATTACTGCTTCACAGCTAGCTCCTTTAATAATTCCAATGACTACATGTGGCACCTGCTGCTGAACATCTCCTGTAGCTCTCTGAAGACCTTCTAGCAGGCCTTTCTGCTCTTCTTAAGTTCTGAACATACATTTTTTTTAGACACAGTGAGCCTCTCTGTGGTGAGATTGACGAGGTGACCTCCTGGTTCTAGTTCTGGAGAGCATGCCATTTTGGTTACACCCTCACCATGAGCAGGGCAACAAAGAGGTGGCACTGATCTCCATTTTCTTTCCCTGTTGTACCCTCTGAGTACAGTGAAGGATCAGTGGGATCCAGTGTTGGTTGTTCTTTATCTTGGAGTCATGATCCAGCACATGGACATCTTTATATGCTGGGTCTGCAGATGTGAAATCTGCCAAATATAAAGTCATGGTGAATGTAGACTAACGTCATTTCTGGGCTCTCTCTTCAGATGGTGTGAACAGTTCAGATTTTCAGTGTCTCTGCTGTCTTTCTAAAAGATTAAAAGAAGATTCTGGAATTGACACATTTCAGTCATAGAATAGTGTTGTGATATGGCACAACACTATTCTACACCATGGTAAAATTGCAACTAGTGCAGTTCTTCCACATTTCTTCTTACTGCTCAGATTAACTGAAAAGTCCTGAAGCCAAGTATGGTGGTGAAGTGTGTGTGTGTGGCAACGTCTCTATGAAACACATCAAACTACATTTGTGGTGTAATTAGCTCACCGAGCTCATCCATCTTATTGTCCAAATACCTCACATTCAGTTCACTTTGATTATTTCAGTATACCTCAAATCATTTAATATATAAACCTGTGTTATTCACGCAGGACAACAACTTAAAAAAGAGCAGATTTTATCTAAGCAGCTTCATTTTCATCAGCCTGTGGTTCGAGGTTCAAAATATATCAGCAGGTTATGGCATGAAGTGTAAAAATTATTTGTGCCACGTGTCAGTTATGTTGATTGTTTCCATAAACAGTTTGATTTGTGGGATACCATTATCTCCTTTACTTTCATAATGATGGTCCCGTGTATCCTCTGCGAAATGAGGCAACAAAGGAAGCACTGAAGCACCTTACCTTAGCATTTAGAGCTCTTATTGTGCCTGACAAGCAGATACTTCAGGGTTACTTCACTCAGTTAGGAACTTTCCTAAGCTTAGATATTAGACTACAGACCAGCTTTATTTTGTTTGCCCTCTACACTTGCTTTTTCACAATTTTTTAACAGATATTTTTTAACAGAACCATTTGATTCCACTGTTTAACACTCTGACTGACTTGATGACATTGATAATCAGCTTCTGTAGTCTCATTTAGCCACTTGTTCACAATCACCTTCTGTGAGATGCATAGAAGCTCCAAAATTCGCGATTGCTATATTTGCATATTTTATGTTGTAGAACAAAACATAAAAATATCTAAAGCTTGCATTAACAACTGACCTTTTTTTTCTTTTTTTTCTTGAACCCTTTGACTTCAAGACCTGTATTTGGACTCATTCCTGCTGTATCTGTACAACATTTCATGTCTGTCCCTAAAGCAGATTGTTATTGTGGCTAAAAAGTAAATTACATTGTTAGAGTAAAATGTCAAGAATGCCCAAACAAAGACGGAAGAAATGTAAATAAGTGTGACATTCGTGTATGCTAAAAATGTTAAACTATGGTTCGTGCAGCATGCACTCACACAGACTGTGAAGAGGTTATAGGAACTTGTTTTATGGAGACAAAATACCATCAGGGAAGCATCTGATCGGCTCAAGATTCATTCTGCAGCCTCACAATGACACCAAACACACAGCCAGAGTCATAAAGATCTATCTTCAGCCACACAAGGAACAAATCATCCTGCAACAGATGGTGTGGCCCCCACAGAGCCCAGTCACTCTGGAATTACATCAGTGGTTCTCAAACTGTGGGGCAGGCAACCTGGTAAAAAAATATATGAAAAGAAACTACGTTGAATTTTTTTTTCTTTTTAGGAAAAATAATTTTTATAAAGTTGATGTTATTGTGATGATATTTATTTAAGCAAAATTCAGCTTGGATCTTTTTGGCTCCATTTTTAATGAGTAAAACAAAATCCTACTCATCAGAGTTCCCATTATTAGCTAAATCTTTGGAGCAAAGGTTTGAAATCTGAGGTATCTAAGCAGAGGACTGGAAATCAGCTGGTGCTGGTCTTGTCAGACTGAGTGTACACACCAGATTGACACAATAATAACTGGTTAATGTGAAAATATGTAACCCCTGTCCAGTTACATTGTTAAATTATATTTGAACAGGTCTGGGAAGCTTTTTTCAGACATTGTAAAGGACTTATCACAGAGGGTCATTATGAACAGCATGCTTGCTTTACTTTTAGTGCACAAAACATTTGCGCAGGCAGAAACAGAAAAAAAAGAAAGATAAAAATAGCTGCTGCGTAACTGCAGGAAGGAAAAATACAGTTTTTGTTTAAGCCTCCCAGATATTTTAGGAACCAGTGAAGACATATGGAGATTTCCTCACTTTGTGTAAGTGAGTGTGTGTGTGGTTTGTCTATGATCCATGTAACAGGCTGATTAGGACTTTATGAGGTCAGAGGCCAACAGGAGCGAGAAGACACGACCTTCTCACCTCGGGGTCAAACTCAGGAGAACACTGTCACAAACCGTCTCCCCCACATGAATTTATGCCATCGGTAGCCCTCACCATCTTCTCCTTTTCTTGTTTCCTTTTGGAGGAATGCAGCAGAATCTCTTTGCTTCACACTTTGGTTTCATTACATTTTGGTTTCCACATCAGCTCGAGTAACAAACAAATGGTTCTCCCTATTGTTAAAAAAGTTTTTAGCTCAAGAAGAATCTCTAGGAGTGAGCTTATGGTTATTTTTTTTTTTAAGTTGCGAGCTCAACTTACAACCACATGACTGTGTCGTCTTTCAACGCGGAAGTTTGATTTTCTGCAGGGAGCTATTACTGATAATCACAGGTGGGCACTACGCTTACTAAATACCATACTTATGCACAATTATGAGTCTTGGTGGAGGTAATGGTTTTATGTTGTAATGTTATGAATTATGCAAAAATAACCAGTTTTCATTGCACTCAGGCAGAGGTGTAGCATGGAAAAAAGGAAGAACCTTTACAATTTTGGTGCTGACCTGGATTACTTTGTTTAAAATTGGTCTTGGTGGAGGTCTGCGGTCTCCAAGTCCCCTTCTAGTATTTATTTATACTTCTACTTCACTACAGTTTGGAGGCCAGTGTGCACCTATGCAGTATTTTAAAGGAAAATTCTATCTTGTTTCAATTGTGGCTGCTCATATTAAATGTGATTAAAGTTTTAATTAATGAGGTCAGTGTATGTTCACGTAATCCCTGTGAGCCAAAAGTTCAGGCTTCAGGCTGCTGTAGACACTCAGTTTTTACTTTTTTCTGTTCTTGGCAATGTATGATGTCAGTAAGAGACAAATAATGAACTCAAATAATGCCCAGTTTAAAAAAAAAGGATTATTTTGATCTATGATTGATGTACAAGACTGATAATATGTAGCTAGGTCCACTTTTGAGTTTTTTTTTTCTTTTCATCTTGCTTTTATTTCACATTTCTTGTCCTCTAGGGTCTCCATTTCCTGATTTCTTAACCTTTAATCTCTAAAGGGAGTGGGGATAAAACATCTTGTGTCAAAGAATGAACTGAGGGGGCAACATCAAGGCCCAGAAGAATATAAATAATGAACTTTGAATCATGCAGAGTTAGACTAGTAGTCGCCAAGTGTGGAGTGTTTATAAAAGATGGGCATATCCAACGTGACATCAAGCATTTCTAATTGAAGTCTAGAGCTAAGTATTTCAGTCATCACAAACTTGGTGCTTTGAAAGAGGGAGGGAGGGTCTAACTGAGAAATCGAGGAAGACTGCACTCTCATGGTAGCGACTGGTCAATCATAGGGTAAACCATACCCTGATCCTCCTTTTTAACTCTAATGGGGGTTGTAATTTACAAAATTAACATCATGTTCTATTCAGTAAGACATGAAACTTGTGACGGAGCTCATAAAGTCAATCCGGAAAGTGTTTACTGAGGTCATAAATCAAAGGAGCTGAGAGGTGGTTTCACATAGACTTTTATACGACCCTGTCTTTTTGAAACCACAGGCATCGCTCCCTGGTGGCCAGTCTGTGAGTGCAAGAATAAAAATATTTAGATGGAAATTTGTATATTAGGTCCCCTTTAAGTTGCAGTTTAAAGTCCACCTCCATTTCACTAAAAAAATCATTTATTCACAATTCACAAAATTTTGTGTTTTATGGTGGTCTGAGCTCAGTTTAGCTTGGCTTTAGATTCATATTTAGCATACATGAGAACTGTTTTGATCCTAAACTCTCAGTTAAAAGCAGTGTTGAAATATTTCTTTAGGCACATGTGCAAAAACATTTGTACTTCAAGGGAAGTATGAATACAAGACTTTTAATCATGTATTCTTACAGCATTATTTTGTAAATCGTCACTATTGTGGTGCAATGAAGTCGACTTTAAGTTGAAAACCTGAGCTCCTGGATCTTCTCTCTGTGTTCCTGACTGCCATTCAGAGTGCTGCTCTTTCATTCTGTCTGTGCTGTATTTTCCAGTTTTATGATATAATCCTATTTACTCTCTTGCTCTTTGTCTTCTCTCCCTCTCTCTCCTTCCTGAGTTGAACTCAATGAACTCCCTCCCCACCGCACCCTCTTTCCCCACTCACTTCCTGTTTAGAGGAACAATTAAAGGATTGTTCCTGCAGCTCAGGGCACCAGGGCCTTGATCTAGAGCGGGCGCCACTTTAGCTGGAAAGAACGACAAAAGGCATCAGTTATGAGACCTCCTCGAAGGACAGCGTTTGGCTGTGGATGAGCAGAAATAAAACAAAAAAGGTTATCATAAATGGGAAACACACATACTCAGGAGATGATGTCCTGGACAGGCGCAGGCATGCCAGACATGATCAATGACAGTAATATGCAGGGAAGATTTTAACATCATAGCTGACAAAGCAGCCAGTCTTTGTCTTTAAGTAATATGTATAATTTATGTAAGCCAGAGTGGTCTGCTTTTAAAATAAGTTTTAGGCTGCATGGCTTCCTTTCTTAAAGAAGGAAGAGCAAACTATTAAGGAAAAGAGCAAACTATTAAATAGTTCGCTCTTTTGAGTTTGGGTTTATTGTTTAAATTCTTAACCCGGTGGTATTAGTGTTGCAATGTAGAGGACTCAAAATGTAAGGCGTAGAGTTGACCAAGTACAACAAAAGACTATTCAACAGATAACATAATGAACACAAGAAATGAGGAAGATGGCAGCTGGACACAGGGGTGGAAGTAAACTGATAGCTTCACAGACACTAAGCAGACAGCATGATAGAGGACAGAAGAGACAGCAATATACACACACACACACACACACACACTGAGGGCTGATAGGAAACTGAAGACAGGTGGGAGACACAGCTGGATGTAATTAGCACAGGCGTGAACAAAGTGGGAAGTAAAACTAGAATCAGGCACCACCGAAGACAAGCCTTCACTGTAAAACAGGACATGACCAAAAGACACAAGCTAAACATGAAGACAGAGACAAGGGAACACTGGACGATAAACTCACTGTTAGAGTAATAAAGCCATCAAATCAGGAGTCCAAAGCTTCAAACACAAGAACAATAAAACCCAAACAGAAACCCAAAACTGTGTGTGTGTGTGTGTGTGTGTGTGTGTGTGTGTTTTCCCCAGTCTCTGCAATTAGGGGACAAAAATATTAAACATCCTTTTTGACACGTTTTCCAGAAAGGTCTTTTCCGGTACTTCATCCAAAGCATTGGATTACAGTTTAGAGTCAGTGTTGATGATACCAGAAAATCTGAAAACCCCAAAATGTCTCAGTCTTCATTTGAAGTGTAACATCTTCTAGTCTCTGAAGATGTGCCTGTTTAGCAAATCCAACATGTCCTGTTTCATTTCAGTTTAGTTGTATTTAGTTTCAGTGTTTTGAAATGTTGCTTTCAGTATTCAGTGGCAGATTTTTCAGTTTGTTCACTGGCCAAACAAACCATTGAGTCGGTGACCTTTGTTGCATATTATTCTCCACCTCATTTCTTCTCACATTTCTAGTGTCAGTAAAATAGCAAAAGCAAAATGGCAAATCCACAGAAGCTACTGTAAATGTGTTGTTTTACTTGACAAACCATTTGAATGAGTAATCCCTTATCTAATGATATCAATACTGGTGGAGGAGGATATGGGTACGTGTGGGAGTTTTGCCCAAAGGAAAATCTGACAAAAGGCCAGCCATAAATGATAAATCCTGTAGTTTTGGTGTTTTTGGAATTTTGACACAGGGCAGAAATTAGTAATGTGAATTTTAACTTGTCATTATGCTTAGAAAAGGTCAAAAATCACAAAAAAAGGGAATGCTTCCACAGTGAGAAGCTGAAGAAATATTCACTTCAGCTGAAACACTGTTGTCAATGTGTTGCATCCCTTTGTGTGTGTTTATTTCTGATGTTTTAACTTGATTAAAACTTCCCATTAGTTCAAATACACTATTTGTATACATTTTACCTCCTGTGTCGTAATACTGGCATCACCTCACCTCAAAATGAAGGTATCGGCTTCACTGCAATTTTCACACTTGATTTTCACTTTATCCACTGAAGTAGATGAAAGTCTTGGGTAGGTAGGAAATCAAAAAATTATGGGCATACATTTAGTCTGAATATGAGTGACACTTGAAGCACCAGACTGGGTATCCCTAGCCTGGAAATTTTGAGCATCAGAGACTTTGGTGATTTTTAGTGCACCATTTTCTAGGGTTTCCGCATCAATTTTTAGTAGAAATGTCAAAATCAGGCTCCACAATTTGACATGTTCTAGAATATAATGCATTGAAGCTCTCAGACATTCTGCTGACATTTGCTTCCAAATGATAATTAACCTCAAATTTTCTCATTCAAAATCATCACTGATGAGTCAAGACATGCATAGATATGATTTAGTTAGCTGTCCTCCTCTGTGTGAGAGTCAGAGTGTGACAAGTCAGTTCACTTCTGTCTGACTGATATCAGGCTGCTTTATTCATGTTTAAAACGTTCCACACATTCACAAAAAAACCCTCTCACACAGGTTGTCTTTTGATGATTTTTTGGAATCATGAACAGACAGCTTTTTCTGAAGAGTTTCTGAATTGCTTTTTTTTAAGACTCTGAGAAAAAATGTCCTGTTATCTGACCACATCCTCTTTTTTCTGTCATGGTTATCAACCTGCCAACATGTGCTTGATACCGGAAGAGAGGTTGTGCAGCTGTGTGTGTGCTAATAATTATGTTTACCACAGTAAAATCTGTTTTTAGTAACTCATAATTCATAATTTGGAAATAGCAAAAGTTTCTTTTTTTTTTTGCTCCTTTCTTGTATTTATTAAGGTGTTGAAGGCATTTGTTTTTAATTTTTGTAGAAAGGACTTTTCCCCTGTGTCACCTTGTGAAATCTACACCTGTTCGTAAAATAAGAGACAGAATAAAGGTTTCCTTCCTCTCTCACAGGCAGAGCGACGGGCCTACAGAGAGGCGGAAATAAACATGATGGATGACCTGTCAGAAGCTGACTTTCAGAAAGAGGAGGAGCCTGCCAGCCCAGCTCCTCCGCCTTCACAACAACACACAGATCCCGCCTCTCCGACGGTTGCCGTGACTCCTGAGCCAGTTGCCAGGGGAGAGCAGCCCACGCCCAGTGAGATAGAATACCAGGTGAGGGATTCTGGCTGTCATTTCCGGTCCAGCCTCTGACAACCTCCCAGTTCATGACTCAGACTTGCGGCTGCTGAACTGATTTGTACTTTTTGCTTGAGACTCCACCAGTTGCGGCACAACGTGTTTTAGAAGTGTCCAAAAAGTGGATGTAATGATGCTCTGTTACAGACATGGAAACCTGGAGACACTACAGACAAGGTGTTATTGCTTTTATGCTTCTTTGAGGTTCACATGAAGGTTATACAAAGTTGGTGCATTTTAATGTAAAGTCTCTGTGGCAGGCAGGCGAACGTCTACTTACTTATCTGATGACAGACAATAGCAGACTCATCAACGCAGAAACTATAAAATGCATATTATTGAGCACTCAGAGTACCTTTATTACATTTAATCAAATTCTGTTTTATTTATATAGCACCAAATAACAACAACGCCTCAAGGCTAGGGTTCTAGCTAGCAGTTGATCACCTGCCACTGCGTTGAGCTGAGATATTGTACAGTCTCAGGTGTTAGCTATTGGAAAGGATTGTTACCACCACAGTTTGCAAAGACCCTACAAGAGAAAACCCAACAGTCAAAACAGCCCCCTATGAGCAAGCACTTGGTGACAGTGGGAAGGAAAAACTCCCTTTTAACAGGAAGAAACCTCTGGCAGAACCAGACTCAGGGAGGGGCAGTCATCTACCATGACTGGTTGGAGCTGAGGGGAGAGAGAGACAGGACAAAAGACTGTGGAAGAGAGCCAAAGATTCATAATAACTAATGATAAAATGCGGAGTGGTATATAAACACAGAAAGAATGAAAAGGGAACTGCTCAGCAACCTAGGCCTATTGCAGCGCAACTAAGATTTACTTCACACTCATTCATACTGTGTCTTATTGTGTGCCTTAAAGTTATTTTTATTTGTCACACGCACACACCAAATGATGCATCAGGGCCAATCTGGAGCTCAGTATCTGGCCCAGGTACACTTTGACAGGTAGACTGTAGAAACAGGGGATCAAACCACTGACCCTCTGATGAGCATTTGACCTGCTCTACTACAGAGGCAAACTTTGGGATACGCTAGCATATTTGTGCTACAAAATCACATGACGCCACAAAAATGTGTGCAGAAGATGTACACTACCACTGTTGGCCAAGACCATCCATTGTGACCTGTGTCTTATCAGTAGAAAAAACAATGATCTAATGTGATATACTTTCCACATTTGAGAGACTTTTTAGTTGCTCAGTCTAAACTAAATCTCTTCCAGTATGTTAAATATTAAGCTCCTGCTTTAAAAAGAATTGGATATATTTTTTGCTTTGAAAGGATGATTCACAGATTATATATTGAAACAAACAGAAGCAGTTTCCGTTATGTCGGTGATATAGTTTAGGTGATGTATATTGTAAATAAACTAAATATGTGTTATAAATTTGTATTTAAGTGCTGCAGTAAGATTTTTCAATTACAGAACGTTATAAAGTAGCAATGTTAAAGTATCTCAAATGCGGTGCAGATGTTCTGCCTTTGTTTTAGTGGCAGAAATAATTAGGGGTATAATTCTGTAGCACATGTATCAGCAGCTGTCTGCATCTGTTCATTGGTTAGTTCACTGTGTAGCAAATATACAGTGGGTAAGTAAATGATTTAGTGGTCAGTTTGAAGCATCTGAGTTTAGACTTTAATAGCTGGAGCTGACGGAATAAATCTCACCAAAAGGTTCATTTCAAACTTTAAATATAATCTTCAAGTTTCTGTCTCACCTTTTAAGCCAATATGATCAGAATTACCTACAGTGGTAAAGCAATATTAAACACCTCCAGTCTGATGAAAACTTGGCACACTTGATTCATTTAGGACAACCATGTTCAATATGTGATGTTGGTATAACTGAAAGCTCTGGGAGTGCCGCAGTGACTCATCTCCGGTCTGGCTGGGAACATTTGTTGCTTCTTCTCCTCTCTGTCATTTTCTGTCATCACTTTACTGGTGATATGCAGTAATGGCATTTATTTTGAATGGCGCTGTCTCAAATTATACATTGAATGCAAAAGGCCTCACAATTCAAACAGTGTTAATCATTTGAAAGGCACTATTATTTAAATCAAATGCTCTCGATCATCAGGTTTTTTTGGAGACCTAAAAAGTGATTGGATTTGAGGAAGAAAATCTATAATTGTTTTACAAATGATCTCAGTTGTGTTGTGGCTGATGGCATTAACAAAGGTGTGCCACAGGGTTTTATTCTTGGACCACTTTCGTTTACAATTAACAGCTAGCTTAAGGATAAAAGAAACAGTGCAATTCACCTGTACAAGGTCAATGCTATTTTATATACAACAGCGCCCTCTGTTGCCCACGCACTTCATAACTTGCATGTTACTTCCTGTTTACATCCAACTTAAATTAATGTTAAATTACTGATAAAACATAAAGTCTTGTCTGAATCTAAATAACAGCGATACTCATGAATATTAGTGCTTCTGTTTGTACACCAATTTAAAGAATGACATCTTATAAATACCTAACATACACACATTTCTGGCTTGATTGAACGCTGTGGTTCAAAAACCAATTAATAAACTAAGTCCTTAAAAAATCCAAGAAAACATGTTACTTTATAGAAAGAAGCTAAGAAAGCTGTTCAGTGAGTGTTTTTTCTGTTATAGATTGCTAATTTAGACACATACTTCTGCTTTTATTCTTAAAATCTCTTGATGCAGTATATCATTTTACTCTCAGCTTTTTAACTGGGGATGGCTTTAAAACACATCTTTATGAACAATATGAGGAAGTTAGGTGGCAGTGAGACAAGAAAGGCATTGCATTTTATTGAAGTAGTCCTTGGCAAGCTTCCTGGGTATCTTGCATGTCTTTGTTTAACCATAGATCAATTTCACACTAGGCTAGGTCCTAAGACAATTTTGTCCTTGAAGATAATATTTTGCTAATACTGTGATCTGGAAACTGGCTTTTAAGTACTGTGCTCCACAGAAGTGGAACAATCTGCAGAAGCTTGAAAATTTAGATAAGCTAATTCCTTTTAATCAATTTTAATCCCCTTTGACTGACATAGAGAAGTGTGAATATGTTTTTCTTTGAGTTGATGTTGATGTCCTTGACCTGTTCAGTTTTTGATGTACTTGGTAATTTCCTTGTACTATTATTATTTGTTTAAATACTGTGTATACATTGTCAGTAGGGGATCCAAATAATCCAGATTCAAGATACAGAAATTCTTCAGAAATAAAACACTTCTAGTGGCAGCAACTTAAAACTTTGCCTTCACAGCTGCTCCTTTATTTCCTGCAGGAGATGGATCCACATTTTATTGTATTTACTTTGGCAACCTCCGATTTTTTGGGCTTGGGACCCACAGGAACTAGCTTGTGACTGTCCCACACGAGGCTGGGTTTGTGGTTCCTGTTTGCTAGATGAATGTACTAACCCCTACACTATGGATTCCTTACATGCAAGCAATATAAATATCCTTGAAAGTTTAATATATGTGTAAATGTGTAAAGAAAACATGGAATTAAATATGACTAACCAATATCCGTAAGCCGAAACCCGGTAGTGAGCAGGAATGGAAGACTCTAATAACAAGCCTAGAAAATATAAACTATAAGAACTATAAAGAATCTATAAAAAATATAAGATAACACTTGAAAATCTCATAATGTGAAGAACTAAATTAAAGCAACAACTGTAAACAAGCAGAAATGACACAAAATACCAGAATCATAAGGTAACTAAAGATTCATAAGACATAAGAAACAAACTCAAACATAATGCATACTTAAACCCAAAAGGAAACTGAAACTCAGAATACCCCAAACCCTGGGTCTGGGATTCAAGGAACATGACACTAAAGGTCCCCAATTCAAATGCAGGAGGAAATACAAACCTGACCCTGTACAGGTGGTGGCCAAAAGCTAGTGTACCTAGTGTACCCTCCCATCTATCCAACCTGGATAAATGGGAGGGTTGCATCAGGTGTAAAAATCTGTACCAAACCACAAATGTTTTCTTGGTGAAGAAAATTCAATTTGTCTAAACTCCTATCTAAATGTGTAAATCTGAGAACAACAGAAAAACTACTGAATCATGTTACCTTGAAATTCTCTTTTTTTTTTCAACTTTTTCTTCCTTACAGTGCCTTTGGCTCTATAGCTAACAAGTAAACTGTTCTTGTTAGAAAACAATTCAAGCAAACAAAAAGTTTAGAAAATAAAAACTGTTTTTATATGTATTGGGTGTGGTCCTGAGGTGCATATAACACAATACATTTTTTTTAGTAGTATATACAGAGCAAAAAAACTACAATAAGTTAGAAAGAAACCTTCAGTGACAGCTGCAGGTAATTCTCAAAAGCACAAAAAGATTACAGTCGCCTTCATCTTGCCAAGTGATAAATATCAAGAAGTATGTTTATCACAAAGTGCAGGTATTCTGTTTTTGTTTTGTTTTTTCACATTTGTTGATGCTAAGTAGCCAATAAATGTTTAGGATTTGGACTTGAACACATGCATTACCTCTGAGACCCCCCTCCTCTTATAGAGAACTCCTAGATTGCATCTCTTTGTGGTCATTTTTTGTGGTTGTTTTCCATGTCTGTAGGATATTTTTGCCCTTTTTTGTAGTCATCTAACTGAGCTCTGTGACTTTCAAACAAGAAATTAACAATTTCCCTCATGGGATCAATAAAGTATATCTATCAGTCGATATTAATACTAACTTCATACAGAAGCTGTTATCCAGAGGCCTAAGGAGTTGGGGGCCCTGATTAGTAATCTCTAAATGCCTCCAGCTCATGTTCTGTGAAATACTGATAAAACTGTTTGTATTTTGTAATTCTTTGACCTGTTTCCCAGTAAAAAAAAAAAAAGAGAAAAAAAAGAAAAAATATCTCAAATTATATTCTGTTTGATATTAAAGGGGTTTTAAAAAGTCTTTAATTGATGACACTCTAGAAACTGTAGCTAAGGAACTCATTGACCTTTAAAACTGCTTTTCAAAAAAACAAAAAAAAAAAAGGCTCATAGAAAGGAAACAGGATCAAGTGTGATTTTCCTTCATTATATCTAACTTTTAATAACATTCAGTTTAGCAGCTATTTAATAAGTTGGAAGTCAGTTTTCTGTGTTTGCCAACAGGATGGACGGGGCTTTGGCATCGGGGCGCTGGTGTTTGGGAAGCTGCGAGGTTTCTCCTGGTGGCCCGGCAGGATCGTTTCCTGGTGGATGAGCGGCCGGAGTCGAGCTGCAGACGGCACTCGCTGGGTGATGTGGTTCGGTGATGGCAAATTCTCTGTGGTGAGTGTCATTATTGTTATGACTACACTGATCTAATTCTGATTTAGTGGTGGCTAAAAATAAAATGCACTCAAGAGAGTCAAGAGACTATAATGTACTATCATTATAATTAAATGAAGGTGTTGGTTAAATGTAAGCAGGCTGTTCTTTTGGTGTATGGGACAGTGTTAGTCTGTCAACTGCAACCCCAATAGTATTAAGCAGTGTGAGAGTAAGTAAATTGCAAATAAAAAAATAATAACTGAAACCAATAAGTGTGCCTGTCTACAATTTGCATCTAGTATTAACAGTCTTTAGAAAAATATCTATATATTAAGGTTTATAGAAAAAAATTAAATGGCTAAATCATTTCTAACAATCAGGAAAAAAACAGGAATGAAGTCAATCTTAAGAATTTTAAGTTCTTGTTGATACTCATGAGAAACAGACAAAAAAAACCTGTAAAGACTTTAGGCCCTTTTTCTATCTCCTCACCACAGTCCCAGGGATCTTTCAGCTGTCTGCGAGAACTCTCTCTCTCTCTCTCTC
>JAVDPK010001560.1:161645-175386 GCA_034780415.1 Cichlasoma orientale | reverse complement strand
TCCTAAAAGCTCCCTGAAAAGCCTTCAGCTGATCCAAAATGCTGCAGCTAGAGTACTGACAGGGACTAGAAAGAGAGTGCATATTTCTCCCATATTGGCTTCTCTTCATTGGCTCCCTGTTAAATCCAGAGTAGAATTTAAAATTCTTCTTGTCACATACAAGGTGACCTTGAACCATCCCTTAGTTATGCTGCAAAAGGCCTAAGCTGCTAGCGTTCCTTTTCATTCACCTTTATCTACTCTGTTTATACAGATGTCAGAGTAGTTATATGTCAGAGTAGTTATTATTAATCTCTGGCTCTCTTCCACAGTATGTCTTTTGTCCTGTCTCTCTCCCCTCAGCCCCAACCGGTCATGGCAGATGACTGCCCCTCCCTGCGTCTGGTTCTGCTGGAGGTTTCTTCCTGTTAAAAGGAAGCTTTTCTTTCTCACTGTCACCAAATGCTTGCTCATAGGGGGTCGTGTTGACTGTTGGGTTTTCTCTGCAATTATTGTATGGTCTTTACCTTACAATATAAAGCACCTTGAGGCAACTGTTTGTTGTGATTGTGCAATATAAATAAAACTGAATGAATTAGTGTTCTCCAAAAAGTTGATTGTTTAGTAGGCAGTGGTTTTGGAAATCCTGTCTCGAACAGTAGTGGGAGTGGTGCAGTGGGTAGGCGCTCGCCTTGCAGCTGGTGGGCTGCCGGCTCGAGCCCCTGTCCCTGCGCTGCGTTGTGTCCTTGGGCAAGACATTTAACCCACGTTGCCTAACAGTAGCGCCGGTCTCTGGCTGCATGACCGTAGATGCTCGTCTCTGGATGAGTGATCTGGAACGATCATTTCGTTGTGTGCCTTGTGTGCACAATGATAATGAGTTGAATCTACATCTACAACAGTTTGCAACATGCTTTACCACAGTGACGTACCCCATTAAGAAGTGACCCTGCAACACTGAAAATCCAGGGTTAAACCTGAAGTTGTCTCAATGAGCCTGAAATCCTGGTTTGTTGTACAGGCCTTTGAAGGTAGGAGAAAGAGATCTGCCACAAATGTAAAGAAATAAACTTACAAATGATCCAGGATCACAGAAAATGTCGGAATAATAGCCTTTTAAATATAATTTTACTCACATGTCTTCTGTTGTAGACTATCATCAGTTCCTCAGCAGGAATTTTAATGAGTTCTTTCACTCAGATTTGATAAAAGATGACCTTCAATTTTTCATTTTCTTCTCTTGAATCTCTAACATTGAGAATTTAATAAACTAAGATCAAGCTTTTAAGTTATCTTCTCTAAAAGAAACTCTCTTCCTATAGTGCCCAAAGTCAGTCCGTTAAAGATTTCAAGGTCTGTTCTTTTCTGATGATGATTCATGACTTTCCTCTTTCATTGTGTAGGTCTGTGTGGAGAAGCTGATGCCCCTGAGCTCTTTCTCATCTGCCTTCCACCAACCAACCTACAACAAACAGTCCATGTACCGGAAAGCCATCTTCGAGGCTCTGCGGGTAACAAACCCACCATTTAACCTCTGCTCTGAGTGTGTAGATGGTGGTTAGATGGTTGTCTTCTCTTAATAGACTTAGAAATGATAAATCTCTCAGGATGAAATCAAATGCCAAAAAAGCCAAAAATATAAATCTGCAGGTTTAACAGTCGTTCCTCTCTCATGCATTCAGCATGGTTGGCTATTTTGCATTTCTGGAGGTGGTGTTCTCATCTAGATCTGCCCACAATTTAAAAGTGGTAACATGTGGGTAATAGCAGTGCAATCTATAATTTTGTGTGGGGTTTGTTTTCAGTGAAAAAGTGAGAGAGAGCAATCTCATTGGCACCCACTGTATTTTGTATGATACAACTACATTTACAGGTTTTAAAAAATATTTTAACTCATCGCAGGAACCTCTTCAAATACAATTTTTCTTCTGTTTCAAATTAGTGATACAGAACATTTGGTTGATACATATCATTAAATTGTTTGTGTATTTTGTGTTTAGGTGGCCAGCGTCCGGGCGGGGAGGCCAGTTCCTTCCTGTGATGCCAGTGATGATGCGGAGGGGGTGGATCTTCAGACCAGGGAGATGATAGAGTGGGCCATGACCGGCTTCCTTCCCGCTGGTCCACAATCACTGGACCCTCCAGAGGGTATGCCCTGTTCTCTCACACAAACACCACCTACATCATTTTGTTAACTGAGTACAGCAAATTACCTATTTACAGCTGTAGGAGCCATGCTGTGTACAGTAGATATAGTTAGGTCCATAAGTAGTTGGATAGTGACACACATTTTTTGTAATTTTGCCTCTGTGTAGACTTTCAGCTTTAATTCAAGGGGTTTAACAAAAGTATTACATTAAATATTTAGGAGTTATAACCATCTTTTTTACATAGTCCCCAATTTTCAGTGGCCAACAAGCAGTTTCATGACTTGTTCCCAACATATTAAGAAGATAATAGATCTGGGGTTCATTCCTAGTGATGAACTCCAAAGTGATTCACACGAAGGTACAAACCACTGGTTACATTCAGGAACAAGAAGACCAGATTAGACTTTGCCAGAAAACATCTAAAAGAGCCTGCACAGTTCTGAAACAGTTCTTTGAACAAATGAAACCAAGATGAACTTGTACTAGAATGATAGGAAAAGAAAAGTATGGAGAAGGAGAGAGTAACACCTCATGATTCGAACCATATCACATCATCTTTCAAACTTGGTGGAGGCAGCATTACAGCATGAGCTGCCAGTGGAACAAGAGCTTCTTTGTGGATCCCAGTATCATTACCAGAACTGTCAAAGTCATTTAATTCATTTAGCTCAATCTGATCTTAAGTGGACTGGACCAGTATGTCTCCTTACTTTAATAAATGTAAATCAGTACACTCTGAAAACATTCAGTGGGTCTGCTGTACCACCTTCACATGTAGTGTAAAAAGCAATAATATTTTTTGCCTTCATGATTCAAACAACTAATAAAGATACTTTTAAGTTCCCATCCAATATTACTTTTGTAGGAAACTTAGCATCAAAAGAAACAACAGGATATTTTAATTGAAAAAAATTGGATGAATGAATGACTTTATGGCAATTTTTACTCATGTTTGACATCCTTGAGCTATAAGAAAGAAAAGCTGAAGGAATACAAACCTCTTGATGAATAAGTTTTTGTGTTTTGCAGTCACAGCCATGACATTCACAGAACTGCTCGTGTAAAGTCTTTAGATACAGGCAAGGACATAAAATACAGCTGTAGAAGCTGTGAGCTGTGATAAGCAAGTCAAACTGTACATTCCTGGAGTTTCAGTCTTGAAAACGAAAACAGTAAAAAAGGTCTGTGGATCCATGTATGCCTCCTTATGAAATGTCTTCTTCATCATGTTTTAATAATGGCTAGCTGAGTTTGTGTTGAGTCACAGTGTGAAGTAAACATCAAACATTATATCACTATATGCACCATTCATTTATTAAAGGCATCAGGGCTAGGCAGCTGTTTCCCAGAGGGCTAGATAACTGAATCAAAACAGGATTAAAGGTTACAAAAATTCACCTTAATAGTATTTAAACACTTAAATTAGCCATCATCTTGCCAGTTCTGTGATATGCACCACTGCATCGATCAGTAATGCAACATACTGCACTGGAATTGAGTTAAATGGCAGTAGACCCACTGGAGTCATTAGCCTTGAGATTGCTCAGCATAATGCTGCGTCTTGTTCATTTGTGGGGTTTAGGATTTTCCTAGGATATTACAGGCAAATTTGAGCATTTTTCCTGTGTGTGTTATAGATAAACTATCTAATGAGGAATGCCGTTTGTTTACATGCTACTCTGCTAATATAACTGTAATGAAGAAGTTTTTATCATGTATCCTGGGATTTCACAGTTAAGGTCTCAGTCTTTAGATTTGCTTTAAAATATAATATAATATAATATAAAAGCATAAAAAGATGTACAAATGGTAAAACAATGAAAGGGAGTCAGTTGTTGCAAAGGTTTGATGCAAAAAAATGAAAGACATCCCAAAATATGTCAGGCTGGAAGCTGTAAAAGACTTCCAGAAAACTGTTGGCATTTGATGACATTTATAAAAACACCAGGCAGTGTGTGCATTCCTGACAGGGAAAGTGGGACTGAAAGCAAAAATATCCATAAAAACCTTCTGTATATTTCTCAGTATCAACATCGTATAGCTTTATTCGATTTGAATTTGTTTTTATGTATGTAACAAGGCTAAAATCCAGTATATATTTACCCAACAAAAAGTGTGAACTTCATGCCCTTATTCATACAGATGAACAAAATCCATATAAGGAAGTGTACCCAGAGATGTGGGCAGAGCCTGAGGCTGCGTACACACCTCCACCTGCAAAGAAACCACGCAAGAACTCAGCCGAGAAAGCAAAGATCAGAGAGGTGATCGACGAGGGGACCAGAGGTAAAAATACAAACACAGAATAACAGAAAATTTAAATAAAGACTAACTTGTGTTTGTTTTTCAACTGTTCTTATTATTTTGTCCCTTTAACATGTAACGGTTACGCCATAATGGTTATTATTTAATATTCAGCATAGTGTGGGTCCTTTTAAATGTATATGTACGAGAACTGACATGTTTTCTTATATGTTTTGTTTTCCAGAGAGACTTATATTTGAGATCAAAAAGAAGACCAGGAATATAGAAGGTAAAAGCATCTCTGGTTGTCCGACCTTCATATATTTTTGAACTAAAAACACGATCTGTTATTTTCATTGTAGTAATTCTTTTCTATAAGCTGTGATTAACCTTAGATTCATTTCAGCCAGAGGCAAACCACAAATCCAGTGTTGAGTAATAACATGACAGTGTGATTGACGCAAACCTAATGAAAATGCTTTATCTCCTTAAACAAGCATCTGGTTCATTGTTTCACTCCCAAAGTTTTACTTATAAAGGAAAATAAAGTACTTCTATTAAGCTTTTGCCTGCTAAGCGCACCCAGTAAACGAATTCAGGTTTACTCGTCCTCCATAATCTGCTTTCAATTGGACCATCCAACCAACGTCTGCATATCACTCCTACTCTTTCTACTCTTCACTGGCTTCCAGTAAAATTTAGAGTTGATTTTATTTTTATTTTGTTTATTCATTTATTCACACAAACCCTATATGGTTCCATCTTAGCTCAGCGGAGCAGATCTGCTGAGACCTTATTCCAGCAGTCGGCCTCTCCCATCTTCTGATTAGGGGTTTTTAATTGTCCCACATTCTAAACTTTGTTGTGTTTTTGCAGTCTCTCCACAGTGAAGCATAAATTCCTGACCTAAATTAAGATTTTATCAAATTTTACAGTCCTCTTGTTCTTTGGTGTGAACTGTCAGTTGTATTAACACATGGAAACTATTTTGGTCATGTTTACATTTTAGACAAATAACAGATGCATTTATTGTCCACAAGATGTCAAAATATATACAACCAGGCAGTTGAACAAACTGATAAGTGCTGTAAATTTTGCTTGTCTATGTTGTCTCTGTGTTTCTTCAGATATCTGCATCTCCTGTGGAAGCCTCAATGTCTCCTTGGAGCATCCTCTGTTTGTAGGAGCAATGTGCCAGGGTTGCAAGGTAAGAAACCCTCTTCTCTCTGACTAAAGGCAGTAATTTAGTTTGACTGTTATTGTGGGATCCATCCATCCAGGGTGGAAACCCCTGACCTCTCGATTTGTAGACAGCCCACTCTACCTCCTGAGCCACAGACACCTGCTTTAGATTAATGAACAGTAATCTAAAGGATTTGAGTAGAGGTGTGTACTGTGACGCAAGTTATAATTAGCCAGGCTTTCTTTGCATTAGCTGGTTTGACAAAACCTAAAAACCTGATAAGCGATGATGGGGATCACAACTGTGGGTATCAACTAACTCCATTGACCCCGGCCTTCTGATTCACCACTCATATAAAAAGAGACATTTTAAACCGATACATTATCAGAAGAATGGGTGACAAAGATCTGTGAGGAATATAAAAATATAACAGCATAAGGCAACACTGGAGCTGCAAATCAGACAAGGAAGAAATGCTGCAGAAAGACAGTTATTCTGCAAATTCACAAGTGAGTATATTTATTTTACAACTCGCTGCCGGTGCTGCAGTTTATTTCTGTTTAGTTTATGGATGGATGGATGGATAGAAGGACAGAGCATTCAGGCCATGTTTACAAGTGTACAATTTTGAGAGCTAATTTGCTATTCTGCTGACTCAGCCTCTTTCAGGCCTATATATCCATTGGCCTCTGGTGCAGCCAGCAGAAATCCAAGATTTTCTTTGGATAGCGGTCATTGTTCATGAATACGGTTACATTTCAAAAAGCTAAAAAAAAGACAAAAATTATTTGGTCAGATCATAACTGGTGATTATTTTGGTCTCCATATGGACTACAAATATTAAAAAAGTAGTAAAAATCTCCCTTATGTTCAGATTTTTCATATAAAGGTTTCTGTGTAAAGCTCTCTAAGGCTGCAGTTAATCACTCCTTTGTCTATCAACATGCAATACTGACTAAAACAGTCCAAACCACAAAGATATTAAGTACAATATTTAATAAAACAAAGGAAAGTCTCAAATTCTCACATTTGAGAAGCTGGAACCATAAAATGTTTAACATTTTTCCTTGATGAATTTCATCCAGCAACAAATATTTCATTTAATATGTGATGAAGTTGCATTTCCCCAGGGGACAAATCCTAGCAACTAGCTGTTTTGAAAGCATTGACAATATTATTGGAACATTGGTTAAATATTGGTAATCTGTTGTATTTCACAGACTTGTAAAAATAAACTGAATGGACAGAAGGAGAAACTGAAAATCTCTCCACAGTTGAAAACCATACCAAACCAAAAAAACACACACTTATGTTTTGTTCTTCGGCAGAACTCGTTCCTGGAGTGCGCCTACCAGTATGACGATGACGGCTACCAGTCCTACTGCACCATCTGCTGTGGAGGCAGGGAAGTGCTCATGTGTGGCAACAACAACTGTTGTAGGTCAGTGTTGGGGGTTGGCAAACAACAGCTTCTTTCAGGACGTTTGGGTCCTGCTAAGGTTTTGGATTTCACATGTACAGAAACAATTTATCCCTGAATGTCAAAATGTGATAAATTACTTTCTATATTGGCAGACTGCTCACATGGAACGGATTTGTTTATTTCAATAGAGAGTACACAGTTGATTTTGGCATCTGGGCTCTAACCCTTTCACTGCAAACACAGCAGAGATCAGACATGAAGATAATGACCTTCAGCCCAAAGCTTTTCTTTTTTAAATAAAGAAAAATAAGAGAAAAATCCAGTAATATGCAGCAGCAGGAAAGGGAAAAGATAGAATCATGCAAAAAAGAAAGCTTTCACAGGACTCTCTGCAGCCCTGTGAAAGGAGTACATCCCACGATTCAGTCGCTTGGAGAACCACCTTTAGCGGCAATAACTTGAACTAACTGTTTTCTGTATGACTTTATCAGTCTCTCATACCACAGTGGGGTATTTTGCCTCATTCTTCTTTACAACGTTGCTTCAGTTCATTGCAGTTTGCAGACATTCATTTATGCACAGCTCTCTTAAGCTTTAGCTGTCGGACAGATAGCCTCACTTTTAACTCCCAGACCATCACCCTGCAAGCACTGTGCTGGCAGTTGCTTTAAGGTATTTGTGCTTATATGCTGTGTTTGGTTTTTGCCAGACGTGGTGCTGTGCATTATGGCCAAATGCCTCCACTTTGGTCTCTTCTGTCCAAAGGACATTGTTCCAGAAGTCTTGTGGTTTGTTCAGATGCAACTTTTCAAACCTAAGCTATGCTGCCATATTCTTTTTAGCGAGAAGAGGCTTTCTCCTGACAACCCTTCCAAACAAGCCATACCTGTTCAGTGTTCTTCCAGTTTTACTGTCATGAACTGGAATATTTAATGCGTTAACTTAGGCCTGTAGATTATGAGATGTAGCTCTTGGGTTTTTTCAGTTTCTCTAAGTGAATAGTCTGACCTTGGGGTAAATTTGGTGGGAAGATAGTAGTGTTGTATTAACACACCTGAATGCTCTAGACCAGCAAACTGACAAAAGCGATCACACTTGCTGATGGTCAGTTAATCCAGAGCATTTGAATAGCAGCACCTGGCTGCTACTTAGCTTCATAATTCATATCAAATCAGCAAAGATGTTCTTACCTTTTAACAGGGTTGCATACAGTCCTGTGAAAACTTTGTTTGTGACTCTATTTTGCAGAAAACTATTAATTTAACTATATTTAATTTAAAAAAAAGTCCAGGTTTGCTGTGAAAGCACTCATAAGGGTTGGCTAACCCTCTGGCTTTTGTTCCATGTTTGCTTCACTCTCACTTTGAATTCACTTATACTTTGAATCTCTTAACGTCAAAATATTTGTATGAATTTAGCCCTGTAAGGCAGAAGGAATGGTGTCAGGATGATAGTCTTTAAAATTAGTTACCTGCTCATCTTTATAACTTCATGTTTAGCCAGTTTGATCACAACCTAAGGCCAAAATTAAACTACTGTACTGTATGTTTCGTATCATTACTTTTATTGGTCCGGTCTACAGTTGGCAGAGAACTGAGAGAAGTTATTACTTGAAAATATTATTATATTAATGAAATTAATATTAGAATAATGAGCAAGTAATACAGATATGAGGCATGATGAATCGCCTTTGTGTACATTTAGGTGTTTCTGTGTGGAGTGCGTGGATCTGTTGGTTGGAGCTGGCTCGGCAGCGGCAGCCATCAAAGAAGACCCTTGGAACTGCTACATGTGCGGACCCCGCAGCACCTACGGGCTACTGCGACGACGGGATGACTGGCCCTGCAGACTACAGCACTTCTTTGCCAACAACCATGAACAGGAATTCGTAAGTTTTCTTGCAGCACGGATAATACACATTAAAAGATGATGATTGTGATTATAAAAAGAAATACTGTTTATACTGTTGAAGTGAAGTAAGTAAATAGAACCCCTGCAGGATTCATACATACTTTAAATGTTCCATTTTTAAAATTAGAATAAATGAATCATTATTTACAGTATGAAATATATAGAAAGTATGAGTAGACTCTTCTCACGAAACAGCTTCCCTTACTCGATGGGCCTTAATTGCCTCATTAGACTTTTGTGGGGCAGGTCAGGAGTGGTCGTTAAGAGTGTCAGAGGTGATAAATTAGCAATGTTTAGTAATCACATTTTTTTCAAATGATTTATGAAGATGTTTGTCCAGGTGTCTATTGCACCATTTTCAGAAAGTTGAAGAGTCCTTCTAGAAACAAGTGTTTCCATACCTAAATGATTAAACAGAGAGATCCATAACGCCATCCATCCATGCAGCCAGCCAGTCATTTTCTGTTGGTTATCTGGGTTCGGGTTGCGGGGGCAGCACTCTAAGCAGAGATGGAACCTTTACTTATCTTGTACCAGTTTGCATCTCACTTAAATTATTTTCATGTTTTCATGGTGCAATACTTATCCTACATATTTCAAGAGAGTATAGATTTTACAAAAGAAAGTTCTGCAAGTCATGTCATGGAGCAAGGTAGATGCTCCCTCTGATCCTCTTTGGCTACATGGCTTCTGAAGTTAACCGAATGTAACATTTTTCGTAATGCCTGTGTACTGTATAATCTAGTATTTAGACTCAACGACAGACTTTTTGAGACTTTTCCCAATAGACTCTTCCTCTCACACACACGAGGGGAAAAACAGCTTTTGAGGGGAAAGAAGCACAAACTTAAATGTATTAGTTTTAGTGTGACCTGTAGAGGTCCACAGATTTGGAGTGAGCTTTAAAGCACTTTACAAATGACAACAGCTTCCTGTGTCTTTAAAAGGAGTTTAATATAGTAACTGTTAGTACGTTATGTTTGATTCTGAACCCTGTATGGCAAAAGCTCTATATTTGAAGTTCATACTTTAATAAATCCATACTACTATTTTCATGTACTGCTGTCTAGATGCACTGGATTCGTGTTATTTATATGACTCCTTAGAGTAAATACAGTCTATTTGACTGTATTTATATTGAGAATTATATATGCATTTTGTGTATATGATCTGATGTTTGGGCCCCTATCTATAAGTTCTGAATAGCTTTTCACAAATAACTATTTTATAGATGATCATGTTTGAATTTGTATTTGAACTGATTTGTGAGTAAACTGAAACTGATACCCAGCAACATCCCCAACTCAGATTGACCACTCCACCATTTTCCAGCTGATAACCGTGGGCTCAGACTTAGAGGTGGTAATTATCATCACAGCCACTTGCCTGTAAACCACCCCAGTACAAGCAGAAGGTCGTGGCTTTCCCCCCTAATTATACTTCTTCTACATATGCTCAAAGTTGTGCTACATTACGACTTCATTAACAGTTAAATCTGAGCACTGGGCAAATGCTAATTCATATGTAAGCAGAAAGAGTGTAAGAAAAACAATAAGCACACTTATCTACATCTTTACTATGATAATAAGTAGATCTGCTGCTGTCTACCACCAAACAGTTGAAACTGTCGAATCTCAACAGTGCAAAAACATGACTGGCTCATGTGGTTCCCAGTTTAGCTGTTGATTGGCTGTTGTCCCAGGTGTGGGACAACAGCCATCTTTGCTGAACTTTTCCATTGATTTATTTTCAGGGTTCTTATAATAGCTCTGTTCATATTAACATGCCTGAAATCACAGAACCATTCATCTGCACATTTAGACAGTACAACTGCTAGCATTGACAACACAGTGAGAAAAGCCTTTGTTTTGGTAATGATACTGAATTAATCGCTTATACTCAAATCTGACGTCTTTGTGTTGTTATGGAATAGGGTGTGATGAATCAGGGACAGACAGGTACTAACTAATATGACCCACTTGCAAAGTCAGCATTTCTGGAGGGCTACATTTCTGCCTTTGCAGACTAAAATGCAATCTGACAATTTACAAGCTAGAAGAGCATCAACAAGCATTTCTAAAAATCTGTAAAACACCAGAATAATGGGGACAGCAGGCAAAAACATAGCAAAATGATTGGTTTTAATTCAGAAGTGTTTTAATATGGACTTCTAAAAGTTTTTCTTCTTAACTTAAAAATTTTCATCCTCTTCCTGCAATTCGGTTCAAATCCAAAGGTGCCTTGCAGTATTTTTAAGATCCTCACAAGTTTTCCAGCTTGTGCTTCTTGTAGCTCGCTGTGGATTTTAGAATCTGCTTCAGATCATTGACTTGTCGTAGAAGCCACATTTATTTCTGTTTCACTTTGTTAACTGACTGACAGACATCTGTTTTGAGAATTACTGACACTCAGTGCTGCACAATTTCTTCCTTGCCAACACTTGGCGAGGTGTTCTTTTCATCTTGTGATGCTCCTTTGATGGTTGAAGCCAAACAGCTTTGTATTTCCTCCAAATCAGCTGTGGCCTATCCAGACGTTGCTCCTCATCTGTGATGAGGTCGTCTGTAGTGTCTTCCAGACCTTGACTTTCAAAGTTCCCTTTAACTGCCATTTGTTAAAGGGTGGAAACAGCAAGCAAGAAGCACTTTGATATTTTCTTTTTGTTCTGTTACCACGAAGTCTGAAGGATTGGAGAATTTATCAGTTGTGAAAATTTTAATGAAGATTAACGACCTCCGTTATAACATCTAACAAGTTAATGAAGTCCTGATTGTTTCAGACTTTTACACATGCCAGTTTGAGAAATCAAAAGCAGAAGTATTTTCTTACTTTCACTTTAAATCTACAAATTCACCCCAGGTTTTTACATATAACTGTACATATACTTAATAATGTGCTCTGCATTCCTGTTAATAAATACAATTTAATTGCAAGTTCAATAACGAGCCATGTCACAACCGAGACTCAAAGGGGTAGGACAAAATGTGAAGATCACACATAACTTTAATGAAAATTAATTTATTTGAGAACAAATAATGTTAAAAATGCAATGAGTTCATCAGTAACACATGTGCTGTGTCAGTGTGTGGACATATGCCATGTAACTAAAGCAAAAAAATAAAGCAACTAAAGTTCAAAACAAATGACCTGGTGGAAGTAAGAGACTGCCAGCTCGAGCCCACATGTAAAAACAATGAATATGTTCTCATATCCAAACAACACAAGGGTGTTAATCTCTACTTTGATCTGGAAACAACCTGCAGATTTGACTGATTCCCTGCAGTTAACAGGTGTTCAAAGTCTGTGAAGCCAACATTTACAGGTGTCTCATGTCATTACCATCCGTCCGTCCGTACATTTTCTGCCACTTATCCAGATCATTACCATTTACACATTAAAGCCTCCTCCAGGTTGAGGGGCAGGGGGGTGAACTGTCAGGGGAATTATCTGTGCTGCCTCCAAATTCCTGTCAGGATTCGTTAACCTGCAGTTCAACAGCAATTTATGGATCTACAGTGGCCATCTCAACCTCAATACTAATTTTAAAAAAAACCTAATTAAGCCTACACAACTGGACTGAGTCTGTAATACTAGTTTGTAGCTACAGTCTCATTCTTTCGCTCACTACCCACAGACCATGACCATAGGCTGGGGTAGGAACGTAGATCGACCATTAGATCGACAGCTTCGCTTCATGCTCAGGTCTCCCTTCACCACAACACACCAGTTCAGAATCTGCTTTACTGCAGACGCTGTCTGCCATCTGTCAACCTCCCATTTTTCCTCATTCATGAACAAATACTCAAACTTTATATCTCTATAAAAAAAATTAAATGGAGCTCTCAGGTTCTAATAGTAAAACTGTTCATGAATCAATGGAAAAAAACAGAAAAAATGCTGCATCTAAGGCTTGTCTGCTTAACAGTCTGAAGATATTCATTTTTTATATTGAACCATGGCAGCCTCAATTTTAGGAATAGGTGGTATAGGCTGTGGGGGGAAAGTGTGACACCAACATGTCACTGTATAAGTGGGAACATTAAAGTCATGTGGTATGAACAGCTCATTAAATTGCCTTTATATGGCGATGAATATGTACTATACTTCTTCTTAACAGCAGCCCATGAGTATCAGACATCATAAGCTCAGACTGCACATTCAGTGAGTCAGTGAGTTGTGTTACATCTGATGTATCTGCCACTCTACATCTTATCTGCTGTCATAACCTTTATAGTAGTATGAAGCGTGAAACATTACAATTAGCTGGAAACATAATTATCTGGAGATCAGTGTGGGTTACACTCCAGGGCTCTTCAGCTCTCAATTATCCATGAAGATTAATGCAGATCAAAAAAGATCGTGTTCATGTTTAACTATTGATGTTCGTCTTCGGCAACACACTTTTTTTTCAGTAAAGAGCAGAGTGTTATCAGGAATAAACTGATGTGTAACACACTGGTCTGCTCTCTGCTGAATTTGCATACTGTAGAGTTTGATATGTCATTTTGATCTTCTCTTTCTCTTAACTCTCCCTCAGGAGCCGGCCAAGTTGTATCCTCCAGTTGCAGCAGAAAAGAGGCAACCAATCAGAGTCCTCTCCTTATTCGATGGCATTGCCACAGGTGTGTAAGTGCTGAGCGGCAATTAACCCTTAATCTCATCATTAATTAACTGTTGATTAATAGGTTAATATGATCCTTTATCCTTTCATCCGGTGCCATCATCTTCGTGGTGTGTAACATTAAATCAGAAAAAAATAGTGACACATACAAGGCATACAAGGCCTTTACTAAACATTTAAAAAAATGGCTTATTGATTCATACACCTGTCAACACTAAAAGAAATTCTGT
>JAVDPK010001560.1:141236-161545 GCA_034780415.1 Cichlasoma orientale | reverse complement strand
ACCCATGTTTTATCGTGTGTTTTATTAAATTGCACTGTCCCCTTTAAATAAATAAATCAAATCAAATCAAATCAAATATAAAAAGTATAAAATAAAAGAAATATATCCCAACCTGCTGCACCCAGTTTAAATTGCAGAAAATGACTTTGGTGCTGCTCCATGATGTTCTAATCATATGAAGTTACATGATGTAGCATTTCACAGCTTATTTTACAATATTTTACTGTCATTTAATTTTAAATATCTAAGTATGAAGTCTGCTAACATGAATGGCTGAAAGCTCATACAGCACGAAGTTAAACACTTATTGTTGGATGAAACAAGTAATAAAACACATGCTCATGAAAAAGGAAAATTCTGCTGTTACACAGTACCTGTGAGTGTTGTAAATCATTTATTTATTCTTTATTTAACCATTAAGGTCCTTGAGAATAAAATCTCTTTTTCAATGGAGACCTTGCCATTGAAAATACCACTGAAAATGAATATGATGAAAACACATAAGACAAGAATACAGCAATTCAGAGAAATGATTTATTACAAAATACAAAGTTTGGCTTATGAATGGCAAGTGCACTCTTCAGTTACCAAAGTCTATTGCAGTGAGACAAAGGCATTCAGCTCTGAAGGTTATTCCATAACCAAGAGTACACTGCTCTACAAAATTCAGAAATCAGGGAATTTAAGGGTAAATGAGAAAAGCAGTTGAGTGGAAGTATAATTAAAAAAAGAACTGTGAAACTTTTAAACTTTTAAGACAAGGTAAGATATACTTCTTCTATCCCTCCAAGCTTATGTGCTAGGAAACTCCTCTTTTACAGCAGTTAAAAATGAAAGTAAACATCAACAGCTGCTATAGGCTGCAGCCTGGAGTTGTGACCATGCAGGATTAAAGTGTTTGTTGTAAATGCATATTATTATAATCAAAATCTATTTTGCAAGCCATTACACGGTGTTGTCAAAAATGTATTTACATGGCCTATGCTTTATCTAAATTGGAAGAACAATTAAATATCACATGGTGGTGGTTTCGCCACATTCTGTTATAAGTTTTAGGTATTTTTGGAGGATTTATATCTATTTTTAAAAAGATACATTTAAAATAAGTACCTTTAAAGAGTTTTTAACATGGTCTGTTTATATGTATGTGGTGTGTGTGGTATGTCAGGTCTTCTGGTGCTGAAAGATTTGGGCATCCAGGTCAACAAGTATGTTGCATCAGAAGTGTGTGAAGACTCCATCACTGTGGGCATGGTTCGACACCAGGGACGCATCATGTACGTGGGAGACGTACGCAACGTAACTCGCAAACATGTAAGAGAAATCATTATTGTTCCTGGAAATGACGACAGAATCAGAAAAAACCTGCACATAAATGTAACAAACACATAAATTTAACCGTCAGATCGAAGAGTGGGGACCATTTGACCTGGTGATAGGAGGAAGCCCCTGTAACGACCTCTCCATAGTCAACCCAGCAAGGAAAGGTCTTTATGGTAGGAAGCGCTTTTATAATCATTCAGTTATTGCTTGTCATGCTAAATTAAATATGGCGGCTGAATTTTGCCTGTCCTCCCTCAGAGGGGACCGGCCGGTTGTTTTTTGAGTTTTACCGTCTGCTGCACGAGGCGCGACCAAAACCCGGCGATGAGAGGCCGTTCTTCTGGCTGTTTGAGAATGTGGTCGCTATGGGAGTCAGCGACAAACGGGACATCTCCCGCTTTCTAGAGGTACAGCAAACAAACCCACAACACTCTGTGCATCAATTACAACATGGATTCAACACTGTAAACTGCATTAAAATAATACATAATTTAAGTTAGATTTTTTTAGCACAAATGTAGCACCAACTTGTCCAAGCACAGAACTGAAAGTCCAGCAAAAAGTTTAGTGTAGTTAAAAATATTTACCCTGAAAAATAAAGGACCTCAAATCAAGTAAAACTAGTAGCTTTGTTATAACCTGACTCAAAAGCCGCAACATAAGGGTGGAGACTGACACCAGAGTTTTAAGAAAAATGGGTATTATTTTAAATTCCTTGACAAAGGAATTTCCTTGGCACCACAAAGCTCACCTCAAAGCTCACCATCAGGTGTAGCTGATCACCAATTAACCAAGGCAGCACCTGAAACTCTCTCACTGCCACTACAAAGAGTAGGGGTTGCACAGGGGCGTAACAACCCCCCTCTTAAAAGGGTTCCTCTAGAAGCCCTAAACAATCTATCAAGTCCCTCTGGAGTCCTCTGGTTCTTGATCTCCCAGCCCTGAAAAACAGAGTGGCAAAAACTATGAGAAGCACAGTGTGCGTGAGTCATGAAGTTACACCAATAGAAACCAGCTGAAGCAAAAGGAAATCTAGCACATAAGCTTGAACCACCAAAGCACATCATTTTGGGGCATTTAACCAGCAGCTTACCACCACCCAATAAAACTAAGTGCTCTCAAATGACTTAAGCAGACATCTTTAAACATAGATACCCCTACATGAGGATCACAAGTTGCTGCACTGAACACAAAGTAACATGTGACCAACACAGAGAGGAGCACAACAGCCACAAACCAAAAGGATTACGCAAACAATTGCTACAACACAATACTACAAGTAGCAACCAATAATCCCGCCAAGTGATCTGTTGTCCCCATACAACTTCTAGAACTGAAGAAGCCTTTCGGATGAGAGGTGAAACGTCTTCAAGCAAGAAAAAGAAGTCCAGTCGCCTTTTTTCAAGCTCCAAAAGAATACAAAAAAAAACTAACTTCACCTAACTAGTCTTCAGTGGAGTACCAGGCTTGAGGCAACTATATACGCTAAACTCACGAGCAGGCAGCAAGAGAGGTCATTCACTGCCAAACTCAGAAGCGTACCCCCACCAAACACAATAAACTAAAACAACAAAGCAAAATAACAAACAAGCGCTTCGATGGAAGGGCAGCACAGCCACCCAGCTGAAACACACTTACTAAAGGGAGCTCAAAAACACCCTCTACCTTCATCCCTTGAATTGTTGTTTTTTTTAGAAATCTAATGACAGCAGAGCCCTGAAATAATACATAATTCCTATTAAGAACAGAATCTTCAAAAAAAAAAAATTGATTAATTGAGAAGGCACAACCCTAATGTGGATATTGTGACTCATGTATATTGTGCTAGTTTTGCCCTCTTTGTCTTTACTGTAGAGATTTGAAGAAAGCGTCTGTGAACTTTGACCTTCAATCACTTTAGATTTGAGTTTGCCTAAAAGAAAGCACAGAATGAACACCATCCCTTAATTGAGTGATTTATGTTTAAATGCATGGCATTCAGATAAGATGAGCTGTACTAAGAACTATCTATAACAAATTACAATAAGATAGAATTTATTGATCTCAAAAGCTGTGACTTTAAGCACAACCTAAAACAGAATAGCTTAAATTACATAGAATAGCTCATTAAAATAAATACAATATGACAAAATATTCAATAAGGTAAGAAATAAGCAAAATGAACATAAGTGAAATGAAACAAATAAAAGGGAACGATTTCCTGCATCTGTCTCTGTGGCAGTGGAGCTGAAACAGAGGAAGTGCTCCGCTGACAGTACAGTAAGTGGTGCAGAGGGTGGTCAGGATCCATTTATCCATCGATCAGTTATGACAAGTTATGACACCCTGCTCTTCCTCTTCAGTGTAACCCAGTGATGATCGATGCCAAGGAGGTCTCTGCTGCCCACCGCGCTCGCTATTTCTGGGGAAATCTGCCCGGCATGTCCAGGTGATACAAACACAGAGACACTGCGGGTTTGTTTTATTCATTTTGCTCTCTGTTTAATTGATTTAGAAATACAACTCTAATTAAGGTCTTGTTTTTCTATTAACTGGAGGCCTCTTACGCCGATGGCGAACGACAGACTGGATCTTCAAGAGTGCCTAGAGCACGGCCGCACAGCCAAGGTATCCACGGTGTGTTTCTGTGTGTGTGGGGGGCTCTGTATCTGTGATAGGAAGTGTGTATTTGTGTGTTTTACATGGTGTCTGATTTGTGTATCACAGAAAGCTGCTGTCTAAAAGGAGAATAGGCTGTAGGATTAAAAAGGGATGTGTGTGTTTGTTTGTTTGTATCTGTCTGTGTGTGTTTGGTTCTGGATGCTAATTCTAGTTTGAGAAGTTGCGTACGATAACGACACGCTCCAACTCTGTGAAGCAGGGGAAAGATGAGCATTTCCCCGTCTACATGGACAACAAGGAGGACATACTGTGGTGCACCGAGATGGAAAGGTACCGGAGTTTGCCTGTGTGTTTTACTTTGACCTCTTAACATCCAACAGATCGTTGCAAATCTCATCGGGTGAACGTTAGGTTTCATTTTTGACGTTATAGGTCCTCTTTATTTACATTTGGGCATGCCTTAAAAAATAAAAATACATATACAAGGGGAGATGTGTACCTACGCAGGTGGATTTTAAGAGGTTAATTATCACTGCTGTTTTACTTGAGCATGTTCTTGCATGAAAGTGATGAGTAAAGTGTTATGATTAGGGTTGTGGCTTGAATTAAATGTATGTAAGTAATCTTACACATAAAAAAGTTATATCTGAGTTCCTATATGAGATAAGTTGGACAAAAGCTAAGCTATTTATGATGCAGCTATGTCACATGTCCCATTTCATTAAATGCCTGTTGACTCAACTCCTCTCTTCCTGTGTCACTTCCTTGCTTCATCTGCTTGCATATTTGGTTACAAGAGACTGGGATGCAAGGATTTGAGGATGTTAAAAACTGGAAAATGAGAAATGGGGTTCATATAAACAGAGGGGACACAGGTGGAAGCAATCAGACTCAGACAAAAATTAACAAACATAGCAGGGACCAAAACACCATAAATACTTTACACAATTCAAATTTACATGAAAAAAAAAGTACAGGGGTTCCTGGCTTTGCTTCACAGACCTTTTCTCTTCTTTTTAAGTCTAAAATAATGATCTATGTGGTGTGTTTCAGGGTGTTTGGTTTCCCCGTCCACTACACCGACGTGTCCAACATGAGTCGTTTGGCCAGGCAAAGGCTTCTGGGACGTTCGTGGAGCGTCCCCGTCATCAGGCACCTCTTTGCCCCGCTCAAGGAGTACTTCGCCTGCAACTAGTCACACACACCAACTCTCTCCCACATGCAGACACACACATATAAACAGTGACAGACACTGATAACTACACACAGTGTACAGTCAGTACATGAAGGTTGGCTGATGCAAGGTGAAACAGATGACCGGACATACACACATAAACATACACAAACACACACACACTGTAAAGGACTGCTTCCTAAGATCCCATGTAGACCACTGGCTGACCTTAGTCCCCTGGTGCTACCGTGCTGTTTAACACACAAACACACACACAGGTACAGTTTTCTGTTACACACAAACTTCCTGTCCGACCTTGAAACTGATGTCTTCTGGCTTTACTGTGTCGTATCAGCTGGAGTTCAAACCTCCGGGGGGCGCCAAACTAACAGAGATGCCCTGCCTTTTTTCTGTCTTTAATATCTTTCTGAATACATAAACAGACCAATGAGTCCCATAACACTTTACTGTATTCATGTGTAGTGAAAGCAGAAACATACACACACACACGCACCCACCCACCCACACACACACACCAGATAACGCTCGTGGTGCTGGTCGGGCAGTGATAGAGTCAAAATGGTGCCACTTTAATACAACACTTTTACAGTTTTTGGTGCTCTTGGAGACTGAATGGTCTCTGCTTGTTTCAGTCGCTGCAGTTTTGAGTTAAAACAGGTGAGCAGGTGGAGGCAACAGCAGGCAAAAGAAGTGGACATGAGGTTTAAAGATCGATTGAGGGTGCAGGGGAGCGTCCAAAGGGAAGATAACCCAGCTCAGACAGATTAATATATGAAGCCTTTTACTTAGTGTGACTACAACTTAATAAGACTGTAACATCTAATGTTTCTTAAAGGAGGAGCTGCTCTTGTGCTACAAATAATCTTAGCAGGTGAATTTAAACCTCAGTGCAAAAAAAGTCTTCATGTTCACCCAATTAGGACCCATTTTTGGCTGAAATGTTGTCACTCATTCAAGCAATATGAAATACTGAAATAAAACAGTGACTTTTGGGGGATGCAGCTGTGGTTCGAGGAGTTTCTTTTACTTGTTTATGTTAGATTTTTGTATTTTACGCAGTTTTTATTTGGTTTTAGTCTCCTGAGTCTCCTGGTTGGATTTACTATTGTCACTTTAGTTTTTTTATTAGTTTCAGTGTTATTTTTGCTTTTTCTTTATTATGTATGGCGGTATTTATCAAGGTTTAATAATACAATAGTACAAAACAAACACAGTCAGGAAGAGATCCTGGTCTCATAAGCAGTAATGCCTCCTCAGGCTGGTTGACAAATTGACGAAAGCCGAAGACATTTCCTGTATATTTCATTTTATTTCATATGGTTTTGTAAGTGTTTCAATTAGTTTTCTTTTTATTTCAGTGAACTAAAATGTCTTTTAATGCTTAGCTTTAGTTTGTAGTTTTGGTTGTAAAAAAAGATAAATGTACAAAGATCAAAATCTAGGCATAAACAAAAACAAAATAAACTCTAGGAATGTAAACTAAAAATTTAAAATAAAACCAGTACAAAAGAAACATCCACACTGCTGTCTGCATCCTCAGTGTTTACAGCGCCCTCCAGTGGGGGACAATCACCCAGCCATGTTGGGCTAAAACACACAGTCAGTCAGAGACCAGGAAAAAAATGTGAATATAATGAAGACAGTGTGAAGTCAGCTTTTATGCTTGTTTATATTCATATACTTCATACTGTACATGTACTCTATACACAGTATATAAAATATAAACTACTGCTGGGATATCCACACAACAAGCAAAACATCTTTGTACTATTTTGATTACTTCTAGGTGGTTTTTAGACACTAGGTTAGCAAATGCTGTGCATTCAAAAATACTGCAGTCTTTTAATAATGGAACTAGTTCCTCGTGTTCAGCTTATGCTGAGATGACAGGTGATTAATAACTTTTGGTGCTCATTTTAAATTTAAATAACACTCTGATATCACTCACCTGACAGAGGCTGGAGTCAGATGTTAGTTGGTCCTTTGGCTTCACAGCTGAGTTTGGACAATACAGTTAAAATCTGCACAAAAACTGACACTTATGTGGTTAAACTGGTTCCAATACCAAACAGGACCACATAAAATTGGTTTCAAATCAGTCGTAATGAGTTTGATTGTAGACAGACTTCCACAAGGAGATGCCTTAGGAGACATAGCTGCCCTCTAAGAATAAGGCGGCCATGTTGACGATTAAACTACGAGGTTACAGAGCTGACAGATTACAGTCCAGGCCCCTCTTTAGCCACAGCCCTGCAGTAAATGTACCCGCTGAGTTCATCAGGAACAAGTAGATGTCGTAATACCAAAGTCTCTGTTTCTTCTCAAAGTGCTTACTGTTAGTGGGAAATTAGTGTGAAATGTTACTCTAATAATGCTCCACCATCACAAATTCCAGATGTCAAGTATTCCTTAAAATAATTTTTAAGTTTTTGAGTGGGTTTGAGATCATAAAATACAAATATATTAATTGTTCAGGACATACATACTCAGCAGAGTACCCTCCAAATGTGTGTTAACTGCAGTAAAACTGATGCTTTTGCTGTTTTTGAAGTGGCATTTGAATGTGAGATCCAAATACTGCCAAGAGACCAAAGTGGAAACCAAATTTAGCTTTTATTTCATACTATTTATATTTTATTTTTTTATACATACAGTGAGTCCAAATGTATACTAACAATATCCTGAGTTTGGTATGAAAATCTCACCTTAACATTGAGAATAAGTGAATTTTTTAATTTAACGTATTTTCTCTCCTTAAATCTGCATTAAATTAGAAGAAGGAGGTCTACGTCAGCTGATTTTGGCAGTTCTTTAAAGATAATTATTGTAAATTCCAGTCTTAGCCAAAAACCTCCCAAAATGAACAAAAATCATCAAAAATAATGTAAAGAAGCTACTGCTGTGAATTTATGTCCCAAACATCTATGAAATGTGTTAGATATCAGCTGAAGGTGAAGTAGGGCCATGTAATGCTACTTTGTACCACGTGATGGCGCATCAGGTTCCAGCCATCCATTTTCTTCCGCGTATCACATTGGGTTCATGTTTTCTTATTTAGGATGGCAGTCTGGCAAACAAAAAAGCTTCTTGAGGACTAAAAACAAATATCAGAAGTTAAAACAGAACAGCAGCACACAACTGAAAACATATCACATACTCAGTGGTATAACACTGCCCCCTGGTGGTGAGAGATTTAGTTAAAAACTGCAAATTGGAACTGCAAAAAGTACCTTTAAAGACAAAGCCCTTCTCTTTTTTAATATTATCTAAATTAGCTTTAATTTCCAACCACTGGAACATAAAAAACTGCATGTACCAGTCAAATCAGGGGGAAAAATGTAACATTTTTGCTAATTTTACATTAAAATAAGGTATTTTCCCCTTGGAAGTTGACCTTTTACTAACATATTGACATTTTCTCCTAGATTTTAATTCAGGATGTCTCTTTCTTATAATATCTCTGTTTACATGCTTTCAATCCTTGACTGCAACCATAGGCAATATAAAAGATGGATGTAACCAAATTGACATTGAAGTGAGCATTTTTGCCATATTGGTGTTTGTGATGAATGAGGGGTGAATCAGACTGAGAAACCTATTGGCTAAAGACTTGTTGTTAGCCATATCCTCATAATCCTCATTTCTGATTTACAAAGTGAACATCCTGTTTTATTAAATAAAACTTAAATGAGCCTCTGAGCCCATAAACTCATCACAAACACACGAGGGCCATTTTTTCCATCGACTTTTTGCAGCCAGAGGGGCTGCCCCCTGCTGGTCATTACAAAAAAAATGCAAGTTTAAGGCACTTCCATCTTTTACAGTCTGTGGTTAAAACAAGTGAGGTTAGACTCATCCAGCAGGATTATTTCTGCCTGCAGAGCAGCTCTGCCTCTGAGAAACATTGAACTAAAACATCTGTGGACTTTTTAGAAGTGGAAGACATTCAGCAGCTTCCTTTCAGCAGCATTTAACGCTCCCTCCTCTTACAATGCAGCTTCTTTTTGTGCCTCAGCTCCGCTGTTAGTTAAGTGACTAGCTTGCCAGCTCGTCGGCACTCGTTCCCCCCTTTGCTTCATAGAGATCCAAAACGTCCTGCAGTCGCTGTTCTGCAGCGACATGGGCTGAAAGCAGAGGCTGACTTTACTCTGTGGACACTATGCTGGCTTTCTACTTTCTGTGACTGAAACAGATAGCCCTGTATAAATAAACAGAACCTTATGTAACACAGGTTCTGCTGTATGAGCTGTCTTGGGTGTTTCATCTGCCTTTCGCCCAATGTATGCTCAGTGAAAAGGAAATGTCATCCAGTGTGGTGGCTGTATTTATTACACACACAGACTATGAGAAACAAGTTCTGATATATGTTTTATTTAGACAGGGCTGCCTTTAGAGAAAACACTTCAGTCTGGTGCTTTTGGTCCTCAGGCGACCATCTTTTCCAGGAAGCCTTCCGATCCTCAGACCTTCCTCAGATACCAGCTAACAACTGGACACATGCAGTCTATGCCGACACACATTCACACAAACACCCACACACACACATGCACAAACTCTCATACCAACAGTAAACCAGCAGGTTCAAAGATTTTTTTCCATCATGTTTACTCTCCATTTCTACAACCAACCTTCAGGTGCTTTTTCAACTCTGCTCTTTTTTACAGCGCTCTTCTTGCAGGTCTCTCACACACGCACTCACACACACACTCGTTTGCTGGAAAGAACCTTCACGCTTCTCTTTTCGCTACAAAACACCCTACACCGCTACACTCACACATGCATACACACTGTGTTCTTGCCGGCCGCCTGTTGCCATCAGGCTTTCCACGGCGCTGCTGGGTGTGACATCATCATGGCCCCACATCGCTTGGTGCTCCCAAACCCCGCCCACACCCACCTGAATTCCCCACCCCCACCCAACAACCCCACTCTGCCCCACCCCTCCCCCAGGTGCTGCATGTCAGTCATTCAATGTAATCTCCGATTCCATGTTAGATTAGGGAGTAACGATAATAATAATATGGTAATAATAATTACAGTAATAATCTGTTATTGTGTGTGTGTACTGTTCCAGGTTGGTGCTCAGTTCAGTTCAGTCTCAGCCTAGAGTGGAGAGAGAGGCTAGAGAAAGCATATATTACAGTTAGTATAGTGACTTGTTCTATTGTACCCGAGAATGCCAGAAGAAATTGTTGAAGCGATGAGCTGCACGATGCTCTCAACAGAGACAGGTTGAATTAAAGCTGGCTGTAAACGCTGAATCCAACATTTCCACTGGAATACAGTGGTTCCCAGTCTAGAGGTCAGGATAAATCTGAGGGTTACAAAGCTTATTAATAAAATAAGAGAAATGTCTGCTACACAGAAGTTTACCATTTCAGATTTTTAGTGGCGACCACGTGTAGATTTGATTTAATTTAGGCGGTTTTCACACCTGCAGTGTTCAGTCTATTTAAATCATTTGTGCGGATGTGAGCACAGTAATTGCACTCATGTGTGGCCTAAAACAACCACACCGAGACCCTTTGGAGCAAGCGGTCTTGTTTATGGTGAGAACATGATTTGACCTCAGTCCAACCCAACTACCAGGTGTACACTGCAGGTTTGAACAAAGCATACCTGCTTCCCATAGCCAGGTATGCTTTGCATTCTGAGATGCAGCAGAGTACCACAGATGTGCAGAGTACACAAGCTGCAGCAACTGGCAGTAAAATGAACTGAGGGCTCAGCTGTTATCCAGAACACAGCACCTTCTTCCTGTGTTCACTTTTGTTGCTCCCACCTCAGACAAATCTGGCCAATTTTGACCGAACATGCTCACGTGGTTTGCAGTGACACGTTTTGTTTTGCTTGGAGATTTTTCTGTGTGAAAAGAAACCCGACAACATGGAAAAAAGTACAAGTTTATAAACTCATCAACTGATCCATAGCAGAGTAAACGAGCTATAGGTGTGAAAACACCCTAAAACAGAAAGTTAAAGAGGAAGGCCCAAACATGATAACATTAAGGTTAAAACAACAAGAAAAAACATGCAAAAATGGTAAATATCGATATAAATAAATGCATGTATAAAAATAATAGATTCAAAGAAATATTAATCCCTAAAGACAGTGGGGAAAAGTCACATTTATGATGAAATTCTCATTGGCTTCATATTCAGCTTTACTTTCCATTTAGTGTTCAGCGTAGATTGTCCCAGTACTTCCTTTCAAATTCTCCTTTTATCTTCTCTTACAGTGTTTTTAATAACTTGTATATCACATTGAAAATTTTCTTTGGCCCTGACTCAGTATTCTGCTTCAGCTTGTCTGTCAAAGCATGTGATATATAAATTATTTTAATAAGTAAATTACAAAAAATAAACACACCAAAGTAGCCATAACATTAAAACTACCTGCCTAATATTGTGCAGCCCCCCCCTTGTGTCACATAAACAGCTCTGGTCTTTAAGGTCAGGGACACGGGATGGATCAGACTTGCCCCGACTCAGCCACGACCCTCAATCTGGGAAGTTTAGAGGCCACATCCAAAGATCGGGCTTGTTGTCTTGTTCCTCGAGCCATATTTGTGGTGCGCTGAGGGAGACCACTGCCATTGGCGAGTGCCCTTGCCATAAAGTGTGTGAACTTGACCAGCAGCCATCACCGGGTTGGCGGTTCGTGTAAAAGTAACACCTACACGAATGGCAGGACCGAAATTTCGCAGCAGAACATCACATTAAAAAAAGTGTGATCTTTCACTGCAGCTGTCAGTGGTTTTAATGTTGTGGCTCATCAGTGTTTGTTATATTTGCTCTGGGGACCACTGATTCAGTACAGGCGGGACGATTTTCAGCTTGTTTACATTTTCCAGCTGTTTATTTTAAGGTTTTTTTTTCTCCAACACGTCTCTGTGTGAGAGTACAGTGGGAAAAAACGTGCGAGGAAAGGGGCTTATTAAGTGACGGGTGACACGGTGATGATGTTTCTGTTCGCCTATCGACAGCTTTTAGGCTGAGTGATGCGCTGTTTTAAACACTGATACACTTTCAAACACACACACACTGCTAAGACACACAGAGCGACTGACGCTCACACGCAGAGATACATGCACAACACCTACAAATACAATGCTGTGGCGCATGCAGACACTCATCTCATGGACTAAATGAAAGATGAGCTTTTAGGAAAAGGAGGACCTGGTGGTGTTTCAAAAGGTGCTAAAATTTTATCTGAAAACAAGAAAAATTTATTGTTAGGAGTATAAATCAAGTTTGTCTTTACAATTACTGTATTTATGTTTGCGGTAGTGATGAAAGGCACTATTATTATTTTACTCTTGTATGAATATGAACTAATTAAAAAGGCATTTTAACTTTGTACTTGAACAATGTAAGAAATGAACCGTGAATAAACAAGAACTGTTTATTGTGATTTCCTGTCAAGGCTCGGTGCTCTCTACCTGTGTGTCGGTTGGGGGCACAATCTCTAAAACTCAAGTTAAACCAAAACCACTGACCACATTTCTCTCATCACTTGTTGGTGATGAGACCCTCAAGACTGAATCTGCAAATCAATCACACTGGTCCACAGACAAAAAGCTTGTGAAATAAACTTTTAATGAACTGATTTTGGGTCTCTGAAAGTGAAAATGATGCTTAAAATTGTTGGTCGACACTAGTTTTCGTGTTATGCCGCTATATGTCAGTTCTAAGACCAAAAGTTCTCAATTGAAACCAGAAACACAAACATTTCTGCACACCTGAATGAGCAACAGGTGAGGAAAAACTTAATGAAATCAATGAAATACAGCTCCAGCACACTGTCTCGCTTACTGCTGCTAACTCCATTTAAACCTTCATCGCGCAGACGGGCAACATTCAGGCATTCTCGTATAAACCGCTTAAATAAAGTGAACACTCAGTCATCACAGTATAATGTAAAGTCAGTTAGACGTCAATCTGCCCAGTTAAGAAGCAGAAACCACTGTGAATCTGTTTCACCTGAAGTGGCAACAGGTGCACTGGAGAGGCAACAACAAGACAAGACTGACTTAGGACTGACTGACTGATTTTCCTCTTGTTTTGTTTCTTGTTAATATCTGGTCACTGCAGGTAGCATGAGACAGAAAGGGAAGGGTATAAACCCAGCAGCAGGGCCGGTATTTGCTTCTGTGTGCGAGGAGGAACAAGAACAAGTCCTGCCAGAGACCGACAAAATGGACCTGCACCAGGCTACTCGTGTGCGTGTTTCTGTGCAAACTGTCAGAATCAGACTCGAGTATGGCGTGACGGACCTGACGTCCTTTACTGAGACCTGTGCTCACGGACCAGCACCATGATGCTTGATTCGCTTTCACCCGAGAACACCAGAGCTGGCAGGTTTGCCACTCGCGGCCTGTCGTCCTCACAGTTTAGAGCAGCGCAGATCTGACAGGTGAAAAAGAGTCTGGCGATGCCTACATCATCCAGCGGTCAGTGATGAGCCGATAGTCTCTCTTCTCGTCTCCACCCCAGGTATCACAAGGCACATCCGTCTTTTACACGTTATTCTTCTAGTGGTTTTACGGATGTATGCCAGGCCACCTGGGCAGTGTGTCACATACGCAACATCACTGGACGTGCAGGCGATCACACTCTTAACTGAAAACTTGTTTCCTGTGGAAGAATGATAAAAACGCGTAGTTTTAGCTGTATTATAGCACGGGTCAAAGTTCCCACATCGGTAATTTCTATTTGCAAGAGGACTTCAAAGTTTGGTGCAACTTGCTATTTGATTTCTTTAACCAAATGGTCTGCTAGATTTCGGCCCAGTTTATGCACAAATAAAGGTGGGTCTTCGATTCATGTCGTTACTCCTCTCATTGGATGTTGCAGCTAGAAATTACTAAAATACATTTTGTGCCCTGAATTTGGGCAAATGTAGCCCAAAGGGGGGTAAGTGCTGATTTTCAGACACCCACTTGTCCTAAATTATTGATCCAGCTTTAATGAAATTGGGCTCATATGAACCGGAACCAGATCAAGCATGAAATGCAATGTTCAAATTTCAGTGACATTATTTTTTGACCTCTACTCTGACCATGAACTTGACCTTCCTTGTAGCAGGTGTGATGCTACATGGAGTAATGCTGCAAAGTTATATGTTTTTATTAAAAAAAAAGAAATCCCCAGAGTGTTATTTTAAAAAACATTTCCCCATGGTATGCTGTTCAACATGCTGTGACTCAGTGAAATGCATATAGTCTTTGTATTTCTTCTGCTGGTGTTCTGTAATTAAATATGTTTGGTTGCGGAGACGTCCATAGACAGACTGGTAGCCACATGATGAAGCCAACATATCTGCATGTCACATTACTCTGGGTGAGCGATGAAATTGAGGTTTCTCCATATCACAGCATCTTGACCTGACCAGGCAGGCTGGGCTCCCAGTGGAATAACCTTAATCCTTCATATTAATTCTTCTCTGTGTAGACCCTTTTCTGATTTTTAAGTTGTTCCATAACGAGGAAAGATGAAATATTATCACTTGAAGTGACCATAAACAGGGGAGAAGATATAAGCTTACAATTTATGAAGAATGCACACATTTAGCAAGCAGCCAGCTTCTAAGAAACTGTTGATCTTCACAAATACATATGATGTTTACAGTGACTTCTATTTCAGTCATTATTTACTGTTATTATTTGCTAATGACAATAACAAAAAATGCCCATAAAAATAAATAAATAAGAGCAAAGAGATTAAATAAAAAGAGAAACTATTGACTGAAAAGGTGTGGGTTGCAGCTTTACCTTTACCAGGCAGAGCATTTCCCAAATGGTGACAACAACTAGATTTTACCAAAGCAGACCAAATAAAACAATAAACTAAACAAAGATAAACAGAAGTTTAAACAGTGATAAGCACAGCTCAAGATTATTTTAGTTCAACTTGAAATAATGTGCATAGGCTTTTTAATCGTTCATTTATTCTTCATATTTTTATATAGTGAACTATAATAATGTATATAGCTCTAAGAATCCTTGTACATCTCATATTTTTATACATAAACAGCAATAATTGTATATAGGTTTTGATATATCTTGTGTAATTCATATTTATACTTTGATACCTTATATTAAGGTCCGGGGGAAATGCCATCTCGATTCCCTATATTTCCTGTACATATTGCAGAATTGACAATAAATCAACATTGCTTTGATGTTGCGAGAAAAATATAATAAACTAATCCCGATCCAGTTATCCTTCTGGATCCAGGGAGTCAATTCATGCACAGTACAGAGGGAGTTCTCAGTCTTCATGCCTCATGGAGGTGTATGTCTGTGGACTTTGAAATTATGGGCCATGTTTTTCTTTATTTTAAGGAGTAAATGTGCTAAGCTGAAGAAGTCAAGGGATATGTTTAAAAAAAATCACAAAATTACTCATCAGTGTTTTTATGCAGCACTGATGGATCTTAAAAATCTCAAATTCTATAGGTCTCCTTACACTGATAAAAAACAAAACAAAACACGTTTTATTTCATTTAGTTTTTTTGGATTCACATGACTCTATAGGTTCAGTTCTCCTAAACCAGATCCCCAATAAGCATGTAAGTACAGATACACATTTACTTGAAGACTATGAGCCAATAAAGCTCATTATTAATCATCCCAAAATTGGTCACAATTTTGCGTTTTTGGAAAGAAATGTGAATCAGCTGCACATTTCCTGTTGTTACCTGCAGGTTAACATTGCAGTACATATATGCAGGTCCAAGTCACAGGGTCTACCCCTGTTAATTACCTATTCTGAAATCCCACTACAGTTGCCGCAGCCAGCCAGGCTGCCAGGGAGGACATCCCTGTCTCCACACCGTGCCACTTCAGCTCCATATTGTTGCATTCAAGTGCTCTATGTAATCTCTTAATGCTGGAAGTGCAGTGTTCGAGTGCACTGGGTCAACAGCAATAATCACACCGGAATCTAGGACTAAAGAGGATTTTTTTTAGCCTGTCTGTGTGTGTGTGTGTGTGTGGGGGGGGGGGGGTCTCTTCTTAGAGACCACTTCTACAGATGAAACAGCAGAAGGTAAACTCTGAATATCAGTTTTTATGTATTTCGGTTATTATTTCACGAATAAATAATCCACACTTCAGAAATATAATCAATATGAACAAAGCTAGAATAAAGCGTTTTATTTAAAGTGGCTTGAGATAATAATAATAGTCTATGCTTCATTCAAACGTTCAAATTTGTTATTTTAAAAAAATCGGGAACTAACCATTATATTTCCAACAGCATTTGAAAGCAGCAAGGCTCTAGCGGCGAGAGACACGCCCCTTTCCCTTGGGAAGAGGAGACCATAGACATACTTACGAGACCCCCTTCTGCCCTCCCATTGGTCGGTTTTCCGGTTGCGCTGATTTGCATTGCTTCTGATTGGCTGCTGCCGGCCCGTCGCCGAAGAAGCATCTGCTGCTCGCGCTGTGCCAGCTGTCCTCACGCACTCGGCCAGTGCTGGGCATCGGAGAGGTTCGTGTTGCAGAGGGTCACCTGTGAACCGGTAAGAAGACAAAAAAATGACACAAACGAGGGTGAATTTTTCTAGGATTAAAGAGCTGTTGACCAAATAGGTGGTTTTTAACACCTGTGGTCATAATTAAAATCTCGCTTTATGCCGTTAACAGTAGTAGCGGGGGTATAACGACCGTAAATCATCCGCTGGTAAAGGAAATTAGCCAAATTTTTTGCATTTTTTCCTTTTTTTTACATTTATGTCACCCAGGGACGTTTTTCTGCTTCCATGTTTAAATGCGAATTAATTAATTCACCGTTTTTTCTTTCAGTGAATTTTTTTTTTTTTTTTTTTTTTTAAGATTTCACTTAAATGCGGGGAAAAATTGAAAACTGGGGATGTGTTCAAAATGGCAATGTGTCCCTTTGGGCGATGAAATATGTGTGTGTGTGTGTGTGTGTGTGTGTGTGTGTGTGTGTGTGTGTGTGTGTGTGTGTGTGTGTGTGTGTGTGTGTGTGGCGTGCGGCGTGCCATCAGTGCTGTAAGACCGTGTGTGTGCTGTATGCGTGTGTGTTTGTTATGTAAGTCCGTTTTTAGGTTATTCTCTCCTCTGCCAAATATATTGAGTCACGGTGGTGATGAGGATGAGGATGATGAAGGGGTCTGTCTGTGGCCGTGCATGCTCGTTTGTATGCACGGCGTGTGTGTGTGTGTGTGTGTGCTTGGAGTCTACAGTGTGTGTGGCTGGGTACAAAATGTGAACAGGTGATTTTAAATCCAGGTTTCTCTCAGATCTGCGGGTTTTGCGGAAATTATTTGCTTTGAGGATATTCAGGGGTGATGTAGGTGGTCCTTCAGGTGCAGCACAATGATCTGAATATATCAGAAGGCATCTGTCCAGCTGTGATCATGGACAGCACAGTTATTTGTCTGGTGTGTAACATGTTAATTAAAGGGCAGTGTTGCCTCACAGCAGGAGGTCTCTGGGGTCAAACTTTTTGGCCCATGTTCTTCCACTGTATGAACTGCTTCAAATTATTGTTGCGCAAGGTGTACCTTGCGCAACAATGGGGAGGGAAATGGGGGTGTCTAAAGGCAGCTGGCTGTTTTAACCCCCCCCCCCCTTTATTTTTTTTACATGTATTGATCTACTTTTCTCTTATTGTGCATGGAGGCAGATTTATAGAAATCTGTACCAGACGGTAAGCATGCTTTTTAATGTTGTAAAGTTGGGTATTGCTGCAACTGAACTTCAAAATAAGAGAGGGTGCTCTCAAAACAGACCCATGTGTTGTAGCGATTAGGATCCCTGGGTGTCACCCTGGTGGTCTGGGTTCAACTCGTGGTATGGGAATTTTTCTTTATGAACACATTTCAAGAAGAAAGAAGAACATAGGGTGATGTATAAGAATGGAGGAAGGTGCACACAGATAAACTACATCAGATGCAGACGGTGCAAGTCTGAAAGATGGTGGTGTCAAGGGAGAATGTAGCTAGGCAGCATCAGATGGCTTTGGAACTTTTAAAGAGGAGGCAACTGATGGCAGAGGCATGATAAATCAGTGCAGGAGCTCAGAGAGTCCCAGGTTATACAGAGGAAGATGCTTTTAAAAGCTGCATGAGCAAAAAGCATCTAGTCTCTGCTTTTAGAGACAACACCCATCATTCAGGATGCTGTTCAGAATACTGCAGCAAGTACCTGTGCACTCACTTTGGGCCTATAAATGATAATTGGGCAGTGGTGATGTCATTGTTTGTCACGATAATGCAGCAGAACTTCAAAATAAGAGGGGGTACTCTCCAGCATTTCCATATGGTCTAGTAGTTTTCACCCAGGTGGCCCAGGTTCAACTCCCAGTGTGACACTGTTTATTTATGAGCTAATATTTCAAGAAGAGGGTGGGAGGAGCATAGGGTGATGTATAAGAGTGGAGGAAGGTTCAATCTGAGATAGGCAGAATGTAGCTCAGCAGCATTAGATGTAGTCTGTAGGATGATATCAAGAAGAGGAAGCGAGTGAAGACAGAGGCAAGGATTAAATGGTGCATTGGTTAGCAGGAGTATGACATCATGCTGAGAATGAGCACTACAGATTCAATGTTTGCTGTGAGAATCTGGAGAAAGCCAATGATAGAAATCGTCATACTGCAGGAGCGTAACAGAAGTATGTGAGGGTGGTGCAGGACGTATACGAGGACAGCAAGGCAGTGTTGACGTGTGCGGTAGGAGTGACAGATGAATTCAAGGTGGGGGTGGGATTACATCAGGGATTGGCTCTGAGCCCCTTCTTAATGGCAGTTGTGATGCCAGATGAGGTCAGGCAGGAATCTTCGTGGACTACAGTATGATGTTTGCAGACAACATTGTGATCTGTAGGGAGCAGGTGGAAGAGAGCCTGGAGAGGTGGAGGTATGCACTGAAGAGAAGAGGAATGAAAGTCGGTAGAAGCAAAAGAGAATACGTGTGTGAATGAGATGGAGACAGGTGGAAAGGTGAACATGCAAGGAGTAGAGAGCATAGACGAGTTTCAATACCTGGGGCCAACCATCCAAAGCAACAGACAGGGCACAATAGAGGTGAAGGAGAGAGTGCAGGCAGGATGGAGTGGGTGGAGACGAGTATTTGGGGTGATTTGTGACAGAAGGATAGCAGCAATAGGGCAGCACAGTGGCGTGGTGGTTAGCACTGCTACCTCACAGCTAGAATGACATCTAGAAGGTCTGGGTTTGATTCCATCTTGGCCCAGGCCTTTCTGTGTGGAGTTTGCATGTTCTCCCTGTGTCTGCATGGGCATGGGTTTCCTCCGGGTACTCCGGTTTCCGCCCACAGTCCAAAGACATGCAGTTACTGGGGTTAGGTTAAGTGGTCATTCTAAATTGCCCATAGGTATGAATGGTTGTCTGTATAGGGTGTACCCTGCCTCTCGCCCTATGTCAGATGGGATAGGCTCCAGCACAGGGTTAGAAATGAGTATATCAGAGGGAGAGCTCAGATTGAGTGGTTTGGAGACCAAGTTTCAGAGGCAAGTTTGAGATGATTTGGACATGTGCAGAGGAGGCTTAGTGGATATAATAGACAAAAGATGCTGAAGATGGAGTTGCCAGGCAGGAGGAAAAGAGGAAGAGCTCAGAAAATTAAAGATTTTTCACCTTCAGATGGCACAAGAGGAAAAACACAAGGAGTAGGTCTAACTAAAGGTCAAAGGTCAGACAGAAAAAATACTGGCAAAATAAAATAATGTGAACAGTTCTTGGCCTTGAATAAAAATATAAAAGGATAGTGTGATTAGAGGGCGTGTAGAGACAGAGATGCCCCTAATCCTCAGAGTGATGCCCCAGTTATCTTATTGTCTGTTTGTCTGTGTGTGATTCACTAATGCGTATTCATGCATGAACCTCCAGCAGCACACATAACACACACACACACACACACACACACACAGAGTGAGGTTTAATGTGTGTGTGTCTATTCTTATCTGGCTGTGGCTGTAAATTTGTGTGATGCATGTTGGTTTGGGCCTTTTAAATAGCTCTAGTGTTCACACACACATGTGCGAGGCAATGCAGACACACACACCTCCCACCCTGTGGCAAGTATCAAGCAAGAGTCAGCAGCTGTCTACTCCTTTCTTCTCACTTACAGCACACACACACACACACACACACACACACACACACACACACACACACACACACACACACACACACACACA
>JAVDPK010001560.1:109157-119932 GCA_034780415.1 Cichlasoma orientale | reverse complement strand
CAGTCGACCAGAAGAGGTAAATATACAGTGGACAGAGGAGGCTGTGGTTCAGGAGGTCGTATCCTAATCCAAAGGTCTATATGTGAATGTGGCTTGTAGTAAAAACTCCTTGGAGTCTTCAGTTAGTGTAGAAAAGTGCTATTTCCAGCACCTGTTGCTGGAACAGGTGCTAATGTCTCAAACTGTGAAAAATAAAAGTATATTTTTTATGTTCCCTTAAAATGTTGATCAAACCTAATTGTGAAGATTTCATGTGAAGTACCTTTTTTATTACAGTAGAGAGGGGACACTTTCAGTGCTTCATTTAGCATTTAAAGACACTGCCTGACATTTAGGTATCTTTCCTGTAAGTGTAAAAAATGTGATTTTGTGTTTTTCCTCTGTCTTGTTGTCTGCAGCTGGAGTCTGAGGCGACTCACAGAGCAGTCACCATCGCCAACAGGGTAAAAAGATTTCAATATCCTGTCTGTGTGCAGTTATTGATAAATAATTAAAGGAGTGAATAAAATGATTTTTATTTGTGTGACTGCAGGCTCGCTGCCCAATCTACTTGGTAAATGTGTCCAGTATGGCTGCTGGAGACATGATTTCTGCTGCTAAGATGCAGGGTGAGCTTACTGCCCGACGAAAATCAACTAACAGTCACCGTGATAATGGAGAGGATGAGGCACTGACTGCTCTTCACGTTTTATAATTTCAGGTAAGGTGGTCCATGGAGAGACTACAGTTGCTCACGCAGTGCTGAATGGGATGCAGTATTACCACCAGGACTGGGCTCATTCCGCCGCCCACGTCATCGTCCCGCCTCTCCGCCTTGACCCAAACACTCCCAGCTACCTCATGGGCCTGCTGGGCAAGTATGTGTGCTGCATCAGTATTCTGTACTACTTCTTGTAAACTGATTGAAACAGCAGCTCAGTAATTAGTGAAGGTGCTGTGGATAAAAACACTCCTATAAACTAAACGTGGATGTCCTGTTTCCAGTGACACTCTGAGCGTGGTGGCATCAGAGCACCGTCCATTCAGTACCAAGCAGAGAGCTTTGGGCAAAGAGGATTTCACCAAGATCCCTCATGGAGTACCCGGAGTCCAGGACAGGATGAGCGTCATTTGGGAGAGAGGAGTGGTAGGTACACCCATCGACCGCACACATAAAACCGCTGAGCTTTTCTACCCACAGCATCCACCTGAAGCTCAGTTATAGTTCCAAGATATTTTCACTGCTTCAGAAACTCAGCAGATCATCTGTTTAGTTTTAGTTGTAGTTATTTGCAACAAAAATAAGCTTTTTCTTCAGTGAATGAAGTCACACTGCACCATCTTGAACTGCAGCTGGTGATGGTTGTCCTTGCTCTGCTCTGAAGCCTGTGACGCCACCTTAGAGGCACATGAACCAGTTCTTCACCTGCCGCATGCTCTGGTTAATGTGGCTCTCCGGCTCTCAGCTGATCTCCAAATCAGAACAAGAAGCACCATCATCAGCTACAGTCCAAGACCAGGAGTTGGAGTTTGTCCAACAGTGGGACAAGATCCTCTCTGGGGAAGCAGCTTATGGACCACCACAATAGCAGCCTGGTCAGAGAGCCAGCTGGAATGTAAAAAACATGGGAATGCTCGGGGCTCACTGGTTAGCAGCGACTGAACTTTAGAAGGGATTGTCCACTTGTAACTCGATCATGGATGGTAGTGTTCTCACAGATGGATAAAAAATTTTAAATATAAATGCTAAAATAGTTCACGACATATGCCATAAACCAAGTGGATGTGGTCAGAATCATCTTCACTGCAGAGGTAAAGCTGTTTGTTCACAGGTTACTGCCTGAACTACTTTAAAAATAAACAAAGTACTGCAGTCTGGAAATGATGGTAATTGATGCAGCTGATGGTCTTTACCCATTAAGTTACTGAGACACATTTACTGCCTAATGATAAAGTTTCCCTAAAACAAATACGCACCACGGTAATAATATACTCTCTAACAGTATTAAAAGTTTTCGAGGTTTTTTTTTATGCCAAATGAAATTGACTGGGCTTTCTATATTTTTAAGGTTACAGGAAAAATGGATGAGAATCGTTTTGTGGCGGTGACGAGCTCCAACGCTGCAAAGATCTACAACCTGTACCCACGCAAAGGCCGCATCATCCCTGGGGCTGATGCTGACGTGGTGGTCTGGGATCCAGATGCAACAAGGTACAAGGCTGTAAATTAACATAAATATTACTGGACTCAGCAGAGCGCATACAGACACATGCATCACTTTCTGTATGTGTGTGTGTGTAGGACAATCTCTGTGAGCACTCAGGTGCAGGGCGGAGACTTCAACCTGTACGAGGGGCTGCGCTGCCACGGCGTTCCTTTGGTCACCATCAGCCGAGGCCGTCTGGTGTGCGAGAACGGCGTGTTCATGTGTGCCGAGGGGTCCGGAAAGTTCTACCCTCAGCGCACTTTCCCCGACTACCTCTACAAGAAGATGGTCCAGAGGGAAAAGGTGCGTTCACTTTCGTCACTTTATGAAAACTGATTCCAAAGATGCTCCTGTGTGTTACGAGAGTTTCCACTGATAATTCAAACACCACAACAGGACAGCGAGGCCATGCTGAGCTCTGCTGTGTCAGCTGACAGCAAACCTCCCGCAAACACTCCCATCACGAGGTTACTGACTCCACCGATCTGACAGTCCATATAAAGGATTTAATGCTTCTGCTGTCTTTGGATGCCAGCAGTGTTTTCCTGCTGCTGCTGCTGCTGCTGTCTGTAAAAGCCTCCTCCATCCCAGCCTCTCTGCTCTGCCATGTTTCTTTTTAGAGCTTTTTTTATTTCATTTCATTTCAAAAACTAACAGTACAGTTAACAATTAAAAGTGCGCCCAGGGTTACAGTGTTGTTTACAGTTCAGTTTTTCAGTTAGTTTACTCCTTTCAGCTCTTTGAAAACTTTTGTAGTTTCAGTTTATTAGTTTCACAACAGGCGTTTCAATAGGAACAAAGATACAAACACTAATTTCAAAACACGTCTTCACCAAAACCTCCTGATGCTCGCTGGGTTGATTTTTCTTAACCATTTTGACAAAGACTGAAACTAAAAGTATTTCCTTTGTTTTTGTTACATTTTAGTTCGTTTTTTGAGTGCAGGATATCTTCTCAGTCAGTTCTGAGTTTTTCTAAAGCATAGTTACTTAAATGTTCTAGCAGGCACTGATCAGTGCAGTCTTACAGCATCAGATTTAATAGCTTTATTGTGTGTTTATATATTAGACAGTTTGGTAAATACCCCCCCCCCACCCCCCCACACACACACACACACACCGTTCCATTTACAATATCAGCTTCATTACAAACAATCATAAATGCAAATAACTTATTCGTAGTAATCCCAGATATGACCAGTTTTAGTTTATCTGCTTTTGAATGTACTCCTTACGATTAAAACCACAAGTATCAGATAAAATTAATATATTTCATTCTCCAACTTATTCCTGTCCTGGTGAACGAACACAAATCTTTTATTTGAAATTAACAAAACTAAATCAATTACCAATTATGAGATATGTCAGTCAGTCAGTAACGCTGGCATGTTTGCATGTGAGCATGTAGGAGCAGAGCGGTTCTTCTCCCCTAGGGAGCAAGTGGAGTGTGCTTTTACGCTGGGGAACACTGCCCAGGTGATACCAGTTGCTGACGAACTGATCACACCCATCTGCAACACAAAACACAACAACAACCTGCCAACCCAGCAACCACAGTTCAAAGATGTTGTTACAACATCGTAGGAAGCCCGAATACCCAGAGAGAACCCACACAGGCACAGTAAGAGCATGCAAGCTCCAGACAGAAAGCGCCAGGCTGGACTCAAGCCCAGGACCTTCTCACTGTGTAGTAGCAAAGCTAACCTCTGCACCACCCAATCAGCCCTCAGTGTATAAATAGTCCTGTCGTTTATTGACTAGTCTGTGTATAAAATGTAGAACTTTTCATCAGCAATAAAAGCTTGCTTCACTTTTTGTTGCATTATTTTTGCTTTTGCATTTGGGTTCTGTGCACATACCCTCTCAGTGTTATTGACAGAACTAGTGTCCCTTGAAGCCAATAGTTAATAGGAGAAAAAGTTTTAGCTTCAACAAAACAACCTTGAATTTGTACAAACTTACCAAAATATTTCTCAGACTGCTCATGTTGTACCATCCAACTAGTCCGTCTCAAACTCTAAAAGCATCGAGGAACCATGTTCCTATCTATTAAAATCCATTTATTGGCTGATTTGAGAAAAAAAGTAAAAGTAATGACCCATTCGAGGCTCTGACTATTCAGTTCAATTTAATAGTCTGTATTTGCTGTATTCATAAAATTCACACCTTTCACCCCTTCCTGTTTCAGACTCAAGCTTACAAAGGAGTGGCCAGGGATCCTTACTCGGGTGACGTGGCCAAGGTTGCAAACGCCGTGAAGAAGGAGCTCGGTTTGGGCCCCATAGATGGAGAGACACCCGGCAAACCCTGTGCTCGAGTGCACATGGGAGTCCGAGACCTCCACGAGTCCTCCTTTAGCCTCTCAGGTGGGCTGGAATAAAATCACCTGTGATTTTGGTGAGATTACAGCGAAGTCCTGGAAGAAATTTAAAAGTACTGTATGTGTTTATCTCTCAGGATCTCAGGTTGATGACCACATCCCGAAGAGGTCCTCGGCTCGGATCCTGGCCCCTCCCGGTGGCCGCTCCAGTGGTATCTGGTAATCACTGGTGGGAGCTTCATCTGTCTGAGCCGCTGTGTTTTGTAAATTTCTGAGCAACCAGGAAAACTGCACTGATTTTCAATCACAGGATAAAAGTAAAGAGGGGAAAATAAATTCAGGCACGCGTCTGTGATTGGTGACGATAAGCTGATGATCAGAGATTCTCCAGAGTGACTCTTACAAGTCTAATCTGTGTCTTAATTGGAGCAACTGAGTGAAGGGCTGTCTTTAGATTTAAATTGTTTTGCCAAATTCGAGCTGATCATACTAACACTGATAAAGTCTGCTCATTACCACCCTGCTTGTATCCTAAACTGTGAAAGGTCAAAACCAGTACAGTTTTTAATGGTTTGAACTGAAGTGATGTTGAATTATTTAAAATAGTATCTATTACACCCCCCCGTCACACGCGCACGCACACACAGACAGATGTACACTGTAGGCACCATAGCTTTAGACTCATGTGAAGATGTGTGTGGATTCTGTTCGTGATTACGCTGCCCACCGTGCTCGGCGTCCCGCTGCATCGTGGGCTCCTCTAACAGTGTTTTTGTTTCCGATGGATGAACTGCGCCGTGTGGTGATGAAATCCAACTGCTTCAAACACCGTGTCATCGTAAAGCTGCACTCTCTGAACATCCCTGTGCTCTCACTGCCTCTGACTCGGTCACATGTCCCACAAACGTTCCTGCCTCACCTGCAGTTACGGAAGAAATCAGCCTGTTAGCTTAGCCGGGATTATAACTTCGGTCCCAAATCTGGTCCGCTGTCCTCGTCTCAGTGCTGTCTGTCGACCTCAGAGTGGATGACGGGAACAAGAACATGTTATTTAACCTTCAAGTGACTGAGTGGAGTCATTTATATGTGACGTTGTGATATTTTTCATTAGAAAAGGATTCCTGCTCTACTTCTACAGTGTTTTATAGTTTTCTACAGGGATCGGTGTGGTAAGGATAACGAAATGTTTGATTTTATTGTATTTTCTACTTTTAATCACTAGATTGGGATGTTTTCCCCGGCCGACAGACCTTGAGTAGGATGATTTAATGCCGCAGAAGCCTTGAGGCAGATACTTTATGCCCAAAGAGATGTGATGCATATCGTGCTTCTCTAGTCTTACTGATCACTACATTTTAAGCACACATTCATACACTTCAAGCACTTTATCTGCCCCCCCATCTGTGGCCAATTTAGAGTCACCAATTAATTTAACACACATATCTTTGGCGTGAGAGAGGAAACCTGCACAGGCACAGGGAGACGATCCAAACCACACAAAAAGGCTTTCAGCTTGCCGGAGGATTCGAACCAGCAACCTTTTTACCCCTCATCTTAAAAAGGGTGATGGGGTATTGTCGTCACCCCGTACGGATGTTCAAATTCACACCATAGATGCAGCTACTAAAAATCATATGAACCTTACCGTCACAGAAAGTGGCAGGTTTATATTTATTGTGATTTTAGCATTTCTTATTTGTAGTTCTTACTTAGCCATTTGCAAGTCACTAAGACTCACATGCACCCCCATTAAGATCTACTGAGACCTGTTCATGTGTTGTAGAACTTGCACTTCCAGGAGATTCGTGCCACCTTCAGATTCTGCTGCCGGGAGGCTGAGGGGCAGCACAGGCGACCAACAGGCTTTATCTTTTTCCTGTGAGGTGATGGTGCTCGTAGATATCAGAAACAGTACAGGTATGCTAAACACAAATACAATATAACCATGACTCCACTCATTTGTTTCAGTCGCTGACATATCTCAGTCGCTTGAGGGTTAAAGATCACAGTGAGATGTTCTATTAATACAGAACATGAGAATGACAGATCGCTTCTGATGTGTGAATAAAACTTGAAAAGGCTTATTTACTCCAAGAAGTGTCCCTAAAATCTACGGCTGCAGAGATCAAAGGAACGTAAAGCGGGATGTTATGAGAGCAGTGAGTCTCCACGGAGCAGGAAGACTGAGCTGCACAGGCTGAAGATAAACCACTGACCCTCTCATTCCTGCCCAGCAGTATTATATTTATACATCACGTCTTCTTGTCCGTGTACTCTATATATTTAGGATGTTTGTTTTTTTTTTGTTTCTGTTCAAATGTGCCAACGTGAATCACCTGTGCCACTCCGACACCCATGCATGAAGAGCACCACATGAGCAGGTGAAGAGGAGTGAAGCTTCCTCCGATCGCCGCAGGTTCACACAAACTGGTGCTGTTTTTCTACGATTACCTACAACGACGGCATTATTTTACTGTTGGATGGTTTTGTTGTCCTGAAAGCGCTGTGACGGCTCAGTGGCTGTGTGTGTTTGTAGATTCTCGTTGTGTTGGGAAGTGAACGTGTTGAATCTGTAAGTGGCTGCTTGTTTCTTACCACAAGAAAAACAGCAAAAGAATAAAGTGAGAAACAGGAAAAAATCTGTGTCGTGTGATTGTTTTTTTTAAATGTGCAGTTGCATACTTATAGTACAGTAACATAAATGTACACATACTACTGGTAAGTATTGATTATTGTAGATTACAAATGACAAGAATGAACAGATACTGGACAGAATAGGAGTCTCTTTGCTTCTATTAGATGTGTGATAATCAAGTATTGACAAAAACTAGACCTATCTAAAATAGACGTGTCAAACAAGTAGTCTGGGGACCAAAACGGGTCTGCCAGAGGATCCAGGCTGGCCCACCTTTGCATAATGCAAAAATACAAAGTCACAAAAGCACTGCTGTTCCTGTTGTGGGGAGCCCCATTATTACTGCACAAGAGTGAATATATACACTTTTAAAGTATTTCATCTGAGCTTTGGCACATGGGAGTGCATCTTTAGCCACCTGGATGGCTGCTTTCCAGCCTCAAGCCAGTATAAAGATGAACTTTTGGCAAGTGCTGCTAAACACATGTGGGCACTTCTTGGACAGTTTTTTTTAAAGCATTATCTAAATAGTAAAAAGTAAATCACCTAAAAAGTAATATCATTTATGAAGGGGATAAATCTACTCATAGATATCAGAAGGGGAAAAATCTACCTGGCACTATGTGAAAAAGTAATTGCCCCCTAAACCTAATAACTGCTTGGGTCACCACTGGCAGCAAGAACTGCAATCAAGCACTAAATTACAACAATTAAATTGTTGTACGCCCATAAGTTGATCTGAAGCTTCCTTAGTAACCATAAATGTGCTTCAGAGGAGCTCAGGGCAGGTTGGCTTCAAGTACACACAGTCAAGGTAAAGTCAGTGTGTACGCTCTAGTTACGAGTCTGTGTTTAGTCCTTTATTTGCTCCGGCTGTGACGGAGCATCGAGCGGTGCCCACCCGGATGAAAAACAGCTGAAAAGAAGAATTTTTCCAAACATCTGATTCACATCTATTTATAAAGTTTCTCTTTAAACGAGGCTGAAAAGGGAAATTACATCATTTCCTCCTCGCAATCTCTGCAAACGTCTCCAGTGAGCCGCACATTCAAACCCAGACTTCTGCGAGGCTCAAATAAATAAGCAAATAAGTGTGCATGCAGCACACACAGAGACAGAAACATCATGGAGATTTATGTTCCTGTTGTGTGTCTGTCTGATCACAATCACAACCAAATGAAAGGACAATTAAATGCCTGATTAAACAAAAATACGTTTTCGTTTTGTTGAAACAAAATTGCTAAATTTTACTTTTCAATTCTAGCTTTGATGGCTGAATGCTGTTTAGTTTTCTGTTAGAGGTCTAATGAAGAGCAAAGGGCTCAGAGGGGAAATTTATTTCATGGTTAGAATTAGGTTGAATTCAGTCTGAAAACATCCATGACTGTCGGCTGATTGGTGGGTCTTTTCTAGAGACACCTGTGCCAGGTAGAACTACAAAACAAGTTCTATTATTCTGCTGTTTGTGTGTCAGTACGTTTGTCTCTATTGTATTCTGCCATGGTAACAGCACTGACATCATCAGCTTGCAGTCAGGAGTCGAGTCAGATACAACACACAGACACCCGAGAGAGGACGTCCAACCGCCTTCGTGCTATTTTAAGGAAAAATTAGTTCAGCTGGTGAGTGGGAAATTAAATGTTATATTTCCTCGTAGAAGTACTGATGCTTGATGCTGAACAAGTCTTCTTGGCAACAACAGGACCACAATAACTGAATGTGAGAATATTTATGGAAGTAAAAGTCCTGAATTCAGCATCATGCTGTTGTTGAAGTATTTCGCATTATTATGAGTAGAATATCAAAGTTAAAAGCATTCCTAATAGAAGGCTTGATACCCGACAGCTTTAAAATTAATTGGGGAGCTAATTCACTTAAATATCTGGACATAACTATCTGACAAAACTATACCAATCCAACTATGACCACCTGATTACTAACATAAGAAAGGGCATTGATAAATGATGTACCTACCCCTGAGGATTAAATGATAGAACTAATGTAATTACGATGAATTTTCTGCCACGCCTATTATATTTATTTGCATCACTGCCAATTCCAAAAATGGGAAAAGGTTATCTCCAGATGAGAAGGAAGGCGACCTACAATCCGCTATGTTACATTGCAGTTACCTAAAGACACTCCATCAAGTATTTCCATGTAGATCTTGTCTGTTGCTGTGATGTGAATTATGTAGTACAATAGCACGATATTGAAACCTTCGCATACAAATACCGATCCACACAATAACTGGAGAGGCAGAAGTTATAAGAAAAAAACAGAGATCCAAATCCAACAGTACTTTTTACTCTAGATGGTAAAACAATTAAAACTGGGAAAAAACTTGGACTTTTGAGAATTCAAACCAGGGAATTTTGATTCAAATTTTAAGCAATGGGCAGGAAAACGTATCACAGCTATGTGTGAAAAAGGTGTGATGGTAAATGTGTGTTTTTATGTAGCTCTTTAGAAGGATCATCAACCAACTCAGAGCATTTTATCAGACATATCTTCATGGCTTTATTGCCTTTCAGTGACCTCAAAGCAGCGATCATGTTTTCATCATGTAGGACTTCTAGTGTGTATTAACATGCACACCTCCTGTATCTCCAAATAACCACAATATTCCCACCCTGGTGGGTTTTTAGGGCCGTTTAGGCTGTAATATCAGATTTTCTCGACATGATTGCCATAATGGCACAAATTCATAATAATCATATCACTGAAATATATAGCACAGATATTTTGAAAAAGAACAATGGTGAACAAAAATTGTTCAGCTGGAATACACAACTGTGTCCAAGTTCAACCATCTAGCCACTGTTCTGAGGTGAAGCTGTTTTTAAGCTTTCATCTAACAGTGTATCAGTGCATTGGTGTAATCACTGTGGTGTGTTTGTGCTGCAGACTGAGCGTGGACCAGGAGTGAACAACAAGCCCGACAACAGCCGAGGAAGAAGGAAGCCCTGAATGCTCCGCTCAGCGCTGAGAGAGGCAGCGAGAAACCGTCTGTCTGTTTAAAACTATGACCAGTTTAGATGCCACACATGAAAACTTACGTATCGCTAATCTGAACATACGCAGTCTCAGAAACAAGATTCCTGACATTCATCACATATTAACACGTGATAAAATACATGTGTTAGCCCTCACTGAAACTCATTTAGACGACAATGTTCACAACTCTGAACTACAAATAAAGAATTACAAGTTGTTCAGAAAGGATAGAAATAAAGGTCAGAGGTCACGCGGGAAAGATGGAAGGATGTGTGGTGGTAGCGGTGGTGTAGCTCTCTACATTCAAGATCACATTGCAGTTAAAAAACTGTCTTTCTTAAATCTGTCTGATTTAGAAATGATCTGGGTTGAGATTTATCTGCCACATGCTAACCCGGTTTTAGTAGGATGTTGTTACTGCCCACCAAAATCTGAAAAAGAGTATTTTGAAGAAATATGCAGATTAATAAAGGAGATGATGGCAGAAGGCCAAACAAAAGATATTTTCCTGCTGGGTGACTTTAACATTGATTGGCTCTCAAATTCTGAGAAAAAGAAAACTGAGCGTTTCTCCACTGAGTGTGGTTTGACTCAGATAGTTAACACTGAAACCAGGCTCCAAAAATGTATTGACCACA
>JAVDPK010001560.1:87439-107242 GCA_034780415.1 Cichlasoma orientale | reverse complement strand
GTTTCAAAGAGGAGGAGCACTGATTTCAGGCCAGAAAGCGTCCTTCCTGTTTTAAGTCAGATTCTGGAGAAAGTTCTCATCCAGCAGATGAAGCAGTACTTTGATGAAAATGTCCTTTCCACTCAGCATCAAAAAACTCTTGATGATATGAAACATGACTGGCTCACAGCATCTCACAATGATAAAGTAGTAGGAGCTGTATTCCTGCATTTAAATTCCTTCTTTGACACCATCAGTCCTGATCTGCTGATTGCCAGATTGAAATATTATAAATTTTCAGATCAAGCTCTTTCTTTGATGAGAAGCTTTCTCTCTGACAGAAAACAGAAAGTGTACTACGATGGCTCTCTTTCTCACTGGAGAAAGATGGACTGTGGTCTGCCACAAGGAAGTTGCCTGGCTGACTTCCTGTTATCTATTTATACAAATGATCTGAAACTCTTCTTAAACAGATCTTCTGTTGTTGTGTGTGGCAGAGACTTGATAATATATCAGTCAGCTGATAACAAAGAGTAGTTAGAAAATGTGATGACAGATGATTTACGAGCTCTGAGTCAGTGGATCAAAGACAACAAGATGGTTTCAATGAAAAGTAAATTCAAAAAGAGGGCAGCTGATATTCATGAGCTCCTCAGATCCAAACTACACCTGAATGTGAACCAATTTAATCAGATTCAATTATTTAGAACTATAATACAGGATCAGCCGGTCTGCTGGTCAGAGCATTTAAGATAAATAAAAAACTGTTTTGGTAAAAAGCTGTTACTGGCGAGTGTGAATGGATGTGTGTCTCTCTGTGTCAACCCTGCGACAGGCTGGTGACCTGTACAGGGTGTACCCCCCACCCCCCTCGCGACCCTGAACAGGATAAGTAGAAGAGAATGGAGGGATGTTTTGGTATGAGCAGGCAATGTTTTATTAATTTCTGAGGAGAACCGGATAATTTTGCTCTTTCTTTAATGTTCTCTCAGTAATAGGACTCAGAAGTTGTGTTATTAGACCTCATCACCATTTGTTGCTGAACACACACACCCTGGCTATCAGGTTGTTTTTGTTAGGATGCAGGTTTGGTTTATGCTTTGCTGAGCATCTTCATGTTAGCTTAGGTTATTGCAATCACTTTGTCAATGTGCCCTCAGTTAATCCAAACTATGATTCATGATTTTTATTTTCCCCACTATCTGGTGTATTTACCAAAAAAGGAGAATTATGTTTGGCATGTATTTCTGTCATACTTGTTGGTTTGTACAATTTATTTTTGCCTAGTTTCAGTTAAGGGGAATTTCATTTCCTTTGCAGTTTTGTTTTGGTTGTTGTTTTGCCCTTTGTTTTCTCTGAAGTCCATTCATGCTCTGCAAACTGGCAATAAAATATTTCAGACTTTTTCAGTGACTACCTGAGTTTCTTCTTCTGGGACCTAACAGCATCCCTGTGATGTTTCATCCATCCATCCATCCATCCATCCATCCATCCATCCATCCATCCATCCATCCATCCAAATAGAGGACATGAAACATCACTAGCTTAGAATTTAAAAACAGAAAACTAAATTTATTAGGAATTTCAGCTCTTTCTTTGATATCACCAAATTAAAATCTTATAGTTTCTCAGATACAGCTCTTTCTATGATAAGAAGTAAATCTAAACAGCATCACTTTAAATTTAAATTGATCTCTCCCACCCTTGAGTTAACCTTATATTGACCACAAAGCTCACAGCCTTCTCCTTCACCAGACCAACACATTGCAGTACACTAAACTTTGTTTTGCAAGATGTTTCACAACAGCATAACTTCAGAAACACATCATGTATAGATCAATATCTGATTTAAAAATTCTAAAATTAGATGAGGACATTACATAGAAAATTTAATTTCTAGTTTATCAAACATCACTAGCCAGCAGTCCCTACCTTTGTAAATTTCTCATCTTCTCTTTCTTACGTCTTTCTCCATTTCTGAGTGATACACAGACATTTGATCTCACCTGGAAAATACAGCTGTAAATTTAACTGCAAACTCAGACACACTGTGTGACAAAAACTCCACAGAAGCAGTTTGTTTCGTAATATTAAGCAGTTTGAAAAGTTGCATTTGAAATTACCTGCCAAGTGACTCTCATTATGCTCGCTCCTGTTCTCTACACGCTGATGTACCGAGACCACAACTTTATTAACAGCAGTATGAACGCACCAGAGATGAGAAGGGATATGGTGAAGGTGTAAGAGAGTTGGTGTCATTATTTAATTAGTGAGCGAGTATTACCATGCCATCATCTGGAAGCAACTTCAGGCTGCCGCTCACTAAATTATTATGTATTAACACCTTTCAGGCCAACTTGTATCGTATTTAGTCTGATTAAATACCACACTGCGCGCTTCTACAGAAAAAAAAGCACTGCGCCGCAGTCACGCTGCTAAAACCTGTCTCCATCATGGCCGCCTCGTGGGCCCAGTTTCAACGAAACTGCTGTAAAATGTTTGACACTGCCCCGCGCATGCGCAGTGCTGGTGGCTTAGTGGGACGGAGTCTCGCGCAACTTGCAGGGGCGACAGTCGGGGTTATAGCAACGGAAAGCTCATCAGCAGAAACAGCGGGACGGGGGCTGACTCAGTGAGTAACAACAACTTTACTGAAAACGGCCCTCTGCGGGCCCAGTTTGTGCTTTCTGACCGTCTCTGTGACTCTTTCACGGGATTAAGTCTCCAGCCGTCCCGTAAGTGACAGCCAGCCGCTCGCTGGTAACGTGCGTGTGTATGTGTATTATCGAAAAGGCCTCCAGAGGGGGGTAACGTTAGCCTAGAAAAGTCGCGTTTTCAGTTCCACTCTCATGTGTTTTAAGTTAGTTGGTACACGTGTGGGGAAATTAAATAAGCTGGAAAAATGGGCTTATTTAAAACAACAGAAGCCAAACACCCACGGAACCCCACCACCAGCGGTGGCCACGGCGAGGTGAGCAGTTAGCCGGGAGCTAGCTGAGCGATGAGAGGCAGCGGTGAAATGGTTGTAAAGTCAACTGTCAAAATACCGAGCTGGAGCCGTGAGACCGACCGACAGCGGCTGCAAAGTTCATCCGTAACCGGCCAACACAGCGCGGTTCATAACTATTACATTACCACGAGTTTATGACCTGCTTAGACCAGACTATAAAATGCAAAATGACCTCTGCTGATAATAAAACTGCAGTTTTATCAGATATATCTCATTATCTGATTAAAAACCTGTTAACAAAGGACCATTTGAAATCTCTGAAATACGGCATTATTCCATCACTAAGTGCTTGCGTATAAAATATAGAATAGAATAGAAAAGAAAATCCCTTTATTTGTCCCACCATGGGGAAATTTCGAAAAATATGAAATTATTGTTAGTTAATTTTTAATTAGTAACATTTTATTCCGTGTTATTTATTTGTTTATAACATTTCCCCCCCAGTAGATCAGACGTTAGTGGACCACAAAACAAGCAGCATAATTTAGTAGTAACTTCGTATTTCATATTATAAATCAATATCGGAAAGGTAATTACTAACCAAAGCTTTAAATTAAATTTCTTTTAAGCTTTAGTTAATAAACAAAACTGAATGCTTTCAGATATCTCTGCTAGAGAGAGAGGACAGGTGTAGTCAGCCTGCAGCAAATTTTACAGGAAATCTGAAAATGCAACTATCATGACAAACTAAACAAGCAGTTTGTCTGCAGATAGCTTTCATTTTAATTTAGTTATGCTGCTGCTGTGTAAAATTGATGGGAGCAGCTAACACCACATATATTTTTTACATGTAAACTATTTAAACAGGTGGTTTCATGGAAAGATAATCACTGGCCTGAAGTTTCATCCATAGATATTTTTCTTGTAATTTATTAAAGTGGTCTTGACCAATAGTTCTCCAGCTTTTCTGAAGGTTAAAGTTTTTCTTTGGACATTGGCTGCTTTTTCACTAATTTTCAGTCCAGTCTGTGTACCAGACCATGTTCAGAAAAATGTCTTTTTGTTTGTTAAGCCACTTAACATTGACCTATGAATCATTCAAACATAAAACACACACCTAACTCAAGGGATGAACCAGTGATGTGTCTACACATAACAAATTAGTAAAGAATCAGAATCACTAGTCCACTTAAGCCTTTTTCTTATGTGTGTGTGTCTATTCTTTATGTGTGTATTGTGGCGCTTCCAAAGCATTTAAATCTCCGCAGAAGTGGAGCTGTTAGGTATAAAATGATGCTAACAGGTGATATAATTTGTATTGATTATTAATCTGAATATAGATCAGATTAGTGTCCAAAAGTACCATCATACAATGCAAAAGAACTCACAAGCTGAATAATGTTACATAGCTTTAGTGATCATTCAGTCTGTACTCAAGCTTTGATAGCTGTGACAGCAGGTGTGTTTATGAATTATTATTACGTGTCTCACCTGAGCATGACCTAGGATTTGTGTCCTTACATGGCCTAAACATTGTGGCCAACTTGGGTGTCATTTTAGCTGTGCTGATAAGAAATAAATACAGTTGTGAGTTGTTGTAGTATCGTGTCACTTTTGAATAATTTGCCTCACAGGTTGCAGTGACCTATATATTGTTTGAATAACTGTCCACTTTGCATAATGAGTGGATGAAAGAGTCACAGAGCAGACCTCATTATTTCACTTACAGTTCACAGAGTAGCTGAACTATTTTAAATTAGGACTCTTTGTTCAGACACTGAAATACTGGAATATTTGTCTGATTCACTGGTTGCAGCCAGGAAGTGAATGTTCAGCACAACATCTCATATTGTGTTTACTTTGGAGGCCGTCAGCTCACAGGAAATGCTGTGGTATTGTTGAATTTTTCCTTATCTCGGACTGTCAGTGTAATGTGTTGCTGCTGGGTTGGTTTTTATGTTTGTCTGACACACCTACAAGCGGTCTGAATTGTGATGGGCAAAGCATGTTGAACCTGGGCTAACAGGATTAACTGGGCAGAGATTAGAGGCCCGGCCTCAGTTTTTCTGTGACATGTCCCTCTGTAACCCTGTCAGGGGGTAAACTTCATGACCTTTCAGTTAAAGGCAGAGGTGTTACAGTTGTTATGATTTGTAGTTTATTTTTTTGTTTTGGATTCTGTTCGGTTTTAGTCCAATTCTATTGTGGGTGAAAATTTTTTGTTTTGTATCAAAATACTGTTTTTTGCATGTGTAAATCCACTTTGATCTTTAAATTGTAATGCACATGTAATGAGGCATATTAAATATAGAATAGAATGCCTTTAGATTAGATTAGCTTGGATAAAACTTTATAAATCCCTTTAGATTCCGTCAGGAAAATTTACTATTTACTATTAATCATAGTAATCATTATGATTACTATGGCCATTAATCATAGCCACATGAAATCATCTCTTGATGATGCACTTGAGTTTGACACGTATCCTACATAATACTCGTTTCTGTCTCTAGGTCTTTTTATAAGGTGGTCAAGCCCAACCCAGTTCTTAACAGTACACACCAACACACACCCAGCACAGGTGAGTAAATGTGTGTTATTTTATATTCTATTATGAAGCATGTTAACTTTAGCCTCATTTTTACTTTTCCCCCTCACTTCTGCCTCCTTGAAAAAGCATACATGAGGGCTAAAACTTGAAGAACTTCTTTACTCAAGTAAAAGTGAAAAAGTACTGGCTCTGAAATGTACTAAAGTAAGAAAACAAAAGTAGGACATTTCTACCAGCTATTTGATTTGTAAAGCTAACTGAACCTGCTATACACTTTCTTGACTGATTTCCACCCCCTACAATGACAGTATACTGTATATGCCAACCTTATACTGACAGTATACAGTTGGTATAAAGGTTGAATTCAGTGAATGAATCTAAGCATCGTCAGCTTCAATTTAAATTAATCTCTGCTACACTTGATGTAACCTGACGACAAACAGCACAGCTGCTGTGGACCAACACAGAGCTTTACTGTAAATACAGTACAGCAAACTAACCTGTTCATCCTGCGCTAAACTGCAGTATTGTCATGCAACCTTTGAATAGCACAAAGTTAGTATACCTCAGTTTGTTTTACAGGATGTTTCACAGTATGAAACAACATAACATCACATCATATACAGATCCAAGATCTGTTTTTTTTTTTTTTAATGAGGACATTACATTGAAAGCTTTAAATTTTCAGTTTATCAGATGTCACTGAGCAGTCCTTACATTTAAACATTCAGTGTATACACATATTCTCATTTATGTGTGGTCACTAAAGCATCACTAAAAAATTAATCAGACATGTGTGTGCGTGCATGCGTGTGTGTAGCAGGAGGATGGCGGTGAATGTCTACTCCACCTCTATGACCATAGAGAACCTGAGTCGCCATGACATGTTGGCATGGGTCAACGACTCTCTACAGCTCAGCTACACAAAGATCGAGCAGCTGTGTTCAGGTAAGCACACGTTTTTCATGGAAAAGCTTCAAGTCAAACTGTATGCTCACTGAGCATTTTATTAGAAGCACTTTTGCAATGTAATACAGTAACATCCAATACAACAGCTCCTGCCTGCACCCCTTGTCTAGGTCTGGGAGATTTTGCTGTGTTTTACAGTGATGCAGTGGGTGGAGTTAGGCTCAGAACTGGGTGTGAAGGTACTCTCTAAAGTAAATGTTTTTCTTCACTTTGTGTTTCTGGTGTGTTTTTCCAGGCTCTGCTTACTGCCAGTTCATGGACATGCTGTTTCCAGGCTGCATATTGCTGAAGAAGGTCAAGTTCAACGCAAAACTGGAGCACGAATACATCCACAATTTCAAGGTCTTACAGGCGGCATTCAAGAGAATGAGTGTGGACAAGGTGGGAGCGGGAAACCAACTCTTATTTGTTCTTATTATTTCAGCCTAATGATACAGTGGCATCATATCTGAAAAAATTAATTTTTATTAGCTTCTATTAATGCATCCTAAGTCAGTGTATATTGTTTTACAGGCTAAATGGCATTGCTTTTAATTGTACTATAGATAGTTTTTAATTGTACTATAGATAAAGTTGTCTTTTTTTATTGTTATGAATATAAATTTTTTGCACAACATTTGCCTTGACAGACGAGCAGTGAGGAAAGGCAATAACATGCTGACCATCTTAGAAGATGGCTGCTGGAGTTTCTCACTCTGTTCCTATAGCGTGGGCTTTTTTGACATTTCAAGAATGTGTTTTTCCACAGTTATCGTTAATCCTGCTATTTAAAAACATTTCACTTACTGTTGATTATAGCAGTTCAAATAAAAGTCCTTCCTCCTGTCTCTCTTTGTCCTTCTCAGATCATCCCTGTGGAGAAGTTGGTGAAGGGGAAGTTCCAGGACAACTTTGAGTTCCTTCAGTGGTTTAAGAAGTTTTTCGATGCCAACTATGACGGGAAAGAATACGACCCTCTGCTGACACGGCAGGGCCAGGAAGGAACACCGCCGCCGCCTCCTAATCCAGGTATAACTGGTGTATAACTGTGTGTGAATTTAAACCCTTCATTTGACTGCTTTCACCTCTTCATGCAACCACATCCCCACCTCTAACCCAGGTGAACCCATTCATCCCAAACCTAAAAGACCCTCTCGCTCAGGTAACATCCCCTCCATGCAGCATGTGTGTGCAGTGTGAGTTACTCGGTTTATGGTTTGCTCTATTCTGGCTGGTTGTGGGCAGCATTTGGGGCTCTGATCTCCTCTCTTTCATTTTAAGTGGATCAATTCTTGTCTTATTACAATTTGAGTTTTTTCCCTGTATGTATGGCATTAATAATAGGAAAAACTCTAAGGAAATATCCAAGATTGTAGGTCATCATGAGCTTCATGAAGCTATTGTCCTATTTTGGTGAGCACAGTCTCAGTTTCCTGTTCTTATCTGACAGGAGTGGTATCCAGAGTGGTCTTCTGTTGCTGTAGCCTATCTCCTTCAAGGTTCGATGTGTTGTGCTTCAGAGATGCCCTTCTGCATACTTTGGTTGTAATGAGTGGTTATTTGAGCTTCTGTTGCCTTCCAGCTTGAAGCTCTCTGGCCATTCTCTCTGCTCTGACCTCTGGCATCAACAAGGCTTTTTCAGCCAGAGATCTGCCGCTCACTGGATAGTTAATGTTTTTTTGGACCATTCTCTGTAAACTCTAGAGATGGTTGTGTGGAAATTCTCAGTAAATGAGCAGTTTCTGAAATACTCAGACCAACCCATCTGGCGCCAACAACCGTGCAACGTTCAAAGTCACTTTGATCAACTTTCTTCCCCATTCTGATGCTCGGATTGAAGCAGGTCATCTTGACCATGTCTACATGCCTAAATGCATTGTTGGCTGATTATTGCTAGCATTGGACTGGCATTGAACTGGTATACCTAATAAAATGGCTGGTGAGTATATGGATGTTAATTCTGAATCAAACTTCAATATGTTAAACATCAGAGCTGCACAGCAGCCTGTGTTCTCTGAGGTTTGTTATTTTATGGTGAGTCAGCATTAAAAACAGAGCTCCAAACCAGGTGTTTGCAGGCATGACTGACAGTAATATATCTTAAAGTGGACCATTATGGGGCCTTTAAAGGATCCTGAATACAAATCTGTGGGAAGATTATGTCCCACCGCTGCCGTCAAAAACACAATCAACAGCTGAACCAGGAAACCTATTAACCAGTCATATTGTTGCATTGATGCACGCACAAAGTAGAGATTCATGACAGTTTCAGGTTTGTGGTGGCATATCTAAAAATGTAGGTAAGTCTACTTTGTACTTCTCTTTGGCTGACTCAGTCCATACTGTGAATTAGCATGGCATGTGTTCAGTGCTCTCATGAGAATCACTGAACAAACATCACTCTGTACTGAGCTGTTCAGAGATGTAATGTCATGTAATAACATAAGTATAACCTACTAGAAAAAATATTTTAAAGCTTATTTAAAGCATAATTGGCAATCCAGATATTGATAGAGATAGCTGCCAATTAGTAAACTTACTTCTAGAAGGAGTTTGCTCTAAATACTCAACCATGCTTTGGGTCACATTTACATATGTGAAAAGTGAGTAAAGCATGAGCCACTGGACAGCCAGGAATGACTGAAGACTGAAAATTTGAATGCAGACACTCTTGGGGTTTGGAGTTAAGGCCTGAAGAAATGAATAGATGTATGGATATATATGTAAACATGCGCTTCTGTCATTTAGGTCCCATGAGAACATCTCCCACAGCACCAAAGAGTGTCCCCACCCCACAGAGGCAGATAGCAGCAGCACCCCGCAGGAACCCTCCTGTGACACGTAATGGAGGAGATGCTGAGCTCATAGAGCTCAACCAGCAGGTATCACTTCCCTGATTGCTTTCCCAAGAAAACACTGTAAGCTCCTGTGCAGCCCTCACATCAAAATTGTATAAATTAATCAAACCCCTGAGCATTCATGAAGGTGGTGGTGATTTGGAAGCTTCTCAGAAATCGCTTTTCTACCAACGCAGTGCGAGTACTGTTACTGGATTCTGTATTAGTACTCTTTAAGAATCAGGCCACATTTCATCTGGTGTGGCAACATAGCATCGCTAACAGAACTTGGCATACTTTTCATGGGATGGAAGTCATGGTGGACAGAGCATCTATCGATCACCTGTCGGGTTCCCTCTGATAGCTACAGACGTCAGTGGTTTCAACTTTGGGCCTAGAAGTTTTGTGCTGCCAGCTTTTTGGCAGTGGCACCAATCTTTGAAGTGGTTATTTGATTCAGCACCAGCACTGTGTCGGTGGGGAAAGGTTAAGAGTATTGGGAATGTTGGCTTACATGTGTCCTGCTGAAAATACTGAAAAGGTTTCCCATAATGAAATAAGCATCACAAGGTCAGAGTTCCTCATGGAAAAACAGGGTGCAGTGATTTATGCACTGATTCAACAAATTTTCACATCCTGTTAGTTCATTGAGGACATTAATATACTAAAGTTTTGCATACTTTTTTTGTCCTGAAAGTCCAGCTTTGTGAGCATGTTATCTCTTCTGTATTGTATCCATTTGTTCTTTTATTTTGAATGTCAGACCACTTTGCAGTTTCAGCTGTCTCATCATTTCTCTTCCTCTGGTGGTAGGTGCTCGATCTGAAGATGACCGTAGATGGGCTGGAGAAGGAGAGGGACTTCTACTTTGGGAAGCTGAGAGACATTGAGCTCATCTGTCAGGAGAACGAAAGTGAAAACAGCCAAGTCCTCAGCAAAATCATAGCCATACTGTATGCTACAGAGGTAAATACAAGCCAAAGTGTTTACTTACATGCATGAAGTGCAGCACAGATCAGGAATTTGAGTGGGTGGACTGGGCTCAGTCTTTCCTAAAATATCTTGAGATAATATACAGGAAACCAGACGACGTGGTTATTAGAAGATTAATTTCCCCTGACTTTACTGAAGGCATCACACACTTATGTCACCTGCAGAAGGTGAGAGATGTTGTGTTTTTGCTGTTTGACAGAACATTCAAGTGTTTGAATAGTCAAATGTTCATCAGGGAAAATCAGCTTCCATTCAGACTTACATATTCTGCACTGCTGGCTGAAAGTCTGAACATTTGTCATGCACGTTTTCCCAGTTAATAAGCCAATTAGAATTCCTGGAATTCCTGATTCTGGAATTTAAACATTTTAGGGTCATCTGTGCCATGCCTGAGCAAAGTCCAGTTTGTGTAACTTATGTGAACGCAGTGAGTGTGAGGTTCAGTTGGACTAGGGCATGTAGTGCCCACACAGACCTCTAATGCCTCTTAAATTACAGCTGCTTCTGTGACAATAATAATTAATAGATCTTTAGGAAATGAGAGAGGACAGCTTTTCACCGCTTCCAAAAATGGCTCCAGTTAAAACACAAGATGCATAAAATCACAGACTTTTAATGTCCAGGTTAATTTAATAACCTGTACAACTGCATTTCACTCTTTTCTCTAATCCAGCACAGCATTTTGTACCTAAATCTGATTAGATTGCCACAAAATTAGAAAGCAGCTTGTCAGCATGACTTAAAGCACCTCAGTGAGGTGCAAAGAGATCAGAGTAAATGGCTGCGTATTGTAATGTATTGCCTCAAGGAGGAAGTATTTAAAAATAATGAAGTTATGAACAAATGTAGGAAAAAAACCTCATAAAATGACACCTAGCTGGAAAAGCCTGAAACACTGACATTATCTGTCTTTTCAGGAGGGATTTGCACCACCAGAAGATGATGAAATTGATGAAGGAGCACGAGGAGACCAGGAGGAGTACTGAACTCTTCCTCTCCTCTTTATCACCGTCATCACCTCTCAACCTCTCATCCTTTAATCTGACCATAATTGTGATTTTTGCCCCATTTTTTTTCTCCTCTTATTAGTTTAACATTTTGCAAACTCCCTTACTTCTCCCGTCTTGTCCACGGCTGTCCATCTCCATGACATCGTTGTAGTACAGCCTAGCTTCCTTCCCAGACTCTTACTAGCAAAGGACATATAACCCAGACCGGTCTGGACTCGGACCCAGCAGCCTGGCTTGGCTTACTCGATTTGTTCTAACCCGACAGGACAGCTGCACTGCGGGGCTTCTCCATCCTGCTGGTGTGTCGCAGGTTTACGGTTAACAGCAGTGAGATTTTAGGGATGCAGCACTGGAGTGCTATGAATCTGTCTGAGGAGGCAGGTCACTTTTTCCCATAATGCACTCTGATTGTTGACCACACATGGACACACACGTTGATCAGGGTTTTCTGCAGAGTTTATATATGAAACCACGCAATGTTTTCCACATAATGTGATCAGTTTTAGGAGATTTTGGCAGGAAGTGTCTCAAACTGAGATTATAAAAAGGCATTTAGCCTCTCCAGAGAGTGGCCTACGAGCCGAATATGGTGCCACATGTGAACGTTTAGCCCACAAACATATCACAGACTTTGAACTGCTCACATGTACGACATAAAAAAAGTTATAATTTTGAAGTAAAACACAGATATTTTCTTATTCATTAAGTCGTCCCGCCACGGAGGGTTTGCACGTGAAACTGTCCTGACAGCTTGTTTAGGAACCAGCATGATGTATTTATGTTTTTATTTATTTATCTTTTTTAATCTGCTCTAAACAGTTTCTGAAGAAAACAAGATGTGGTTTTGGACTTGCAGAAATTGAAGGTGTTGCACTAAATGTAGCGAAACAAACCGACTGAAATGATCCAAAATGCCAACCTGCCTGGCTGCAGCCAGAATGACACAGGAAGATGCAATTTTATATTTTGTAGACTTGTTTTAAAATTTTTTTTTTAAATTATTATTATTTGCATTGAATTCCTCAGTGGCCAAGTCAGAGGCATAAGTTTAAGCTTATTTAAATTTTATGAATGAACAAATGTAAAAGAAGAAGACACTACTAAATACTAATGTTTGACCGTGTTAATTGAGTTAAACATTTTAGCTGCTATCATTACTCTTCTGTTGCCGTATTTAATTGAATTTTCGTATGCTGCATAGCGTTAAAACGCCACAGTGGCTGCCAAGGAACTAAAGGTTTGGTTTTTTGTGATTGACAGCCAGGCTGAGTGTGATTGCCATTAGTGGATCAGTCTGAGAGAAGAAAACATCAGACCCTCTCTCACCTTGCCATGGCAGCCGTGTGATAAACATGCATCATTTGGACTTACCGCTGGATTGAAATAAAGCTATGAGGTTTAAGAAAAATAACAGACGTCATCACTGTGTGCTTTCTGTCATCCTGCTGCTGTGTTTTTTTATTCATAAGGAGCAGTGTTATCTTTTTATGTAATTTTTGACTATGCAAATCAGTAGCGCACATCACATCCACATTCTGTCAGGTCCAACACAGTTTTTTTTAAATTTTCCTCCAAACACACCACAGAGGATTTTAAATCAAACAATCAATTGCACTGATATTTCTTTGGACCTCAGATTGAGAGTTTCAGTGAAAAGCTACTAAATACAAGTTCAGTACTTGGAATCGAGTCTGCGTCTTTTATCTGCTTAATTTGAGATGAAATAAGGGCCAAGAAACTGCTTTTCATTCAATTCAGTTTTATAGCGCCAAATCACAACAAACAGTCGCCTCAAGGTGACTATTCAATTACTTTTGAACCTCTGAACACAGAGGACTGTGTACAAAAAAATGGCTGTAATTCTTATTTATCCTTTTGAATTAAAACTGAAAGCTTGCACTTCAATCACATATTGATTGTTTGAATTAAAGTCTACTGTGCTTGAGTGCTTTACGAGCTAATAGAAGGATCTTAAAGCCAATTCAGTGTTGAGCTGGGAGCCAGTGAAGTGACTCCAGTACTGGGGTAATATGTTCAAATTTCCATGTACCTGTAAACTCTGGCTGTTGCATTCTGAACAAGCTGAAGTCATCCTACTAATAGTTTGGATAGTCTTGAAAACAGAGCGTTACAGCAGTCTAACCTGCTTGTTATGAATGCGTGGTCCATTTTCTCAGTTTGAGTTAAGATTTTTCTAATTGTTTTGAAACAGAGGTTAGATCATTACAGTAAAATGATAGGCGCAGCTGTGTATCATCTGCATAGGAATGGTAGGACATATGTTTCTTTCTAATAGTATCAAGCAGGAGCATGTAGAGGTTAAAGAATGATGGACCAAGAATTAATTTTTGTTTGTGCAGAGCAAAAACTGATTGAAACAAAAACCTCTACACTTAAGATATGATGAGAATCAGTGGAGAACCTGACCTGCTACATGAAGCCTTTTAATTCAAATGTTATGCTCAACAGTGTTGAAGGCAGCAGTGAGATCAAATAGAACTAAGACCGAAAGTCTGAGAATCACTGCTGATCATAAGGGCCCTGATGACTTTAGTAAGAGCTGTTTCTGTACTATGATGTGTGATTACAGCTGGTACAAGGATGCTTAGGTCTGCCACTATGTTGCCAAGAAAGCTTCTGTACATGTAAAAATATTTTTGTATCACTTGTGAGATGTATTGCTAAGTACATATGCAAGGCACAATAAGGCATCCAGAGTTAAGCTTCTACTTAACACTGAATGGAGGAGGTCCGCAGAAGGATTCAGGAGGTTTGTGCCAAACACTAAGCGACGCTGCAGGCCGTACTCGACCGTCTGCTCCACAGAGACAGCAGCCAAACAGAAAACTGCAGCAGGCTGGCGGTTTAATTGGACCTGGCACTTATCAGTGATGGATGAGATAATTCACTTTTCACAGTCAGATTTAAATGAGCTGAATGTTTTTACACAAGGCTGATCAGTCGAGTAACCAGTGTTCAGCTTCCTGCTCATAAAATATAAAGAAGGAAATTAAGAGGAGAATATATTTGGATGCATAAGAAATCATATATTTATGTTGACTCAGAGTGAAATGGGTAAAAGTGGACAGTGACATATTCAAACATCCTAGTTGGAGTCATTTAAAAAAAAAAAACAGAACTTGATGCAATCAGTTATGCCACACATTTAGGTCTTTAACTAACAGTATATATTATTATGATCTCTGTCTCCTGAAATAGTGAAAAACATTTTCCAGAGGCTGTGATGACTACAAATTACTTGTTATGTCAGTTGTAATCCAAACATTAAAACAGATGAGTGTAACACCTGATAAACTGGAATTATAGAGGCTGATTGCATGCGTTATGAAAGATCTCCTGTATCTGTCCTTGGGGCAGTGGACCTAAATCAGTCTGTTGGTGCCACCAGCTCTGATGCTGCTCCCCCAGCAGACCACAGCAAAGTGCAAAGTACCACAATGGGGTGATAGAAAATCTTCATCATTTTGTTGCATGCATCGAAGGATCTCACCTTCCTTAGGAAATAGAGCCTGCTTATATCATCTCTGTATACAGATTGTTGGTCTTCCAGTTCAGTCAGTTGTTGATGCGCATGCCCAGGTGCTTGTATTCCTCCACCACATCATCAACATCCTGTTCCAGAATAGACACAGGTTATGTAGCCCTCCTCTTCCTTCTGAAGTTGATCACCATCTGGTCTTATTCATGTTCAGAAGCAGATGAGTCTTTGCAAACTCCTCCACAAAACCATCCACCAATGCTCTGTACTTGTCCTTCTGCTCATCACTAATACATCCAACCACTGCAGAATCATCAGAGTATTTCTGTAGCTAGCATAAATACGATGAACAGGAATGGAGACAACACAATCCCTGTGGCGCTCCTGTACTGCACACCACCAAATCAGAGAAAGCACTGAGCATCAAGAATGAGATTTTAATACCAGATTTGTCAGGGCCAGGCCAACAGAGTGCCAGTGGGAAATTGTGCTACTGTTTGCCAAAGACAAAGGAAGAGGAAAGGGGGGAGGCATGTTTGAGGCAGCAAGAGAGAAGGAAAGGCAAGAGGGCGGAGGTGAGAGTGGGGACTGTCACTGGTAAAGGTGAACATGTATAGAGGAGAGAGAGTAGCTGCCAGGCAAGGAGGAAAAGAAACCACAGAGAAGGTTCATGGATGTAGTGAAGGAGGACATGCAGAAGGCTTTTGTGACAGATGAGGATGCTAGAGACACATGGAAGTAAAAAATTCCCAAACTCCAGAGTTAGGAATTTTTCTATTAAGTTAAACAAAAAAGAATAAAATGTGACTATTTAGCTTGAAAAAAAAAATCAAGTATCTGAAAGTACACTAAATTACAGGTATAATTTTAATTTTAATTTTTATTTAATATTTTACTATTTAAAAAAATTAGTTCGAAATGAATTATGAGGATTATCTGGGATTCCGTTTTGAAGACGACTTTAATAAAATCGTTATAACCTGTATAAACGTGTCCCGTTCAGCCGCGGAAATGAAAGTTAACGGTCCAAGCGCGTCACTCTGACGTCTCGCCAGCACAGAGACGTGGCACGCGGACGGTTAAACGCTCGGAGTCGGTGACGCAGCGTCCCCTCGTTCGTTCAGCAGCAGGGAGGAAGGAGGCAGGAAGTCACGGTGCTCGAAATAATAGCCCAATCTGGACGCGGAGACATGGCTTCAAATAACGGCTCGGTTGGAAAATGGGAGGTGGTGAAGAAAGGCAAGAAAAACAACAGCAACTCCGGCGGAGGCAAGACTGTGGGCGACAAGAAAGCCGGCAGCGGAGGGAGGAAAGCCTTGGGCGAATCCAACCAGCCGTCCAGACGTAAGTGAACGCGGCCCGCTGCTAGCTGGTGATGCTCAGCTTCACGCGTTATTTCTTGGTATTAATTTGATCTCACGCAGTCTGTGGTTTTACCAGGTCGACTATGAGTGGCGTTACTTTAAGTCTGTGTGTCGTGAGTTTTAAACTAGCAACTGAGCGGCCTCTGCGCTTCGTGCTGCCAGTTAGCTCGTTAGCAGTGTCAACAAAGTGAGCGTCAGCACTGAGTGGAGTCTGTCAGCAGGTGTGAGCAGCTTTTTGACCTTTGGGTTTTCTTAAGCTGAGCTTTTGATCGCGTTTAAACGTGTTTTTATCATCTTGGAGCCGATCGATATGACGTTAAGCAACATTAGCTTCTTTTTACCTCGCCTGCAATGATTGCTGTCACTGCTCTGAGGTAAATATTTAACAACGTGGCCACTTAAATCTTACGTTGCATGTTTAGCTATGCATTTACTTCAGCTTTATTTCTCATATCACAACTATCTTTCTGTAAATAGATTAAACTCATTGCTCTATTTTGTGATTTACTTTAATTTCTAACTGTATTTTTTTTTTACTTGGGTAACAAATTCTGATTAGTAATAAAATAACTTATTTTGAGAGATACACCGCTGGCTTTATATATTTCTCTTCAGGCTAGGGAAGTGTATCTCAGCTGATGTATTAATGTATTCACTGCATGAAAGGGTAGAAAAAAGCTGAATGTACAGTGCATATGGTACTGAGTAAATGTTTTAAAATGCTGAAGTTATGGAAACTGGTTGCGTGTGACTTAATAAAATTGAGTAAGAATACAAACATGTTGGGACAATTAAACACTCCTTTATATTCCACTTAGTATAACATACCCTTTCAGTAAGTCTTTATTCCCTAAAAGACTCAAATTCATGGTTACTAACTTTAGTTAATCAAAATGAACACATTTCCAAAGGCTTGCCAAACAAAATACATGGACTGTTGCTTTCATCTTAAGGATGAACAATCAAGTTCATCTTAAGGATGAACAATCAAGTTCATCCTTAAGATGAAAGCAACAGTCCATGTATTTTGTTATAACGAGCTGAGGAAATGGATGAATTCAATAGCAGAACTATGGAGAAAAAAAACAAAAAACCTTGACATGATGGCTACGTTCACACTGCAGCCTGAAGTGACACAAATCCGATTTTTTGTGAAATCAGATTTTTTTTTTTGCGTGGATGTGTGTGCGATGTCTGAGTACAGTTTGTAAAATGTTTTCTTTGCGTGCAACGGGTTTTATTTTTGTTCAGCGTGTGTTCCTTGCGTGTGCAGGATGTGTTCTCTGCGTGCAACCTTTTGGCAGGAAATTAACTCCATAGTAGTGTGGTAAAATGTTTAACCACAGCTTAGGTAATGAGTAACTTGAAAATAATGACATTTGTTTTAGTAATGTTGCTGTCGTAATCAGGGTTTTTTTTTCCTCTTTTTCGTTATTCATCTTCTCTTAAGGAAAAACTTGAAGCATTGCTTTTAAAGCATAAGAGTTGGTTATATGCTGTAATTGTCCTCAGTCTTAAGTTCTTCATTTTGAGCTGGGGCTGCTCCCGCGCAGGTTTTCTTACAGCTGACTTACACTTCTTTGTAGGGGTTACGACATAACCAACGTCATTGGCAGCATGTAGTGTTTTACCTTGTGATCTGGTCCTGGAAGTTTACCACCCTGGGTCCGCTCTCTTTGTTGTGGTCCCCCCTATTTCTGGAGACAATCTATTTGATGACCTCCTTCACTCCTCTCTTAAACCATCTGTCTTTCTGGTCCAAAATGTGAAAATTGGCATCCTTCAAAGAGTGTCCGTTCTCCTTTAAGTGCAGGTGTTCTGCTGAGGTGGCTGTCCTATGTTGTGCTATGTGTTTGTGGAGAGGTTGTTCGGTTTCTCCTACATAAAGGTCCAAGCACTCCTCACTGCATGGCACAGCACACACTGTGTTGTTTAGCTTGTGTTTGGGAGTTCTGTCCTTGGGATTAACTAGTTTTTGTTGTAGTGTGTTACTGGATCTGAAGTGCACTGGGAAGCTTGGAGAAAATTCTTCTGAGTTTCTCCCACACAGTGTTGTCTCGTTTTGTTTCTCTGTGGTTGGTGCCTGAGGTTCCTTCCTGTGCATCTGTGCCGATTTAATGAAGGCCCAGTTAGGATGACCACATGTTTTAAGTGCTTTATTAATCTGTGTGCATCCCTTTTCTTATCCTTCTCCCTTAGAGGGAATGTTTTTTGCCCGGTGCTGCAGGGTCCTGATGATTCCAAGTTTGTGTTGCAGTGGGTGGTGCAAGTCAAAGAGTAGCTACTGGTCTGTGTGTGTGTGTATTTCTGGTAAACCTCTGAAGCCTCTTGAATGAGAGTATGCCTCAACAGCTAGCAAGGAGACCCTTTTTTTTTGTTGCCACCTTCTTGTTGACTAAAGTTTGGTCAGAGTGTTTTTGAAACCTGTAAATATTAACTCATAACAACTAGTGGGAGAAGGAGGAGCACAACCGATAACTAGAATCAAGTTACAGTAACATTTCAGAACTTAACACAAATTCCCTTTTCTCTAAACCTTCATGTTTTTCCATCTTTATCTAAAAGAGCAATAGACCCATACATCTCCAGCTGCGACTTTCACAGTCCAGCTGCTGAGATTCTCCTGATGCATTAACCAAAATTCTTAGTGTGGTTTTTACCTGTAGGAGAAGGTAAAAATGAAACCTAACTCAGCACTATTATTGTGGCACGTTTAGACATGTAGTTAGATGATATTAAGGCTGAATTACCAGCCACTTCAGTTTACCATACTGTTAAATCATTATGTTAAACTAATGCTGCTTTGTGGTGTATTAACTAAGTATGAAGCCCTGCTGAAGTTGGAACTCAAAATCTACTTTCAGTTTTTCTATTGAATTTTTACTTCTCCCATGTTGTGTGTGTGTGTGTGTGTGTGTGTGTGTGTGTGTGTGTGTGTGTGTGTGTGTGTGATTATCAGACCTTCACATATCAAAAATTGGGCTGTGCTCTGATCTGTGTTTAATAAGCGCCAGTTAGCTCGTTTTGTCCTTACCATTCTCTTCATTGGCCCAGTATGTCAGTTACTGATCTATGATCAATTTTAACCTTTAAATTTACCTTTAAATACTTTCTGTGGACTAAAGCAGTAGCAGCCTGAATATGCTGCACTCAATCTTTGCTGGAGCTGTTTGTTTATGTTTTGTTTTTATCACTGATTCATCCTGTCCAAAGTCTGATCACTCTGGCTGATTCAGTGGAGAGATGCTGTAAAGATTTAGTCCAAAAGATAGAAATTACCCTTATCTATTTAGTCGATGAACTCTCCAACCATCATAGCATTTAGTTAACTCTACCAGACTCATTAGATTAACACCAAATAACAACAGACAAACGATCTAATCACACAGTCAGAAAGCCATTTTACTTGTTTGTTTCTTAACATTCAGTTCATCAGGACTTGATCATGAGATTGTTACTGTTGAGTTTGTGGTTTTGGCACATTTAAAAGTTTCAAGTTCAGCCTGAGGGGATTTTTGTGTGTGGTAGAGCAAGAAAATATTGCAGCAAAATTAGACATTATGTAAGTGTTCAACAGATAAGACGATCCAAGCTTCACGTGTCAGAGTCAAGGCCAGCGTGCTACATCCGGGCTGCCATATGATTTTATACGGCTTTTTATGATTTCATATA
>JAVDPK010001560.1:73386-85275 GCA_034780415.1 Cichlasoma orientale | reverse complement strand
GTCTCGTTATCGTCATGAAAAAAAGGGTCGTCAACGAAATAATTTCGTCATCGTCATCGTTAACGAAAACAACACTGCATTGATGTCATGAGAAAAGACATTTCAAGCTCCACACCTTGTTAAAATCTAGATAATTAACCAGTGTCTACCATTTCAGCAGGCTCCTTCCATGAAACATCAGTGAGTGCCTCCCACCTGACCCTCTCAAAATTAGCTGATTGAGTTTTATTTATTTATTTTTTTTATTTTGCTGCTGTAACGTTGGTAATGAAGCCTTGCATAATTTTACCTTCATTTTCAGAGTTAGTCATTTGATGTTCATTTATTTTCCTGTTTGTTTTGTTTTTCCTTTTGCCTCCAAGGTTGCAGCTAAAAGAATACAGATGAAACTGTCCTGCATGCCATAAGAAAACAGTTGAGCACTAGATAAGAAGGATTACAAAATTTTAAATATAATCAGATCTTCCCATAAAGCCATGATGGTGGTTACTTTCCTGACTTTAAACACCATTATTTTACCATTTTTCCAGATCAAATGATGAAAGCACACATTCAGGCAGCATTTTACTTGTATACTGTTCAGCTGTTTTCCTATCACACTGTTAAACCTCTTCATATTTTTGTAATATTGTAGTTTCAGCTCCTTTGTGAAATGTGACACTCTCCACGTTTCTAAGTTTCTACCCCCACCACTTTCATGTAATACACTTGTAGCTAGATTGGTAATCCTTGAGTTTACTTATCGAGTTGATAATCGCATTACTGTGACTGTATCCCGTATGTTGATCTTACTACATACTGTAGTATAGGCCACATATCGGTGCTGTGCTCACTAACATGTTTGTGATTCCATGTCTGGGCTTGACGCCTCCTTTCAACCAATGAAGAGTAGTCCTGACTTGAAATAAGGGAAGTTATGTGATCAAGTTTGTAATCCAAATGGAGAAGAGATTCTGAAACAAGTCCCTTTTTAGCATCACAGTCGGCACACTGACCACACATAAGTTTAATTTTCTTAGCAACATGGACAGTTCGAATAATCAGTGGTGAGCATCTGCTCTAGTTGTGTGGAAATGTAGGTACATACTATAGAAGTTTTTGCAGCACGAGTTACATAGAAGCTTTACTGTGTGCTTAAATTGAGTTTTTTTTACTATCTTGTGTCTTGGTATTATGTAAAACATGTGTAGTCAAAGCCTGCTTTAGGCTGTTCCTCTGTGCCTGGGGCCAGTAAAGAAGTGTGTTGGACAAGTTGACTGGCCAGCTTCTGGCCTGTTTGGGCCAGTGACGCTGTTTGCAGCAACAACAGTTTTGAGTTCACATGTAAAGCAAACGGTCTGAAACAAACCTTCACTAACCGATATCTTATTTTTGCTGTCAGCAGCCTGCTTTCACGTTAAAGGAAGTGTGGAAAGTCGATGTTGGTTGACCAACGCTGGACAGCACGTGTTTCACTCACATTTGAGACTAAAAATAGAGAAGCGCTGACTAAAGCAAATTTAAGAGCATGTGTGAATATGCTTTATTTGGTTAAACATAATGAAAAGTGATCTTGTCAAATCCTTCCATCCACCTCTGGTGTGCTTTGCTTAGCAACAAAGCTGTAGAGACTAGGTTAGAGTCAAAACGGTCTGTAAGCAGATTTCTTCCATGCTGCAGGTGTCACGTTCATTATTTGAAGCCACTGTGAAGGAAAATAAATAAAAACAGAATAGGGTCTACTTGAAAGATGGCGGTCAACGTATTGCTACTTTCTCTCCCTGGATAAAAATGATGATATCACAGAAAATGGGTGCTGTAATGTAAGCAGTAATGATTGGTGGGTGGTGTCAAGGTTCTCCCTTCTCTCCATCTCAAACGTAAGCATGTATCACTTGAACTTCACATTGCCCTCCCAGGTCTCTTGGACTGCTGTGGGAACTTTTTTTATATATTAAAATAAATAACTGGTTGCTTTGTGATTAGATAGCTACCTATCAACCCCCCCCCCCCCCAATAGATTAGTTGCGCCGTTAGCTAGAATCATGAAACCACATCTCCACCCCCCACAGTCATGACTATTCAGACTCAAGTTGTAAATAACATCACCAGCTCAAAATTTCCTCAGATTTTTGTCATGTTCTGTCTTTACATACAGCCTAAGGTCATACTCTTTTGACATCCTGGGAATAAAATTTGCAGGTGATTACTTTTTAAAAATTGAAAACAATTGATTTAACATCTAATATCAGTGCGTAGCCTCTAAAAATATCTGGCATTGGGAACTTTGTATTGGCCTGCAGAGCTTGCATCTAGAAGAGTAGGTTAACTCTAGATGTAGTTTATTAATAAGGCTGTTTTAACAAGTAACACACAAGGGTAGAGCTGGAATGCTGCTGGTGCTTAACTCCAGGCCTTTGTGAATTGTGCAGAGTGTGGCACAAATATTGCTTTGGATAACAGCCCATTACGCAAGCCGGGGAGGGCGGGTGTAAGGGGGGAAGCAAAACACTGAGGGGAGTAACTTAATTCTCTGGACACAGTGAGGATCGAGAAGAGAGTGCATCTAACTACAGCTGCTTTGTTTTATCCTTCAGCGCCTCTGAAGATGTCGGAGACTCTGTATGACAACTTGGAGAAGATGGGAAAGAAACAGAACAAGGAGCAGGTTCCTCCACCAGCTGAGCCTCAAAACAAGAAGCCCTCATCAAGTAAACCATCCAAGAAGTCGCACTCGAGCAATACAGTCTCATCCGCAACTCACAAAACCCTCGAGGAAGCCTTCAAAGCGGTCAGTAAAAGACGTTTCACATACTCCTCTTGATTGTTATTAAGCTCAGTGGAAATTTAATGTAAGAAATGAGCCCAAATGATCTCTAAACAAAGCAGCATTGTAATATCTTCAAATCAAACTGTCACATGCTGAAACTGATCTAGTCTTTGCTTAAAGGGTGAGTTCTTTTTTGGGAATCCAGCTCTGATATGTTTGCTCTCCTGTTCTGTCTTCAGCTGGATGTTGCAGATCTGAAGCAGCAGTTGGCCCACAGTCAGACCTTGTTCCCAGAAAACCCTTCGGTTTGGATCAAGGACCTGGCGGGATACCTCAACCTCCATTTGACTGCCCCGGACACAGAGCCCACACTCAGCAGCTACGCTTACGGTCAGTCAGGCGCAGGCTTTTATTTTGATCTATCCAGTTATTTATTGCCCAGTTAAACACTTCAGGATTTAGTGACACTCGGCTATCAGTACTTAAGTCTTTCTTTGTCTTTTCTGTCCCAGATTACCCATACTGCCTTACAGGAAAAGAGCTGAGGGGTGTGATCAAAGGCCTCATCGGACGTTGCAGCAGTGTTCTGCCAGATTTCTTCGACCACTGTGTTTACACTATGCTCAGGGAGTTGGACAGACAGTCAGGTAAACCCAGGAGTAGCTTTTTTTTTTTTTTTTTTTTTTGTGTGCATTTTTGGCCACAGCAGCTTTTTATTGGCAGTGTAGAGGGACAGGAAATCGGGGGAAGACACGGGGCAAATTAGCAACAAGCCGGGACTTGAACTTGTGCCGCCCGCACGGCGTATGAATGTGGTCGCCTGCTCCACCCCTGAGTCACCCAGGCGCCCCCAGGAGTAGCTTTGACATCCTTTTATTGGTGTCACTTTACTCAGTAGGACATCAAGAGACTGAGGGGAAAAAATGTGCCAACATACTAAGGCTAGTCATATTTCTTAATCTCAGTAATAAACATGACTATTTATTAAGTTAAAATAATGTGTATATTGAATTTAAAAGCATGTCATTTAACAAGCAGATGGGATGAGAGACCCTCAAAGAAAGGCAGCTGCAGGCGACTATTGATCCTTCTATAGGTTCACATACAGAAATCTTTTACAAGTTTTACTTTGTTTAGGTTGATCTTGTTGGCAAAAACATCTCTTAGTTATCTTTGCTCAAGGTAAACTAAATAAAAATAGGCTTTTCATGAGGAGTGAGAGTGCACCGCTATAAGGGAAAGTCGTGCATTGTTTTAATTGTTTTCCAAGGTCTTAACTATGAGAGGACAAAGAAAATGATCATTCTGACACAAACCCTACTGTTCTGGCTCAAAGCTAGCATGACTTAAACCTGACATTTCTACATGTTTATAACATTTAACAAACTTGAACCAGTCAGAATTTTTGATTCCAAGGTCATTAATTCATAATCTCGGACATTTTTGTAGTTTTTGGGTAAAATTCCAAAAAAAAAAAAAAAAGTGAAACTAAAGCTTGTTATTCTTATTTCCAGGAGAACCTTTACATGGCTACAGAGTTTGTATTCAGGCAGTTCTACAGGACAAACCCAAAATAGCCACCCAAAACCTGCCAGAGGTGAGTGTGAGTGTGAGTGTGAGTGTGAGTGTGAGTGTGAGTGTGAGTGTGAGTGTGAGTGTGAGTGTGAGTGTGTATGTGTGTGTATGTGTGTGTGTGTGACCTTTAGTCCTGCAAATAACCAGCTAATTAGTGCTTTACTACCCCTTCCTACTCTGAATGTTAATAGACTAAAAGCTCTAGTTCTACTTTTGCTAAGTTTTCAGGAAATTGCTTCTTTTTTTCTTCTTCAAACTGGCAGTTTTCCAGTGTGCTGCTGGATTTTTCTGTTGGAATAATGTTGCACTATTATCTTGTAATACCTTCCCCTCTCCCTGTTCTTGCTCTCCAGTATTTGGAATTATTGCGGTCGGTTCAGAATCGTCCAGTGAAGTGTTTGACCATCATGTGGGCTCTGGGCCAAGCTGGATTTTATGACCTCAGCCAGGGTCTAAGAGGTAATAAAGACTTTTACACAGTGGCAGGAATAATTTGCATACATTACTGCATATCTATAAAGCCACAAACTGCTCTGGATGTGTTGGCATCTGCCCTGTATTTGTCTGCCCTGTATTTGTCCCGGTCTGTGTCTGTCTCCCCTTTTCTCCCACTTTCCCAACAATGTGTGAAGACAGAAATTCTGGGTTGGAGGTCATTGAAGCAACAGTGCACATTAGAGCAGTAATATTCCCCCTCATAGCTGCTGTTTAAAGTCTTCGGCTGGTATTTGGTGAGACTGTGAGTCTGCAGCATGTGGGCATTGGAGGATGAATATTCTTAGAAAATGATGTAACAACCTTCATCTGCAAAATAAGGTTATTTAATGCTGTTTGACTGCTCAAAGGCAGGTGAAGACACAACCGCATACTTCTGAAGACGTTTGCAGAGTTTAATATGTAAAACTATTCCATATAATAAAAATAAAACAGCAGGGTGTGAGGGGAATATGATTGGAAACCCCTTTGAAAATTTCTTTGACATCTTCATCTTTCTTTCTTTGACTTTGACATCACTGGACTCTCACATGTGCCAGACTTGTATGCTTATATTGCAATTAAAAAGGGGGAAATTCTATCTAAAATTACTATAGAGAAAGCCACAAGTTTACACACACACACTATATAAAAATGTTTGTGTTCCAGTGTGGCTCGGCATCATGCTCCCTGTGCTGGGAGTGAAGTCTTTGTCCTCGTATGCCATCGCCTATCTGGAGAGACTTCTCTTGTAAGTCTGACTGAGAAATCCATGTTTTTATATTGACTTCACTTTTTTACACTGTGCATGTGTGACAAACAAATATAATAATAAGATGACAATTATCAGTAATGCTTTTAACTTGAGCGACATGGACCGTATTTTAATTAGATTTTTTGTTTAACCTGAAGAATATTTTCAAATGCTTTTAATCTTTTCCCAGACTTCATTCAAACCTGACAAAGGGATTTGGTATCATGGGTCCTAAAGAGTTCTTCCCTCTGCTCGATTTCGCCTTCATGCCAAAGAACGCTCTGTCATCAAGGTAAATGTGAACCAGTGCAAACAAACACCCCCATTCACAAGATTTATACGTCCACCCTGATCTGTCAATTGTACATGTGACAGCTGACATATTGTTCAAATTGCACAATTTTATGTTGCAACATCTCACTGTTCAATATCTTTTATCATTAAACATTAAAGTGTGAATGTTTTCAGTATGTACTTCTTCACACTTATTAAAGGTAATATAGGTTATCATGCAGTAATTTTGCTTTTTACAGTGTGCTGGCCTGTGAACTAAAACAAGTTTGACACCCTGATTTACTCTGTCTGTGTAATATGTGTGATTGCTGAACAAAATAAACTAATAATGACAAACACTAAGGGAAGTATACAAATCCTGCCAATGTTGCTGCCTTTTTTTTGCCCTTGTTTGGAAGTAAAAGCATTGATCATATTTTTAGTTTGTTTTTTTTTTTATCTGCCAATGACCAAGTTCTAATAACCCCATTTTAATTTGCATACAGTCTGCAGGAGCAGCTGAGGCGTTTGTATCCGCGTCTGAAGGTCCTCTCATTTGGGGCCAAGCCCGAGAACACGTTGCACACATACCTGCCGTCATTCCTGTCCAGAGCCACACCACACTGTCCCGATGACATGAAGAGAGAGGTGAGACGCACAGATCTGCATGTGGTACCGCTGCTACGGAGGCCTGACAGTTTATTTTTTTTACTCATAAATTTTAATAACCTCATTATGGGGATCAGTGTCATTCAGTCAAGAGATGAAGCTGACCGATGCCAACACTTGTCTCCTGCCTTTACAGCTTCTTTCCATTGATTAACCGGCTGTTTATTATTGCTAACCGCAATCTTTCCTGGTCTGCTTTAAATTTAATTCTAAGAAGTCTGTGTAAACCATAAGATGTACTGTATTTATTCCAAAAGTTGGGAAATTCAGCCAAAAAAACAGCCAAAACGTCAAAACACAACCTGTAACAAAATTGTTGTCACCACTGATTGATAAACATCCCCTGGTTGGCTGTACTCTGACTGTAAAGAATATGTTATGAGTAAAACTATAAAAATTAAGTGCGTTTCTCTGTCTTTGCTTCTTGCAGCTGCTCAGCAGTATGACTGAGTGTCTGTGTGTGGATGTACAGAGTTTAGGAGTGTGGAGGCAGCTCTACACCAAACACCTCCCCCAGTCCAGGTAATGGGCAGGTTTAATTTCTTCTAAACTGTTTAATTAAAAAAAAAAAAAAAAAAGCCCATCTTTTTTATGATATCTTCACAGACGAATGATAAATTGTATAAATGAGTTCATCCTAATACATAAGCTGACTTTTCACTCCTCTTTCCTTCCTCAGTTTGCTTTTGAACCACTTATTGAAGTCCTGGAATACCCTCCCACCAAAGGTACGAGTCCTCTCACCACGTCTGATGGTTCATAAAGCGAACACGTTAAAGGCTGTTTACACTTTGGCTCACTCATGCTTTATTATCAAGTTGGTCTCTTTGTGCTTTACTTGGACTTTTTTTTTTTAGCTGAGGAAGAACCTCGAGGAAACCATCCAGTCTTTCAGAGTGACCAATGAAGAAATGAGAGACACCATTGAATCTTACGACCTCCAGGAGTGCAATAGTCTGTGCCAGGTGAACCACAGTCATGTGAGAATGTCTTAATGCAACTTTTTCATTTTACTTGGAGAGTGATCAAAGATAACCCATTATCCCTGCTTCTGGGCCAACTATGAGGCATGTATTGTGTAATGAAACTAACACTTGGATTATGGTCTCCAGAATCTGCAGGTGAAGATGCGTGGTCAGGGGTTCCCCTGGTCCAAGTTGCTCTTGGTTCTGTTTGTGTTCTTTGCCGGCTTCGTCGCCCACGACATCAGATCTCAGGGCTCCGTCTCAGGTCCGTCAGAGTGCCGTTTACTCATCGTAATCAAAAGTCCTTATGGGGGTGGCCTGTTTATTGTATTTGTTGTGTTTCAGATTCCACCACAGCCAGGTATCTGCGCTCCTCAGGGATCACAGCTGTATCTCAGCAGGCCTGGAGCAAAATAACAGTCTACTCGAAGCAGGGCTTCAGGTACGACCATTTTTAGTCAGTTGACCCGACACTTAAAAATATCCCCAAACAGGCTCCTGACTCACTTCCTGCTAATGCCGAGGCACACAGAGCCTTTTATTCACTTGTCAGCTTCATTTTTTTGAATGGCTACCCTGTTCTTCACTGTTGTGCTATTAAATCTATATTTATTTTATTTTACATGCCTTCTTCTTTTTCTTCTGATTATGGTTATGATTATTATGTCTGTGTTGTGTGTTTTTGCATTTTCTGTAGCTGGTTGGAAACAAACACTCCGTATTATTACTCTGAGTGTGTGCGGGTTCTGGGTCCACTAATGGAACAAGGTTCGGAAAAAGCAAACGCAGCAGCCGTCTTCATCTCTGAAAACACCTCACGGTTTATCGTCTGGGTTAAAGAAACCACACCGCTTGTCATAGAATGGGTAAGGTCGTCTTTTTTGCGGGGTGGGGGGGGCAGCTGGATTATCAAATTAGTTTTTAATAATGTTTCCACCATTAAATAATTACAATAACAGAGCAGATTTGTTTGGGTGATTCGGACACATTTTTCCATCATTTAATCCTTTTATGGATTTATTGCAGTTTTTCTGTTATCATTTCTTTTTTTCCCCCTTTAATTAAAATACTGAACATTATATGAGAAACTCCTCCCGTTGTTCCCAGATGGCTTCAGTTCTTCCTGCTGTAGATTTCACAAGATGTTGGAAGCATTGCTCTGACTCCGATTGTGTTGCATCTCTCTCTCTGCCCAGGTGAACACCAACACTCCAGAGAGTGTGTTCGAGGTGTTTGCATATTTGAAGGAGCTCCTGATCTTCCTCCATCAAAACTATGTCCTGCCAGCGCTGGTGTACATCTCTGACCTGCTACAGAGAGCGTGGACAAACCTAGAAGACTCTTGCAAGTCAGTACTAACAGCAGCTTTTTCAGCATGCCTCCTTCATTATTTTCCTCCCTGCAGGTGTAGTGGCCACACACCTGGTGTTAAAAAGATACCCGCTATGGCTGGTTTCACAAAGATGGTTTTGAGCGGTCTGTAAGGTTAAACAAGATGAACAATACAACTTGCATTAGAGTAATTTATGAGCAAAATTAGCAGACTTTTAATCCAAAAAAATGTAGGCGCCTTACCTCTGGGCCGACTAACTGTAAGACTCAATGGCACCACTGTCCAGCAATTACTTCATTATGAAGCCCTCGGTACTGCCTTTGTTGGAACTTAAGTTGCTATTCAACTTCCCCAAGCAGCATCCGAGGAGTCTTACATATGGCCCAACTCGCCATTTATTTCACTGCTTAAATAAAGCTATAAAAAAATGGCTAAGAGAGTGAACTAAATCATTCAGTGTGTAACTGCCTGTGTGAAGATTACCAGGTTGCGCTGACACATCCAGCTTGTGACATGTAGTCACGTGCCAGCTTAACCTGCTGGAGTTTGGACCTCATTTCTGTTTGTTCTTTGAGGGAGTCACACGAGTTTTTGACAGATATTTATAGGCTTTGGCAGTACATGTTTCTGTTGTTGTAACTGACAGAATATACAAGTAAAAATCAACGTTCCTTCAAAGCAAAACATTATTTTGATGATAAAAAGGTGATTAAACTTCTCCCAGGCTGTCTCACATTTTCATTCCATACCTGAACCAATTATATGGTGGTATTTGAACCCGTCATCAGAAGCTTAGCAACCAAATTTATTTTGAGTGTAGCAGCTGAAACATATTTCAAACATGTTTGAGTGATGCTGTGTTCCTTCTTTAAAGTTTTATGCATTAAGTGGTTTTATTTTATTTATTTTTTACTCTTTCTGTTGCAGCGGGGAGGTGTCTGTATCATGTCTGCAGGGCCACGCTTTGTCCTTCACCAACTCGACATGGCAGCTGCTCCAACACACGACCTCGGCCATCAAGACGTGGGCGCAGGATTTGCTGACTCGAGCAGGATAACACAACAATACACACAATATTCACACAGAAAGCTGTATACTGTATACACACACACACACACACACACACACACACACACACACACACACACACACTGACCCAGCGTGAGGCTGCCGGCTCCTGTCTGAAGACGTGACTAGATGCTGCGGGGTCGGATGGAAACAAACTAACTCAAAAAGACCCCTTTTTGTCTCTTTTTGGTTACATTTTTATCAGTTTACTTTTGTTTAGATGTTTTTTTTTTTTCTATCAACTTTTTTGTCACTGCTGGATACAGAGGTCGTATCCCCCCCACCCCCGAGTTTTATACTGCAAATTTCATCTACTGCTTAAGCTTTCGGGTTAAGCAGATTCTGTAATTTATAGAAAATCTATGTTTGTAGATGATTTATAAACCGTTTTTATTTAAATGATATTAAAAAAAAGTGTTAATGAAACTTGGTAAAAGGCAGGGAAAAGACCAGAAGCTTCTCCAGGCCACTAAAGACCTCATGAGTTAAACTCTGTCAGAGGGTCAATCCATCTTCAACACTCTGTCCTCTGTGTGCAAAGTCCTCGTCAGACCTAACGAAGGAGTCACAGCTGCGGGTGGATTGGCTCTTCCAGCGTGAGGTCGAGGAGTCATCTCTTAAATCTGTTCGTCTCGTCTTTGCTGCTTCGTTGTCTGTCCCGTTTCTTATGCTTCCTCTGCCAGCAGTAGCTCCTCACCCGAGCTACGAGAAGCACTAACGTCGTGTACCTGAAGGTCGATGCGATTCTGTATTTGTGTCTGTGTGGATCAGTGATGCCAACATCTTAAATCGGTACGCTGAAATCTGAGAAACACCCTCCCCTGGACATTTCACTAACACCTGTACACAAGATGTTTGGATAATATGGAAGCAACTAACGTCTTACTTTGTAATGTAAATGATTTATAATAAAGACTCCAACCCCAAGCTGATTTGCACAAGTGTCATGATCTTATCTACAGGTTTTTTTTTTCTTGTCTTGAATTGAAATTTTGAAAACTTATGTATTTAAGAATTAATAAAAAACGGAATTGGGCTCTTAAGAAGAAATGTAATTGTATCATCTCTGCCCTCTTTAGGTGTTAACAAGGGTCAAGATGAGAAAGTATCCTGGGTATGCGCTTTTAGTCGTGTTAACTTGTTTTTGGCAGTCCTCTCAGAAACATCTGCACTTATTTCAAGTTGGAGCTCTTAAATTAACTAATTTAATTGGTCACATGGGCATAAAAACTGTTTATAAAGAGAATAATCAGTGAAAAATGTTATATTTTCTCTGGAGTGCTGATGTGCGTTAGAAAGGCAGGTGCTGAGGCATTAGCTTATTTCATGTCTCCTGACCTATTTATTTGGAGTATCAAATGTGGTTGTGTTGGTCAGTCTGGTACGGAACCCCGCAAGGGACATGGGAGGAGGAAAAAAAAAAAAAGCTACTTTTGCAGAAGTAGCTCTTTTTTTCTCTCCGATGTTCCTTGCAGGGTTCTGCAGTCTGGCACGAACAGCACGCCCAAGCTGATCCAAGAATTGTTCAATAGGGTTGAGGTGAAGACTGCAGGCATGCTACTCCCTCCGCTTTACGCCCAAATTCTGGCAATTTTTACTCCTACGCCCCACGTGGAATAGAGCTTCCGATTATAGACACATGCTGAGATCAGTGACATCAGCCCCTTCGATAGCTCAGTTGGTAGAGCGGAGGACTGTAGAGGAATGCAGGAGAAATCCTTAGGTCGCTGGTTCGAATCCGGCTCGAAGGAGGTAATTTTTTCACATACGGACACTGTCTGTAATTCAGCCAAGTGCGCAGCAACCTTGATGGTGCCCGTTAATAAGGTAGAACTAGACGTTACGAGCGTAAGCTGGTTCGGAAAAGGGTCATAATCTAACGCTACTGCCACCATATCTTAATATACATATGAGGAAGCAAGCTTTAGGCAAAAAGACGAGCCGAAAACTTCTCTCTTTGAGACTCGGTGAGTCGCGTTTATTCACAGCGCACAAAACATTCTGAAGCGCGAGAGAGAAAAGACCGTTA
>JAVDPK010001560.1:0-14275 GCA_034780415.1 Cichlasoma orientale | reverse complement strand
TGCCCCCTCCAATATGGCGGTGACGTAGGCATACGTAGGCAGCGATCAATGCGGTATCTATGTATATATATCTATGTTCTCTGCGCTTTTATTATCGCACATGGTCGCTGTTTCCGTTTCCTGTTAGGGTTTTTTTGGGGGAACTGGCGCGCGCTGTTCAAAACACAGAGAAGAAACGCGCGCGAGTCGCAGAGACAGGAGTCCCTTCAGCGACGCAACCATCATACAGACATTTATCGATTTATGTAGCTCGACATAAACCTGCTCGGTAAGAAAGCCGAAGCGACTTATTGATTCGTATTTTCGGTGTTGTTTGTCTCATAATTGCCGTATTTTCCTTTTAAGTACCGTGATGTTAATAAGGCTTACTCGCCAGGTTGAACTATCTCATGTTTAACGAAAAATGTATTCATCGTTTTATTCACAAACAAAGACGTTAAAGTATGCACAACAACTGATCGATATCGAAATGTCCACTGTTTTGTAAAGTACGCCACGGTCACCTTTGCATAAGCTAATCATCCCGCCAATTATCTCCTCGCCTCTACTTTCTGCCCTTATAACCGCGTCGTTGGCTAATGTCTACCTCCGCGCCAAAGCTGGCCTCGAGATCCTTAGCTTTTGCGCACAGACGAGATGACAGTCGGTGTGGCTTTAGATTATATTGCATGTCGAGATTAATAATCAGCGTCCTAATCGATCTTTAAACTCGTAGGTCGAAGAGTCTGTGTGGGCTGTTGTTTACCAACCACAGTCACGCCAGACGCCTGCAGACAATCTGCTAATTTTACTTCAGGCGCATAAAAAATGTCTTAAGACTGCATTTCTCTCAGTGACCTTTCCTCACCTTTAGTCTGCAGTGTGTGCTGCTTTTAACCGCGGGGTTTGGATCCCGATTTCCTAAGAATTACAAAAGATATCATCAGCAGTGTGATTGTGGTATCGCTGCAGTTCGTATTTTACTAGGTAACAGGTCTTGTAACCTGTGAAAAGGCTCAATCCTGAGGTTTGGTTGGTTCTTTTTGAAATAAGCTAGTGTGTTACACTTGCTCCATCTTTAATTCTGAGTGAATGAGGTAGATTAAAGCAACGCTTTAGTTCCTTTTATGTCCAGGTTGATTGTAAATTAAAAAAATGTCCCTCTGTTTTATGTGTTTTAGGAGTGACTGAATGTACATTTAAATAGATAGCTGTCTTGTTTTCAAAGCTTAAAGTCTTAAAGGTTGTTTTTCCCGTTACCTTTTTGCAGGTGAACTTTGTGAAGATGATGCCAACCACAACCAGAAAGAGAAAGCTCTCCTCCCTTGACTCTGACAGGTATGCTATGTGTAGGCTTGTTGGCTCGTGATTAAATGTACTCTGTGAGATTACACTCAGATATAAGAGAAAATAAGAGAGGGGTTGAATTGCACAATTGTGTACAGAGGAAACCTTATGGAAGGTGACATTTACCTAAAAGCTGGCATTGGATGGTAAGTTGGCCTTAAAGTGAAACTAGCTTTACAACTTAGCTGACATTGGGTGAGAAGTTGGGCAAACTCTGTAACAGGTTGCCAGTCTATCACAGGGCTAACAGAATGAGACAGAACAACCCTACATAGTCCTGTATCTACAGCCAGTTCAGAATGACCAACTAGCCGAACATGCACGTAACATAAAGTGGAGAACCTGCAAACTACATGCAGAAATGGGCTCAAACCTGTCAGTCACAAGTTGTTGGGTAATTAGCGTGCGGTTTCATGATCAGATCTGTATTGACTCTATCTCACTGTAGTTATTTCTCATGTTTTGTTTCCCAAACATCAGTCACCCAGCCAAGAAGGGGGCGAAGCAGGAGATGTCACCCGTGAAGAGGAGATCGCCACGAAAGCCCCGGCAGTCTCCTACCAGGAAGAAGCCATCTGGCCGTCTGGACACCTCGCCACAGAGCTCTCCACGTAGATCAGCAGGTTAGATGGACTTAGATGTTTTGATGAAATAGAAATGGTTTTCACTTTTTATTTGTTCAAAACTTGATGCAAATGACCATTTTTCCCCCTCACTTTATAATTTTGTATTCCTTATCCTCTTATTTATTTGCCACCTTTTTTCTTCTTTAAATATGAAAGGCTCTCCAGCTAGATCACCCCGTAAATCTCCATTCAAACCTTCCTTGGTCACCAGCTCCTTCTATGGCAAGCAGAAGGCAGTCTATCTCACTCCACTCGAGAGGAAGGCACTAAAGGAGTCCCTGCCTTGTCCACCTGCTCCTGCTGCTCCACCCTCTCCTCCTACTATGACCAAAAAGCCAGAAAAGAAGACCAAGAAAAGCATTAAGGCAGGCAGCAAGTCGAGAAAGGCGGCTACAGTATCTAATAAAGGGGGCGTGGCCAAGCTATCTAAATCCAGCAGCAGGTTTGTCATAGCTGATACTTCTGAAGCCTGCTGACATCAAACTGCAGTCATCATAGCTGCTGTTTTAGTTGATCTTTAAGGTTGTTCTGATTCTCATGCTTTTTAATTCAGCAGTGTCGCCGCTAAACCGACCCCCGCTCCCACCGCTGCACCTGCCGGTAGCAAACCAGCAGAGCCCAAGAAAGCAATCACCATCACATTCAGCAGCCTGAAGCCTAAGCCGAAGATTTTTGTTGGAGCCGCTTTCTTCGGTACAGGGAAGAAACCCACATCCATGTACAAGAAAACTGCTCCAAAGTCTTCGGCCAGGCTGGCTGCAGCTGTCCTACCACAGACAAAGAGCAAGGAATCAAAGCAGCAGCAGGGGGCTCTAATGGTGGACCAACAGCAGAAAGAACCTGAAAAGGTATGTGTGTGTTTAAGTTTTGCTAGAATTTCTCATCTCTTGAGATCCCCTTTTCTTAAAATCATGAAGGGGTTTCTATATCCCAGACGGAAGCTAGACTGGAAGGTAAAAAATTCTGCTAACCAGCTCACTCTTAAAGAAAAAATTGAATTTGCTTAAAAATGGTTTAAAAAACAACAAAATTAACTAAAGCCATGAAAAGAAAGTGAATGTAACAGCAAATAATCGAGCCAGTATGATGTCATCCTCTGCCATCCATGGATTTTTCCAGAATATGGGAACTTTGTACATTTTGGGAAAGATGGTGCACACATGGTAATGATGAGTTTATTGGAGGGAGTTCAAAGAGAAGAAAGGGTAACGTTACTATAGATAGATGAAGGCTGGCCCATTATATCCCAGAGCAAACAGAAAACCTGTTCCGCTTCAGACTAAATCAGAATTATTCAGGCCAATACAGCAAATACTGGGTATACTGGTTATACTGGCAGGGCTGGGGAGTTTGAAATTCAGCTTCCTGAATAGATTGGTTGTGTTGCCGGACGGTGCAGATACTCCCGTGCAGCAAGTCTGTGTTAATTTATGTGTTTATTACATTGCGGTCGCGTTTCAGTGTTTTACACGCGGTGCCGGCCGATAGAAACTGGGACTTTTTCCCTCCGGGGTCCTCGCTCTTTGCTGTGGTCAGCTTTTCCAGGTCTGAACACATTTGTCCGTCTAGTTTTTCCACTTCTTTGTTCATTACTTTACGTCCATTCTGATAGTTTCAGCAATCTCCCTCCAGGAATTTGCTGACATTTGTGAGTCCTTATATTGATGCTATGATTATTATTCCTTATATTGAAATGATACGGTTACACAAAGAGTAAACTTGGAGCATAATGTGACATAATAATTTTAATAGTCTTTTTTGTCAATTACACTGTTTTTGTAATCGTTTGAAGCCGGAATTGAAACTGAAATTCACTTAATTGCACAGCTGTCGGGCATTTGGTTGTTGTTTGAACATGAATGTTGTAGCTTCTATTTACCAAATGATGGACACCGATTTTGCTTTTTTGTTTTGTTTTTTCCCTCCATAGCAAATATTGTCGTGTTAATGTTGATATCTTATCCTGGCTGTTTCCTGCAGACTGCCGTCAAGCCGGTGAGGATGGATGAGAACCAACCAAGCGCCAAGCAGAGAGTGAAGTTTGATCCAACAGACTGGATGGACTCTGTTAATGAAGAGCCTGTAACTCCACAGCCATCAAGGTGCGGGTGTCTAAAACTTTCCCTGCTCCTAATTTCCTTTTCTTTTTAGAAATAAAAGGAAATAATTTCTTAACTTTACTTTGGTATTTTTAACTATCTTTAAATTTCTGGCAAGTACTCTAAACACAGATCTCTAAATTTCACTGCATGTATATGTATGTGACAAATAAAGCTCCTTCTCTCTCTCTTTCTCTTATATGTGTATATTTTGTTTTCTTCATTTTTGCCACTGAACTTCAATCTTTGGACATTGACTAATTTGATAATCGTCTTCCTTCCTCAGCTCTCCTAAAATGTTGATGGACAAACACGGGATTACTCGTGAGCTCAAGATTGCGTTGTTGAGGTCTCCAACACCGAGCTCCACAACAGCAACGGCCTTCAGCGCTCAGGTACGTGCGTACAAACGATAGCTGGACAAAATATAAATGGGCTGTTACTTAGTTACTCTGCTTTTACTGAGCATTCAAAGAGCTTTGAGGGGTAACTCGTTTCAGTCTGATCTAGTCTACGGTCATCACAAATGTTTGTTCCACCAGTTAGGAGTTTTTCAGGGTGGCTCAGAAGTACTTTCTCTTTCTCCCCCTCCTCATTTCTTTCTCCTCCAGAGATGACCTTTTATTGCCATGGCAAAAAAAAGCCCTTTTAACACTTTTTTTTTTTTTTTTGCTGAATAATGGTCATTTTCAGTTTTTAATTACTCGGCTAACCGGAATTCTTAAGATTTGTGCAAATAAACTTTTGTTGTTTCCAGGATGCTTCTACAGCAGAAGGTGGCTCCGAGCCCGTCTTTGACCTGAGTAATATAAGCCCCACCAACACTGACTCCAGCCCTCCTAAAGGTGAGTAAACACTGTTTAGATCCCTCATCTCAGACACAGCGTGGCATAACGTAGACCGTAGAGATGTCCAGTTTTACTCAGTTATTCCTCCTTATGTCAATGTTGTGAAAGTTGTTTGAAAATCATCATTATTCAGTGAAAGCTGTTTAAAGTATGTGTTTTATTTTCTCTAGAGTCTGCAGCAGTGTATCCCATATTTGGTTCTGCCTCAAAAAGGTGAGCTGGTTTGGTTAGACTGCAATATTTTAAGATGGCACAGAGGAAAATTTCTGTGCAACAGTAAATGGAGTATTTACAGTGTGTTCAGTTTTTAGAATTGGAGGACGATGGACATTTTAATCTTATTTGATAGAGACAGAAACTCCAGGTAGATGTGAAGGATGTAAAGAGCGGAAAATGTTAAATCAATAATAAAACTAGTGTAAGATGAGATTTTAAGGTGGTTAAAGGCATATAAATTGTTTTATTTCAGTAACTAAAACGACCCTGAAGTATTCTTTTTAAATGTCTGCAGGTCAAGGAAAGCAGCTCCTGTGTCCTGCAGCACCCCCTCTGGCGTGACAGCATCACTGCAGACTCCTGCTTCAGCCGCTAAAGAGCGAAACATTCGCAGGAGGAAAGAGAAGCAGGATGATGACCAGCTCATCATCGTAAGTCAAATTTATCAGTTTGTATATATTTCTATGTATGCACAAGTGTGTGTGTATATGCATATAAATCATTGTTTTAATCTAACAGTTTTACATAAAAGCAGAAAAATATATAACGCAGACACAACAGCTTACTGTACTGTGACACACTGATCTCAGCTGTGTGATTTGACTCTTTGCTTTTAATAAATATAAAACATGGCCTCGTCCTATATTTCACATCCCATGGTTCTGTTTATGCATAATCAGCCCATAAAAATTGAGATTTGGGGGTTTTATTGGTTACTGTTCTTTTATTTGACTTCAATTCTTCTGTTTCTTTACTGAATGGATATGTCTTTGTTTTTTTTTTTAACCCACCCAAACAGGATGCTGGTCAGAAACAGTTTGGAGCAACGACCTGCAGCTCCTGTGGGATGGTGTACAGCACAGACAATCCAGAGGACAATTTCCAGCACACCCAGTTCCACCAGCGCTTCCTCGACTCAATCAAATTTGTGGTAAAACTTCCCCGTCTCCCTTCAGTCTCTGCAGAGATTATTTTATGAAGCACTGAAATGTGACTAGTGCTTTAAAAGCACAATAGATTGACCAGTCATGGATTGAGCAGATTTGTCAAAGTAGTAAGATCTTAAAAATTAAAATACCATTAAAGCCTGTTATGTGAAGTTGTTAAAGCTGCTGACAGGAGTTTGCTTCATGGGAGAAGTTTGTTGTGATTGTTGGCTCGTAACTGCAGCTCCTTTCCTCTGTTGTGTTTCCAGGGCTGGAAGAAGGAGCGGGTGGTGGCTGAGTTTTGGGATGGAAAAATCCTCCTGGTCATGCCAGATGACCCCAAGTACGCCATCAAAAAGGTTTGAGTCAGCACACTGAAGCACTTCAGTTTATTTCTCATACTCCAGACTTGTTTGTTGTGAAGTGCTTTCACTTTTAAACTAACAGAAGTATAAACAGTCAAACAGCATTGCACACAAGTTGGTGTTTTACTTAAGTGTCAAATCTAATGAGCTTTGAGAGCAGAAAAGGGAAAAAAAAAGCAGACTGTCAAGTGTACAAATGTAATCAGTTTTGTGTGTTTGGTTTCAGGCTGAGGATGTGCGGCGTGTAGCGGACAACGAGCTGGGGTTCCAGCAGGTGGCGCTGAGCAGGCCGACTCAGGCTAGAACCTTCCTGTTCATCAACACAGAGCGACTGGTGGTGGGATGCCTCGTCGCTGAGCCCATACGTCAGGTGCGACTGTTCGTGTATGCTATCTGAAAATATAAGTATTTGTACAGAAGACCTGTTCCTCGGCACACAGTAGCACTGCAACTAAAGATTGTTTTCACTGGTTATTTATTGGAGCATTTTCTTAATTGTTTGGTGTGTAAAACACAAAATCGGTGCCTATAGATGACAGAGCATAAGTTGCAAGTAGCCATCTGTCTAATTGCTGTGGATGGATAAAGCTTTTAAACATCAAATTTGGTTTGGAGATGACCCCTCATTGGGCTCACATGACTATTCCCCCACATTAAGTGTCAGCTGATGCCACATGGGGCTTGTAGGCGTCATAACTTGTGTATAAATTCTATTCAGGCTTACAGAGTCCTCGAACAGCCGGATCAACACAAGGACATGACAAAGGACGACTTCATGGAGAGACACAGAGCCTGGTGCTGCTCCACTGTCCCAGAGCAAGCTCTGTGTGGGATCAGCCGGATCTGGGTCTTCAGCCTGGCCAGACGGCAGGGCATTGCCACCCGCATGCTGGACACAGTGAGGTAGAATGTCACACACAACAGAAATCTTGCACTCCTTACTTCTTGCCTTGCAGAAATGCAGGGTAAGTCCTTTTTTTTCCCTGTGTGTCAATGTGGCCGTGACGGCCGTCAGCGTGACCCCAGCAGGCACATTTGACACATGAACCGGTTCTCCACTTGCAGCTCAAGTTGAAGTTTGTCCAACAGCAGCTTGAGGCAGCTGAATGCATTTCCTCAGGTTGAAATGTATAAATAAATAAACCAGGCTCTCTTTGGGTAGCCCGTCTAAATGTTTGAATGGTAAACTCTGTTTAAGTCACAGGTGGTAAATAAACTGGAATCAGTCTAAACTGGCTTTGGCCTTACATCCTATTTTTTTTTTTTTTCCTTTTAGGAGTACGTTCATGTACGGCAGTCACCTAACCAAGGAGGAAATTGCCTTCTCTGATCCGACGCCTGACGGCAAACTGTTTGCCACCAAGTACTGCAACACACCAGCCTTCCTCGTTTACAACTTTGTTGCATGAGAAGTTTAGTTTGGAAGGAATTCAAAATCTCTGTTCCTGATTGAACTGGCAGTTGGTAAAATTGTCTCTTCATATGCAAAGCAATAAGTATTCAGGTTTTTCCATGCTGATTAGGCCAGCCTATAGTTTTGTCTGTGTTTTAAATTCTGGTTGGATACAGTAATCAGCCACAGCATTAAAACCAGGAAGGATGTTGGCAGTGATTCTTTAGGTCCTGCGGGTCACAGGGTGGAACCTCTGCTCATCAGGCCTGTTCTATCACACGAATGCTCAGACTGCAGTCCGAGAAGTTTGGAGGCCACAGCAGAACCCTGGGCCCCCTGTTGTGTTCCTCAGCAGTTTTTTGTGACCGGTACATTGTCCTGTTGGGAGGATGCTGTTCCTGTCAATCTGTCAGTAGTTTTAATGCTGTGGCTCTTGAGTTTAATTACATGTTCTGTATTGGGTAGCTGTATAGTTTCTAAAGGCTCGAGAATCGTTATTTATATTCAGGACTGCCTCCTTCACTGTTGAATGTTTTGTTTATAATGGCAGTGCTTTTGATGTTTGTATATTTTTCTTAAGGAGTTTGAATCCTGACTGAAGACATTTGTTTGCTTTTAGTTTGAAGTCATTTGTGTTCAAATGAATGAAAACTAGAAGCCTGTCCGATACATGTTCATCTGAACTGAATGTTTTTGTACTCTGAGCTCAAGGTTTTCTGAAGAAGTTTAGAAACCAACCTGTTGAAAGGTGGAAGCCATCATTGAGGCATTTTGGCTTTGTAAATATATTCAATAAACATGTTGACTGTTTTTTGATTCTTGCTTTGTTCTTTAAAATGTCTCAAAGCGCGTATGCCAGCAGTTATGCCAGTTGGTGTATCGTCAGCATGGCTTGGATTGTAAAGGGCTGTGTTCCCCAATAATGATGGATTACACTTCTGAGCCTGATGGGACAATAACATTTGGAACTGGGGATTGAAGATGACGACAAAAAGTAACCCAAATACAATAGTTTCAGTTTCTGATGTGAAGTTTAAAAGAGAGACCAGGAACTAGTTTTCTGTAAAGCATTTTTTGTTTTTTAAAGTGTGATTTCTTACAGCTGATTTAGACTTATGTGGTCAATCTTTGTAGAGCCTACGCATGTGCCGGATGCTGTTGCCAGCGGTTATGCTTGTGAATGGTGCATTGTGTTAATTACCCTGTGGTCATTCCCCAGTGTTTTACATGCAGTGCCAGAGACCACAAACAAAATGCTGAGGCTTTTTCCCCTCTCCTGTGGTCATTTTTTTTTTAATTTTTTTTTTTTTAGGCAAACTATTTGTCCTTAAAGTTTTTCCACTTTGAACATTCTCTCATCCATTCTGACAGTTTCAGAAATTTGCTGACACCTGAGAGCCCTTAGATTGAGGATATGATTCTCTCGCTGAGCCATGCAAAATGTTGAAACAGTAGCTGGAAATGTATAGGAGATATCAATAGTACTGAACAGGCCAATCATGATAGTGGGCTGTGTACATGTGACAGTTACATTTCTAGGGAGGATATATATATCGGGTTATGGCACAGGTTACATCTTCGAGTTTCTGAGGGGTTTGTGATTACGACAGCTGTGAAAAGAAGTATAAATCCCCCATTAGTGAGTCACTTGTGGAAATGTTTCTGCTGGTGAGTTCATTGTTGGACGAGTGCCGTCTCTTCAGCACTTGATGGTATCTCCCCACAAAGGTCCCTTAAAGTTGCTTGTACAGTAGGTAGTTTGCTCAGCTGGCACAGCAGTGTAGCGCAAAACAGATTTATGGCATCAAACTAAAATAATTTTGTTAGAATTGTACACCATCTGCTGGTGGAGACCCATGCTAAAGGCTCCTGAAGTTCCAGCTAAAGTCTCAAATATTTTCACTCATGAGTAGCTGATACTTTAAATACCTAAATTTTAAGAAGAGATGGAGTATTTAAGCAGTGTTGTACTTTACATTTAGATTTTTGCCACTGAAATAAAATATATTTGGCTTTAAAAAAAAGTGAGTGGGTACAGGAAACTGGGATGATTGTCTAGTGATTTAAAAAAAAAAAAGAGCCATAAATATTATGGAACATTTTACCAAAGTTTATTGAGCTGAAAATGAAACATTTACAATATAAAAGAAGACTGTACACAACAGGAAAGATGACATGCTAATAATATAAAGATGTCAACACAAACAGGGAAGGCATTACAACAAGAGAGTCTGTAGTATATACATATTTAAATCCACTTGAACCATTAACTGATGTTTTTATGTTTATGTTGGACCCTCCACATTACATTAAAGTTTCTTAACTAAGGGAGAAGAACTAGAAAAATATCAGTGGACTTGTTTTATCCATGTGCTCTTTTAAATTAAGCCAATATTTATGAAGCGTCCTTACAGACCCTCAACATTTCTAACCTGCGGCTCTGACAGAACCAGCAGTGTAACTCAGTCGATAATTATCACCTCGGAGCGTGTTTTGTTCAGGGGTGCGTTGCTCTCCAAAGCCTGGACAATCTGGGCGGCTGATGGTCTTTTCTTGGGGTCTTCCTCCGTGCAGAGATAGAAGAGCTCCACCACTCTCTGGTACCAGCTGCCCAGAGCCTCGACATCCAGTGGCGGCCGCGTCCCCAAACGCTCATAGTAGGCATCCTCATCAAAACTCACCTCCATGGAGTTCTCTAAAAATACAGCATTTCAACACAGTCAGTTCTGAATTTAGGTTTTTCTTTCAGCCTTCACTGTGTGAATTTATGCTTCTCCTGTACATATGATACACACACGGCATGATAATCCGGAGTTTTTAAAAGAAGAAGACGATAAAGTGATGATGCTTCTTCCTCAATTTTTCAGCTTTATGACTATTTTCAGAATTAAAGAAGAGTGCCTTTGATTTTGTGTCAACCAAATATCATTACTGATTTATAGTGAGGACGATAACACTTCGTGGAGTATCTCACCTTCACCCTCCTCATCATCCTCAAGTATCTCCAGATGAGGCATGGCCAACGTCATCATCTCCCACAGAGTCAGACCAAAGGCGAAGATGTCTGCCTTGTCTGTGATCTCTCCTCCCTCCAGAGATTCCTTGGGGTTCCATGGCTCCGTGCCGATGTACTCCGCTTTTGGGTCAGACACTGAGGACACAGAGATGTTCTTCATGAAACTCCTTTCAGACTCAGAAACTTTAATTGTGAAGGAAACTAATTCAATTTGTCCAGGTTGCCGCAATGACGTCACACAAAATGACATTTTTAAAAAAAAAACAAAACAAAAACAAAGCTCATCTTTGAGGCTCCAGAAGTTTCTAATTAGTTCAAATTGAACCCAAAATGTTAGAGACCCCTGCAGGCTGATGGCATGATGTACGAGGATAATTTATGTTCCTGTCCGGGCAGAAAAACAAAGTAAATCAACTGCTGTAAACAGTTGTTTCCACACAAATGTGTGCGCCAATTCTGGGCTTTAATCCATGATTAATCCCACTTGTGTGCATGCACACGTTTGGACCAGTTCAGTTCACTGCATTTTTGCTGCTAAATGAAGTGACCTGCGGGTACCTTCAGAAAGCGAGCGGAAAGCCGGCTGAGCAACATTTCTGGATAAAAAACAATTTGCTTCACTTTTGTGACCTGTGAGCTAAATTGCTTTTATTAAATGCTGCTAATGAGGCTAGATTTTTCACCAGGTTAGCCACACTTATATCAGCCATCATAAAACAAAGCTGTAAGGCATGGGCTGAAGTAAGGAGGTCTTTTGGTGGTTTTCTCAACCATGTTAAGGAGCCCAGCGTAAGTTTAGCCGGGCTGCCCGAGAACCACGGTTCTCCTTCACATCTTTCTCCAAACTCATGACATTTTTCATCAACAGCTCTTGAGCTGGAAAGTAGGTTATAGAGAATATAACTGTTATTGCTCTATTTTTTTTTGTTTTTTTGGTGAGGATTGTGAGAGTTTTTCCACCTAAGACACAGTACGGGGCAGAACATCCTCATATAGTTAAGTCAATGACTCTGTATTACACAAGTCTGTGTCTTACTGATATTTTTGGCAGTGTGATAAAAGTGTTTTTTATGGATAATTAAACGTCAATTTAAAAAGCCAGTCAAAATCTGTTTTATATGCAGGGAAAACTCAGAGAGCTACTTTAATGACTGGAAACAGAGTTTACCTTTCATGTTTTCATCCAGCTGCAGAGACACACCAACGTCACAGATCTTCACCGTCTCAAAGTCACCATTGATGACCACGTTACATGACTTCATGTCGCCGTGCAGCAGCTTCCTCTCATTGTGAAGATACTGCAAAGACAAAGCATTCCTGATGCTCATGGCTGCTCTTCTGTGGTGATTTGATCTCTTAAGTTAATATGGTTGATGTTAAAAGAGACAAATATTATTTATGAATATTAATCATCATCTCACTTATTTTTACCCAGGGTCAATATGCAGCATCAGCCACATCCTGGTAACATATGAAGGTGACTGATAAAAAACAAAGCTATTTATCTATTGAGTGAAATGGTGAATTTAAATATTCATCTATTGGTGGCTTGTAGATGTAAACTAAGGTTTCAAAAAAGTGAATTTGTTTCTAATACATTAGAGCCTGACCGATGTTATCGGCTGATATTAGCTATTTGTTTTCATGAGCTCAAACATGGGCTGATGAATGAAATTTAAACAAATAAGGAAGAGATGAAAGAAATACCCTTCAGATATGTTGATGTTGCATAATTTGTCCACCAGAGGACACTCCTCAGCTTCTCTGGCAGAACACAACAACCAGCTGGCCCGAGCAGTAGTGGGACCAAACCAGTAATCCACAACTTGTGTAGCAATAAAACAACTGCAGTAAGGTCTCATCAATAAACTCCACACTGCAAATGTTAGCAAAATCTGTTTGTTTAAACAAATATCTGTATCTGTCTTCGAAATCCTGTATGGGTCAGCCTCTATAAGATATAAGTGAAGGAATGACTCTTTCTGCAGGAGTCTACACTCATGCAGTTCAAGCAGGCATAAAAAATAACTACAATTTTTAAAAGGCAGAAATTAAGAGCCACTGATGTATACTGTAAAAGATGAAATGTAATGACTACACATGGACAGATGTGGGAATTTAGTCCATCTGTAACTGTATGTAATCCAGGTGTTGACACCAGGTCCATGTACATGAAGTACCTGCAGGCCGCGAGCCACATGCAGTGCCACTTTTTCTATAATGGGGGCAGGAAAAGCTTTCAGGCCGTCCTCTCTGCGCTTCTCTATCAGGTCATTGAGCGACTGCTCTCCTCCGTACTCCATGGCCAGACACTTGGAGCCGTCTTTGGCCGTGGTGAAGGCGCGGAAACCTTGATGTTTGGACAAAGACGCAGGATTAAGACAGCAAATACAGCAGCATCACAGGCCGAATGAACATAATTTACTGACAGGAGTAAATATGAGGAGATTTAATGTGGCCTCGGGGATCTGAACAGTGACTCTCTTTCCTGTGTCACTGCTAACTGGGACAGGCCGCCATCACAGCGGCGTCTGGTCTTACCAACGATGTTTGGGTGGTTGATTCCTTTCAGGACTTTTGCCTCCTCGTTGAGGCGCTGCTGGTAAACAGCCACCTGCTTGGCTGCACATTTACTGTTGATCTTCTTCACAGCCCAGGGTGATGCATTTAGCTTTCCCACTCTATGATAAAAAAATTAATAAAAATAAAAAATACACTGTTAGGAGGCATTCTGTGTTTTATTTTTACTTAAACTTGAAAAACTGTACTGCAACAGCAAAAACACAATACATTAATACTTTGCAGATCTATTTATTTACATGGTTATGAGAAACTTAAAGTGGCACGATACTTATATTAGTAATATGGTGCAGGCTTTATCTTTAAAAGTACACTATTCATTCACGTTATTTGCGTTTTACAATAAACAAAAGACGGTCGGATTTGATAGACCATACAGTGCGATTCATCGGTAATTCAGAGAGCACAACACCACCTGTTCATGAGGTAAACATTGACTCCAGTCCCACAGCCCAGCTTCTTCATGAAAGGAGAGGCAGGGATGGTGATGGGGGTTCCGCTGCTCCTCACTCGGACACTTTTGGGGGTTTTAAATGAGCCCTGGTCGGGGTTGGTGGCAGGGGTGGCCATTCTGTAATGTTTCAGTAAACACGTGAAAAACAAAGTGGGAGAGAAACTCACAACAAGGTGTACTGACATGTGGATCAGAGTTTAATGTACTACACAAATAAGGGGAGTTTGATGTGTATGATATAACCCGAACTAAAACCTGAATTCTCCCCTATTCTTTGAACCATTTATAAAGTTGTCTTTGTCTATACCTGTATGAAACGAGAATAAAAAAACAATTTTTAAACGGAGGCTGGCTTAACTAACAATGGCATTCGGGGAGACGCTTCAAAAATCCAGCTCAAAATTTTACTTCAAATGGAGTAATTAA
>JAVDPK010001559.1:281951-305952 GCA_034780415.1 Cichlasoma orientale | reverse complement strand
CCTCGTCTTTTCAGCTTCACATGCAGCCTCCATTACTGGGCAGTAACAGGAATGGGCGTGCAGACTCCAGCAGGGCTACATATGTGCTCCTTCACCCCTTTCTCTTGGCTGGGGCCAGGGCCAGTGCCCCTGCCACCTTACCCAGGGCAAGGGCTGCATATGTTGGGAAGGTGGGTACTACAGAGGGGGGGAGATGGGCTGGGTGGGCAGCAGATGGCTGAGCCCTAAGGCCTCCGCTGGTGTGGCCGGTGGCGAGTGTGTATGCGTGTAATGTAGGGGGGTGGGGGTGGGAGGTAGGTGAATGTGTGTATGTGCTTTGGAGGTGTGTGCAAATAGGTGGGGGATTGTTGGCCTGCACGTGTGCGTGTGTGTGTGTGTGTGTGTGCGTGCGAGAGTTTTCTGCTTGGAAGGATGAGTGGACGGGCACCAGTGCAGAAGAACTTCTTCTGGTCACGGTGAGCAAGGAGAAGGAAGGACGAGGAAAGAGAGAGATGGAAAGAAGGGGAACGCACAAACGAGCAGCAACAAGCGCTACCTGCCTTTACCTTGGTGTTTTTCTCAGAATTAGCATCACCCTCATTTTTATTCACAGGTAGTTTTTTCGCCTGTAGCAGCAGATCTAACCCATTTGATGGTGTATACTTTGATTCTTCTCATCAGTGTGTTTGGTTCAAGCGCTTTAAAATCGTTATTTCAAGTGATTCACACATTATTTTACACTTCGTATCTCATTTCTTTTCTCTGCATTTGAGATGCCTTCGGTAGTATGCAGTGCATGAATGATCTACCTGCAACATGGGTGGTGACTAAATCCTGATTCAGACCATGTTAATTAATGACACACTTTTGATATGCAAACAAAGAAAAACTATATTAAGTAATATTAATTCATATCCTAGAGGTTTGTTGAGTAATGGAAGCAGCAAACACACTGACTAGAGTGTCACAAATGCGTCAGAAGAACAGTTCACGCATGAGATTAAAGCACAGCCAACAAACTATGAGGTGAGAGGATTCATCGTGACATGTTGGAGGTTACACTTCTCAGTCCCTTACAGTTGGTGTTTGGATTAAGAATATGGCCCCTAAACCTCATCAGTCTACAAAATATTTTCCTAAAAGTCTCGGGGATCATCAGGCTGTTTTTTGGCAAATGTGAGACGAGCCTTTGTGTTGTTTTTGGTCAGCAGTGGTTTTCTCCTTGGAACTCTCCCATGGATGCTGTTTTTGCCCAGTCTCTTTCTTTTTGTTGAATCATGAACTCTGACCTTAACTGAGGCAAGTGAGGCCTGCAGTTCTTTAGATGTTGTTCTGGGTTCTTCTGTGACCTCCTGAATGCGCTCTTGGAGTAATTTTGGCAGGCCTGGGAAGGTTCACCACTCTTCCAGATTTTCTCCATTTGTGGATAACTGGTTCACTGGAGTCCCTAAACCTCGGGGACCTTGGGAATGGCTTTGTAACCCTTTGCAGACCGATAGATGTCAATGACTTTGTGACTTTGATCTTTTAGCCTACTTCACTTTGTGTATTTAAGTGATTTATTGATTCAACAGGTCTGGTAGTACTTAGGCCTGGGTGTGGCTAGTGAAACTGAACTCAGCTTTCCAAAACAATGTGGTTTAATCAGTTAATTTTTGATTTAACAAAGCGGCCAATTACTTTTTCTCACAGGGTCAGGAAGGTTTGGAAAGTTTTTTGCCCTTAATAAATTAATTTATAATTATCATAATGTAAAAACCACAATATTGACATTAATATTAACATTTGATTGATTATCTGGCAAATTTCACCCCCCCGTGACCCTGAAAAGTATAAGTTGATGAAAATGCAAGGATTTAAGGGTGACAAATATGAAAAAAAAAAAAAAAAAAAAGAAATAAAAAAGAATTGCCTACATTTTTCCAGATCATCAATATTTGATGTGTTTTTGTCTTCTTTTAATCAAGCATCACGAAGAGCAGGTGAGAAATGTCCTTGACATTCCCGTGTGTCTTCTGAACATATGCATGCATTCACAGAAGGAGCCGTTCACGTGCACGCGTGGCCTCTGGCACCGTGTCTCCTCCCTGCCCTCTAAGGAGGCAGGAAGAAGAAACATCCTCACCACCCTTCCCTCACACACGGGAGCGAAAAAAAAACACACGAGGGAGGAAGGAGATATCAGTTTTGTCCTTCACCTCTCCCACAATCCCCCTCTTCTGCTCCATTACAGAAGAGAAAAGTGTCCCGAAGACGCTCGAAGGTATGACACAGCTGCAACGCTCTGAATCTCTCTCACACACACACACACACACACAGACACACACACCTTGCAGGTATGGGCCAGTTGCCATGCTCTAGATAATAGGCTGTTGAGGATGAAGCTTGTTAGGCAGCCACAGCTGACATGACAGACACACACACACACTAGTTGGAAAAGCCAGTGAATGGAGGGCAACCAAGGATGCAGTATTCCTTCCTCTGGCTCTCTCTATATTTCTTTCTTTCTACTTTTCTAATATTTGATTCCTCTGTCTTGCCGCTTTCCCATTTTCCTGTCTCTAGTACTCTCTCTCCCACAGACGGGTCAGCCTGATGCGCCTCGTGCTTCTACTAAGAAGAGATCTCTAAAAACTTGCTTGCATTTCTTTTGCAGATAGGTATGTGTGTACTGCTTGTAGCCTGTACTGTTCTAAATTCCTTCATTACCCTCTCACAGTCATAGACGCACACATGCACACACCCCACAGACTCCCAGAAGGTCATCCCCTCTGAGATTGTCTGTTTGAAGTGAGGACCTCTGTCGCAAGCTGCTGGAGGCCTGCCTCGCTGTCAGGTGCGTTTGTCTGTGTGGATTTCTTCACGCATTCATTCTCATGAATATTTGAGTGGCTAATTGTACGTGTGCACAAATATGTGAATTTATGCTTTTATGGTCTAATTGTGCTTGTTTATGTGCTGTATTCAAACCGCGAGTCTAAGCATGCAAGTATGTGTGTGCGTGGAGAGCGAGCGCCACAGGCTGTGGCGTGTCCGTGCCTCCTGGTAATGGATACTAATGGCCCTGGGCAGGCCTCCATGGAGCAGGAGGGATAGATTTGTCTGTTTGACCTCATCCTGCTGCCCTCACCCTGGGAGGGGAGGGTCTGAGGGCTGGGAGGCTCTGTGGGGGTCTGGGTCACCATCAGCATGCATAACCCTCAACATAAACACACACTGTTAGCTGTGTAAGTGACAGCGAAGACACGCACGCTCGCATCGCACATACTGGAAGGTTACAAACGCTGCTGAGATGATCAGAGAGGAACAGTATTCTGAGTATGAGTGCCCCCCCGAGCAGAAAATATCCAGGTTATATACTTCATAAATGAGTGTTCTTATATTCTCTTAGCATTAATGTATAAAGAAAGGGTATGAAATGATTTACATTTCCAAATCACACATTTTTAAAAAGCACTTCTCAGACAAAGCAGCGTGACTCGCCAGGTCTGAGTGATGAACAGAGGTGCGGGTGCGTAACGTGCGCATACATGACAGTCTAGGAGGTATTTCTGTACGTTTCTATCGAAGGTTGAATTCTTTTTCAAGTGGCCACTTCAGCTTTCGACATTTTTTTTTCCTCCCGGTAACACACCCTTAAAATTTAGAAACTCTTCAGAATTGAAAAGTGTCTCCTAATTGCTTACGGAGACGGAGCTTCACTTAACTTCCCGTAAATGTTTTCCTTGAAAATATCCCTGAGGCATTACAGTATGACCTTTTGTTAGATTTCTTTGTTAATATCAACTCTTGAATCAACATTTTTGCTACGTCAAAAGGGAAAAGGTTAAATTAATAATTTCTTACGTGCGCCTGAGACTTTTTTTGACCGGAGAATTACCTTTGTTTGCTTTTATCTAAGTTTTAAAGATGATGGATTTCCACTGGATGGATACTGAACAATGGGGCAAAATGCCCGGGAGCAGAGGATGTGGCCATGCCGAAATAGATTTTAAGAGCCGTTTTATGCTTGTGGTGGTGATTAAAGCTTTTGGCAGAAAACTGACATTTTTTTTTCCAATACCTGTTAAGGTTTTGTAAAGCGACCGACCTGCAAGCAAAGAATAGCAAAATTTGTTCTTCAATTTTCTCCTTCTATCTCTAAGTAGTTGAATGTCAAAAAGGGGGAAGTGGCTCAGGTAAACAGGGCCTCAGGGGAGAGGTGACCTTTGGGTTCACAGTCAGGGGGACACAGAAGGGAAGGGAGAGGGAAGGTGGGAATAGAGGAAACAAGGCTGAGTGCAGAGAGCGGATAAAGGAATAAACATAAAATGAGAGGAAGACAACGGCAGAAGAATGGAAAGATGGAGAGATGGGAAAATTATCTGTCTAATTAACTAGAGAGTTAATATTTAAAAGTACCTTTTAAACACCTTTTGAAATCAAAGAGTCCAATTACTTGGACCTTTCATCACAAAATGACAAGTTTTCTTTTTCCGTGGTATTTTGAAATATCGAAAATTAAACATCTTATTTCTAGGGTGTGTTTAATGAAATCAAAACACGGGATTTAGTGCACCTTTTCTAACGCACCACAAGCACAACACAATGCCACTTTTGACTGGTCACATATGCGCTCGGTCAGAACCCGTAGATGTTACATTTTAGTACACCCTACAGTCTCGTTTGGCCTGTTCGTACTATTTGTTGTGAAAATGAAATGATATGATGCTTTTTTTTTTTTAAGGCATTCTAGGGTCATAAATACTAAAAATGAGCAATTTTATCCTGTTTCTATGTGGTTGCTGGGTACCATGATGATGATGTCATAATATATATAATAATTCAGCTTTTGTGGACATAAATGAAATGTTGTCAATTGAAAATGATACAGTGCTTTTGTAAGGTGTCGTAGGTACAAAAAGACTAGCTGGTTGCTACATGGTTTCCAAGCAACATGATACTGTCATAATATACCATGCATAAATCAAGCTTTGTGGATATAAATTAGATGTTAATGTCATTAAATTAAAGTAATAAGGTGCTTTTATAAGGTGCTATAGATGCATAAAATCTACAAATGGGTAATTTTTTTCCCCATTGGTAGGTAGTTGCTAGGCAACATGGTAGCATCAGAGGCTTAAAATGTTACTGTGTGCCAACTGTGGTTGCTCAACTCCTGATCATGTAGGTGGAGTTTCTAGGCAAACAAGCAAGCAAACAAACAAACAAACAAACAGGAACAAGCCTCTCCACCCTTTCCTTAGATAATACAGTTCCCCTGTAACGATTGACTGCAGTCTTGTGGTGACTATTGTCAGCAATCAGCCTGTACCAAAAAAAATTGTATTTGGAATTTGGCTCCCAGACAGCCTTGGATGGCTGTGTATCTAACTCGTCCCCTGGAGATGTTATGTAAACAGATGCTCTACACCCCCGCCCCGTGTTGTGACCTGTATGAACTGGTATCCTGGCGACCAAGGCTGACTATTCCATCTTATCACGAACATTATCATGAACTGCTAGTCGAGGAAGCTGGCTTGCCATCACAGTATCCTGGCTTACTCATCTCCGCTGGCACAGCCCCTTCCCTCCCCCACCCTAGTGCTCTCCAGGCTTTAAATGTGCTATTGCTTTGCTGAAGTGTTTTTTTGGAACCTCGTAAGGTGCTCAATAATGAACACAGTACGTGATGATTTTTTTAACCTACCTTTCCTACTGTATCTCTTTCTGTTTTCCTGCTAAAGGTAGCGCCGGTATAAATTCAACTGCATGGCCTCAGACACCTATCGCCCCTGTTTGTTCTGTTGTTTGTATTTCTTGGATGGGTGTTCTGTTAACTGTAATTTCCCCATTGTGGGACTAATAAAGTATTCATATTCATATAAGCATTGGGCCACGCCTCTTAATCTCTGAATTCACGTGTTTCCAGTCCCATTGCCACAGGTGTCTAAGATCAAGCACCTAGCCACGTAATTTGCCTTTACAAACATTTGTGAATTTGAGTGCGGTACTGTTGCAACAAATCAGTTTGTTTTATGTGTGTTACTTAAAAAGAAAATCTAGTCCTTCACAGTGTCAAGCAAAAAGTTTGGAGCACCATTTTGTTCCCACTACCGACTGCAGGGAAGGATGCGTGCCTCAACTCATCAGTAAGGCTGTATTCAGATCAGTGTCTTCTCTCCACAGGTTACTGCCACTACTCATGAGGGCGACTCTCCTCGCCTTATGGGAGGCTCAGTGTGCTTCAGAGGAGAACAAAAATGACAGATTCTCTCTTTGAGTCCCATCCCTCCTGCTCTCTTTCTTCCCATCTTCTTCTCTCCTCTCTGTTTGAATCTTTTCTTCTTAACCTTTCTCAACGTTCCTCTCGCTTTCACTTCCTTATCAGTCTCCCTTTCTCTCTCTGTCACTCTCTATCCGGATGTCTCCCACCGTGGCAGTCAGACATCAGTAGCCCTAGGGAAGTGCTTCGCTGTGGGAAGGAGCCTTGGCTTTAACTGGCTCTAAGTGGCTCTTGCTGTTTGTCTCTTTAGTTGTTTATTTTCTCCTTTGCTCACCCCGGGCAGGGAGGAGAGAGGGACACTTAGCGTCAGGGAAACCACAGCGTGGCCAGGCAGGGAGGTTTAATACCGCTTAGTAGCCTGCAGAGTTTACATGTGAGGGAGGCACAGAGAGACAAAGTGCAAGTGTGTGTAAGTTTATTATTGCAGTTTGTGTGTGTCATTTTATCATTAGAAATGTTATACAGATGCCAGATGCCTTGTGTGCATTTTGCTACGTTGTTGTAATTACAGTGTGTGTTCACAAGTGTGTGTTTGTATTGACAAAGTCAAAAGGTCCAGGTATGACCTTCTAAGATGACATTATTTGCCATTGATTTGCCTCTGTTTCATATTTTGTCTCACTGGGACTACTGTACCAACAATTGGCCTCTATTGTTCTGTTTTTAAAGACAAACAGCTACACTGCATTCCCCCGTGAAAAAAAAAAGGTAAAACAATTGTGTTTTTGGTCAATGCCTCAAATAAGAACTCAAATTTCAAACCCGGCCTGTGACACAGGGAACATGATTCAGTGCGAGCGCAAATCAAAATTAAGATGCCAACAGTGTATTTTATAAGTTCAAAGGGAACTAAAGTTAACAAATGTAAAAATATTAATGGCACTTTGGAAAAACACTTCCTTTATCTCATTTTATGGAATAAAATAAATTGAATATAGAGTACTGTACAAAAGCCTTGAGCCACCCATCCCTTGTTTCTATTTTGCTTCCCACGAGCCAGACTTTCTTGTTTTTGTTTTTTAAGCGGTCTTGAGCAATAGTTCTGCAGGCTTACTGAAGGTCTTTTTTTTTTTTTTACATTGGTTGCTTTTCCACTCATTTTCAGTCCAGTCTAGGCCTACGAATCATTCAATTATAAAAAAAAAAGGCATCAACCTAACGGGATGAATCACTGTCCCTTGTCTTATCTTCTGTGATTAGTTTCAGCTTTTTTATCCTCCTGTTTTGCCTTACCTCATTACCTTGTGTATTTATTGTTTCAGTCTCCCTTTCTCTCTTGTCATAGTCTCTGTGAATGTTCTCGCTCCTGTGTTTCCTGGCTTTAGTTCATTCCCAGTTGAGGCTTTCCGTTGTTATAGTCTTCCCTGTCCTTCTATCTTTTGCTCCCAATTTTGTATCAGCCACAATAAAGGCTCGCTTTTAATTCACCCCCATCTGCCTGCCTCGTGTCCTGCATTTAGGTCCTTACTCCTCCCACGCTCCACACACTAAGTTTATAAGAATGCATCAGTTTGTTGGAAGACATAATTACACACTAACAAACTACTTTTTTTCTATTAAATAAACTCAAAAAATGACTGCACCTTTAAAAATGTTTCTTATGGTGTGACATTGTGTGCAAAGGGTGGATTCAGAGTGAACTTCTGGGCTTTGTCGAAATAGACAGATGGAGTGCAAAGTACAGGCTAATTCCATCTATCCATCTATTTTCTGCCACTTTTCCTTTTCAGGGTCGCAGGGGGGCTGGAGCCTATCCCAGCTGTCACAGGGTGAGAGGCAGGGTTCAACCTAGACAGGTCGCCAGCCTGTTGCAGCTCGACAACTCTGTGATCTTTTTAAAAAATGCTTGTCATATAACCAGGTTGTGAACTCTTGAAATCAAGAATCTCTTTAGGAGAGTGTTGTGAGCCCAGATAGGCAGCAAGAATGCATCAACAATCACCACATTGTTAAAAGAATAATGCAGCAACTTTAACAGTGCCAACAGGATGTGTCAAAGTACAACAACAGGATTCAAATACACCAACCTGCTTCTAATACTATCCTGCTTCAAATAAAAGCCTGTTACCTTTAATGGTCTATGGTAAATGTAGGAAATGAAAGCCTGGGTTTATGTATGAAGAAATTCATTAGCCTTCCAATATGAAATCCAGTGTGTGCTTCCTCTGGATCTGTCCATGGTGCTGATTTTTCCTTCTCTCTCTCTCTATCTCTCTCTCGCTCTGTCTCTCTCACACACAGACACCTACCCCTGTCTGTGTGATATATATTCTGATTCACACTAATGGCCCATTCATAACACTGGAACTTTTTTCTCTGTAAGCAGCATCAACAGAAGAAGAATTTAATAGCTTTTTCTGAAGCTATATGTTCAGTGAATCCAAGGATATTTGATAAAATATCCTTGGATTGAGAGCAGGTGTTCTTTGGAATGCATGCCTATTCTCACCAATCCACAATATATATGAATGAAAAGAGAGGGGAAGCAAAGGCACTTTGCCATTATCAAATAAAGCTTTCCATTAAGTACATCCATATAGATCCATGAAGCATGTAAATTTGTACGACTGGCTTCACAGACACAGGCCTCTCAGTGAGTTTCAGCAGAAAGTAACTTTTCTGTTTGCTGGCATGAGTATGTGTTGTTCAAAGATTAAGGCAAATAGGGGTTTAATTCCTCTAAGTGGTGTGCAAGCATGAGCTGTGAAGTCATGCAAAACGCCGGAGAGCATGTGTTTGTAAATGTGTGCGTTTCTAAGGACCTAAGCGAGTGCATCTTAGTGTGTAATGTGCGCAAGGCCAGGCAGATGTATGAAGAGAAAATAGCGCACTCTTAAATACTCAGCTCACCTCACACATATCGGCACACACTCACCTCACAAATGAACACTTCCGCATCATAATGAGGATTACCTGCATGGCCTCACATTGCACTTCTCATCCCGTTGCAAACACACACACACACACACACACACACACACACACACACACTTGCGCATTTGCTCATCTGTCCTTGCCCCCCACTCCCCACCCCATTGCCTCCCCAACCCCCGTCACTCTTTCTTGTCCCCATTCTTGTTTTTTCTGTCTCTGTGTCACACATGTACACACAAACGCACACATACGCACCCCTCCAGTGTCCTAGCTGTCTCAACTTGAGCAGCAAATGAACACAATTAGCCACGGCTCCACAAACACACACTGGGGTATTGTTCTGCTCACACTCACTCAGTCCTTAATCTGGTGCTCCGGAGGGAACTCGGGTGTGTGTGTGCGTGTGTGTATGTGTGTGTGAGAAGGCAGTCGAGGGGAAGCGTTGCAGAGCCCAGCTGACAGAAGGGGCTTCCAGGCCTTTTTCCCTCAGAGGTTTCCACGATGATGATCAACTCCTCGCGCCTTAGTCCTTGCTGTGCTCGCCTCAGTACCCCCTCACACACACACACTCTTTGAGCAATGGACCATTCGGCTTGAATGCATTTCAAACACACGCACACACACAGCCACAGCCTTCGGTCAGAGCCAGATGTTACGGGGTGAACAAAGGCATTGAGTCACAAGTTACTGTTCTCAACAGCAGGTTGAGCCTCAGGTCATTATTAGCACACACACACACACACACACACACACACACTGAGCAGTGGACCCACTCACTACATTGCACAGCCACTGACTGAGCTTGTCGTTTCTTCCCCTTGAGCAAGTGTGTGCTGTCTTGCTAATTAGACAGCAGGTATCTGCCTGACAATATTTCTTGCAAGAACACCTACACAAGTGGCTGCTTAATGACTGCACTTTAAGATGCCTTCCAGGCCTTTACAGAGGAGGTGGGGGCCTTCGCAGCCATGCAGCGCTCTACTTACTGGCTTCAGGCCAGTCGCAACAGTCACACCAGCAGTGTGTGGCATGTAGCATTTAGCATCAGTGCTAAACAACTAAACCCCTTTCCTTATCCTGGACTGTGCAAAATTCTTGAGCCACCAATTACTTCTTGTATTTTTTTTTTTTTTTGAGCAATAGAACGCAAGGTCTTCTGAAAGTCTTTCAAAGTCTTTCTTTGGATATTGGCTGCTTTTTCACTCAATTTAAGTACAGTCCTTGTACCTGACCAATTTCAGAGGAATATTTTTTCATTTGTTAAAGCTACTTAATGATCTATGAATCATTCAAGCACAAAAATGGACCTTAAATTAAGGGATAAACCAGTATTGTATCTACACATAACAGACAACTTACCAAAGAACCAATTTTAAATGTGATGGCACTTTACTTGTTTCTGGACAAGTGGAGGAAAAGAGGGAGAAAAGGCTGAGGTTTGTAAATTACACAAAAAAACGGACAGAAAATCAGTGGCAACAGGTCTGATGGGATGATGAGTCCAAATTTGAAAATTTTAAATGATAGAGAATCATTTAAAAACTTCATCAATATGTACCGAGGAGGTCAGGAGAGAGGTGCAACAGTGAGTGCCTACAGCCATTTGTAAAACATGGTAGAGAAAAGTCCTGTCAGGTTTTGAGCCACCATGCATGCCATCTGGAAAGCAGTGTGTGTGTGTGTGTGTGTGTGTGTGTGTGTGTGTGTGTGCACAAATCTGTGTGTACAAACATTCCATGCACAAATCAGTGATTTATCAATATTTATTCGCACTTTACTAACAAATTTAGAAGTGCCTCAGACCATGTGTACAAAGAAATGATCGAGGCCTGGCTGTCACAGAAAGTTCAAAGTCTTTAAACAGAATGCTGCTACTACTACTACTACTACTACTACTACTACTACTACTACTACTACTACTACTAATTCTAATTATTATTTTATTATTAATAGCTTTAAGTCATTATTTGCAGTTTTCCAAACTAAATGGAAAGGTGTAGGCCTTATATATATAATTTTATTTTTTATTTTTCTCCAGTATTTCTTATCTCACTTTGATCAGCTGGATGCCGTCACTTACGGTCTAATTTCTTGGCACTATTTCACAGATGCAGGAGAATCTCTTTTTTTTTTTTCCTTGTTCATATCATGCTTGATATTGAATATAGAGGTAGTGTCTCAGGGGAAACAATATTCAGAACCTCCATAATTTCAGCCCCGGTGTTGATTTTTATATATTTATTATTTCAAAGGTCATCACTCCTGTGAAAACATTTGGGAAAGCCGCAACTTTTGGCTTCCTCTTCGGCCTCTATTTAAGTATACGTTTATTTTAGTTTCTCCAGTCGCACTTTCTTCTTTTTTTTCCTTAGAGGTGCAGACTCCTCTCTTCCATCATCACCACTCTCTCCACTTCACCTGCTGGTAAATGTGTTTCCTTATATAGAGAAATGGGGGTGTGGCTCTATGCAGATAATATGCAGATTGCAGCCAGCGAGCACGAGCCCTTTGATTTAGAATGAATCAGATTTACTAACATATGCACGAGAGTAAAAAAAAAATAAAAAATTGGCAGGTGTGCATGTTGTATATTTGACAGTGATTTTGCACACACACTAATTTTTTTGCTCACGGTAGGAATATTTCCACGCAAATATTAGTAAATTAGGTCCAGTAATCCCAAAACACTGCCAGCAAAAACATACCTGGATTGAAAAACACACAATGGAGCACCATCAGTCATGGATTGGCCTCCCCAGAGCCATTATTGAAGCAGTGTGGGATCATCTTGGCAGAGAACAAAAGGCAGAAACATCCAAAGAAGAGCTTTGAATGTCCTTCAAGAAGCCTGGAGAACTATTCCTGAAGACTACTTAAAGAAATGAGAAGAAAGCTGCCTCAGAGAGTTCAGACTGTGTTCTAAAGGTGGTCACACAAATTACTGACTTTTAAGCTCACTAGAATTGTGCAAACTTTGTTCGTGTTTATATACTGCATTTCTATGTATGTTTTCAGATGCTTTAACAAATTGCTGCGTCTTTCTCCCAATTTTCTGGCACAATATAAAGAAATTAGGTGTGGCTCAAGTACTGTAGGATAGTGACCCAAGCAGGGAGTGCCCTTATTTCTATCGTTTACTTGATTACTTGATTGTTTACTTGATTTCATAAAAGAAAACAATATGTCACATCTTCAGTTTTATTTCAGTTTTGGTTTGGGGAGAAACTCGTGTCTAAGTAATTTTGACAGCGTTATTAGAGAGCTGACCAGTGCTGCCACGGCTCATTTAGTTTGTTCTCTTCAGTTCAATCATCAAGCTGATATAATTTGACATATAACATTACTGCTTTAGTTACCTTACAGGTATTGACCCAGTACTTTACATCATAAAGCACTGCTGGAGGTTCAGGCTGAGAGCTACTTTGTTAATTCACACACGAAAAAACTAGAGAGCTAAAAAAAAACTTGTTTTAATTTCCATATATTAATTTTAAAATATATATATTTACAGAACCAAATACATCAAAACAGGCTGGGTCAGAACTGCAGGCCAACTTTAAACCCTCGAGAACCGCGTGTCATGTTCATCATCTCACCGCTATGATCACGTTTCTATTCAACCATTCCCCCCCAACTTTCTGACTAGCAGAGACCTCTTTTGTCTCGCAGCCACGAGGGATAGTGACAGAGAGAGAGTTGTGACATGTCTGCCAATTTGACTCTACTGTGTTTACAATGACCTTCCCTTCGGTGTGAGGTGCGTTTGAGTGCCTCTGTCACCATGACAACTGGACATATTTTAGTGGCCACTCCAGCTTCTTTCTGCATATCATTACTGTTTTCAGCTGTTAAGGTCACTGCACAGAGACAACACTTTAGAGCAAAGTGATGATTTTGACAGTGTTTTATGACTTTTTTAAATTAGTTTTTCCTCTAGCGTGTTACCTATTGTTACACACTGTCAAACAGCTGCACATAAAGTACTGCTCCAAGCACTTGCTTGCACATGTTAAGCCACTGTCATCTACATCTGCTGTAGCAACCTCTACATCCAATTTGGACAAATTTTAACAGCAAACAGAATATATAAAAAAAATGTCTTTTGATGTCTTATTTTCTTATAAACTACAGTGCAACATAGTTACAAATATCAGCTGCGGCTCAAAAACAAGTAATGCATGAATAAGCCTTAAAATATGCCACATATTCTGCAGTTTGTTGTCCTTGATACAATATAACAGCACAATCACGCAAAGAAGTCAGGCACTGAGGAGGAAGCTATTTAAGAATACAGGAAAACCTCATGTGTGGCTCTGCTTTGATTTTGAATGCATCAGTTATAAACAGCAAAATTATATTGCAAATGCAACTGTTTCAATTCAGATAAAAAGCTTTTTTCTTTTCTTTTTTTTTATTTTCATGAGGTCATTTTTCATTCTCCTGTGAGCCACAATGAGAGGAGCTAAACCCTGTGAAGCACCGCAGTGGCATTTGGAGTGGACACATGAACCCCTTTACACAAACACACACTGTCATTACCATCGCTACATCGAGCCAGAACTCGATCTCAAAGTGCACCAGATGTGTTCGCTTGTGCAATTATTCCAGCAAAGACATTGGCTCAGATGTATTTATATTTGTGTGTGTGTGTGTGTGTGTGTGTTTGTGTGTGCGCGTGTGTACATACGGTCTTGTTGGAGCTGTAAATGTCTTCCATTTGAGCTGCTGGCTGACCTTCTAGCTCCCAGTTTTTCATGTTTAGCCTTTCCCAGTGCTCTCACCTTCCTTGCCAAGTCAGCTATAGTTTCTCCATGTCCTTTATCATGCATTTAATTTGTATTTTGTTAATGTGTCCTTTAGTGAGTAAGTCAGCCATAAAAAGCAAGGAAAAAAAATGAATGAGAAAATATTAGATGTAGCAATTGTAAAACACATAGTGACGGTGAAAAGGTGATTGAGATGAGATTGAGAGAAAGATGTAGAACAACTGAAACAATTAACAGAAGAAGGAATAAATACAAATGGAAAATAGTTGCCAATAAGGTTCAAAGGAAAACTAAATTGCTTATCTATTACTAAACTGGAAAATTTAATGGTTAAAAAGTGAATAAAAAGCTAAGTAACGCTAAGAATTCAAATTGTTGGCCAGCATATAATTGTTGGATAAGCTGTGTGCTAAAAGTGCGTCTAAACAGCTGAAATTATTAGCTAAACACAATGAGTAAAAAGTTTCGGAAGCAAGATAAAAATCTAAATTTCTTACTAAAAGTATGTCTAGTTAATCTCGACTATTAGCTATCATTTAGCTAACAGTATGAATGGCTAGTTAAATGTAGTATTAGCTAAAAGTGATTCTTGAAGTAAAAGTTCCATGTTCCTCACAGGGATTTTGGTCATAACCAGTAATATTGTAACCATCTAAAGAAGACTTCCTATGAGCTACAGCACTGTAAAACAATGCTACACGCTTCTGCAGAAACCAGTCTGTATGACATGTTTTAACAAAGATGCGTTTTATTCGCAATGCCGTACAAAAGAGCTACTCTACCCGCAATCCTGAATTGAAACAGTGACGCCTCGGATTGGTGGAGGTCGCCGTTACCATGGAAAAAGTTTAAACCCACCAATGGAAACCTAGTGAGCGTGAAACTTCAGAAATTGCGAGAGCGGTGATTGCAGTCGTGAATGAAGCGCTGTACTATATCGATAACTTAGCTATACTTTATTTCACACAACACAAACTACAAAATATATTCAAAACTATTATTATACAACATTATTATTAATGCTATGAACACTATAAGCTAAAGAAAAGCATTAAAGGTCCAAGAAGGCTGGACGTCATTTGCTATGGAATGTCCTTCACTGTTAAAAGTAATTAAGTATGCAATCTTGTACATTAGCCTTTTTATCCTAATGGTCATGATTAACCTCTAACTGGTTGGTTTGGTTCAAGCTTTATAACCCTTTGATCTTCTGAAAAGTCAATGGATAAAATGAATGTGAAATTCACTTCTGGAACCAGAGCCTGTTTCAAAAAAGTGGGCAGTCCCTGTTGCGCTCTATAGTTACAGATGGTTGCAAAGTTAACCATAAGTAATGTAAATATAAGAGGCTGTGAGGGTATGCCAGATGAAAAAGGTGGGGAACCAATGTCATACAGCAGAAACATATAAATACATATTTATTGCATGACTGAGTTTGTTGTTTAATCATCTTAGCCTCAATTTCAGTCCATACCCAGTGAGTTCATGCACAGGTGCACACACACACACACACACACACACAGACACACACACTCATACAGAACCTTTGGTTAACGTGTCCGTTAGCCATGTCACCTCCCTGTTCCCTTTGCTTCACGTGACATTAGTGCCAGCTTTGTTTTGGTAAATTGCTGCAGTCATTTGCATATGTCTGTTCTGTGCTTAGAAGTTCACATTGTTTTTAATCTGAAAAATATGCTAATGCTTTTGTGTAAGGGGAACGTGTGTGATTGTGCCTCACTGCGTTGTGTGTCTGTCATGTGGCAGGCCTTGTTATAATAGCACAAGGTGAGGGTGACGGAGGTCAGAGCATGTGCCGAATTAATACTCACTGCAACTATTAAGTCCATTTGCATCTGTCCGTGTGCTGCTGCAAGCTGAAGTGGCGCCCTGAGAACAGATTCTCTCTTAACCGCAGCAGTGTTCATTTGGACTGGTTGTTTTGGTTGCTACAGAGTAGCGGGGACTGGGAAATGTTAAATTTTTTTTTACCCAGCGATGTGATTAACTAGGAGACTTCCACAGAATGCCCCTGGGTGTCAGTGTGGGGAGGGAGTTGACCCTGCTTCAGCACCAATGTGACCTATGTGTTAACTGGAGATTACAGTGTATTAGTCAGGGAAAACAACAATTTTCCTGCCGGGCCATCACCACCACTGATTTAAAAAAAAAAAAAAGAAAGAAATAATGCATTTTTCAGGGGGGAGAAAAAGACAAGGAAAGGAAGATGATTGTGTGATGAAAAACCCCATCAGTGATAATTTGCTGCATGGCCATTCTAAGCACCCGTTTAGCTTAAAAAGTTTGCTTACATATCTTATCCTATTCCACTGCTTTATTTAGCCACATTGCCACACAATGACTCACACAAAGGTATTGCATACAGCTCTCGCGTCTATGAGCTCAGCGAGTCTTCACAAACTTCACCTCCTTCCATTTTTCTTTCCGATTTTAGTCGCTACTGTTATTTTTTTTTTATCATTTTGTCCTCATTCTAAATCTTACGTACTCTTACTTTAAATACTGTGAGCCAATGAGATCACACGTTAACAAAAATTTTTTTTATCAAATTTTAAAAGCAATAATTAGCACTTTCACTGGGAAATGAAAGTAATAAATTCACCAAAATTGGAGGCATAAAAAAGATGATGTGATCAAAGTTTAGGCATAGTTAACAATCTCCCGTCTTTTATTCTCCTCCCTTTCACTCTCTCCTCCACTCAGTCTTTTTTTTTTAAACACTTAATATCCTCCTGCCTGTTTCTCTCTATAAAGTGTCTCCTTTCTCTTCTTCTGTGCTCTTGCCTCCAATTAAATGCGTAGGCGTTTTATCCTATGATTAGTATCTTGGTTGTTCAGTGGGCAGGCTCATTATCTATGCGCCCTGTTAGTAAAAGCCTTAACGATGCCTAACGAGATGTCTAATCAGGCTGGTTTTAGCCACAAAGGGCTAATTGCAGCTGTTGCTTCTGTCCTCCGCTGAGGCTGAAAGAGGCAACGGGAAAACCTGTTTGGATTGTTGGGTAATTTTTAACACACAAATACAAATCCACACAGCATTATCGGCTGCTTCAGAGTGATGTGTGTGTGTGTGTGTGAGTGTGTGTTTGTTTCGCAGAGGGGAGCCTCTCTGTGGCTCCTTGTCATCACAGAGCTGCAGGTTTGATGTGGCAGGATTGCAAAAAGGCCCGAGACGCGCGCACACACACCGAAGCTCTGCTGCAGTTCACAATATGAACGCCTAACTGGGCAGAAGTACAAGTAAGCACAATGGAGTGTAGAGCGCGTTTGTGTGCTTGTGTGTGGGGTGTGTGCGTATGTTCAGAGCTCTTTGTTGATGTTCTCTCTGATACGGTGCCAGCATCACATCCATCTGTCTCCATAACACAACAAACACACACACACAGGAATTAGTTTTCTCTAAAAATTTAAATCCAAATCAGTAGCGACCATATTTTATTTTTACTGCCACAGCATTTCGGAGAAATGGTCTAAACCACATGCCTGCTTACAAGACACGAAAAGAATTGCACAGTTAGACAAAACACATGAGCACATATCATACGCACATTCACAGCTGCAGATTTCTATTCAAAACAGGGATTTTTTTTCATCATCGCGAACAAATCAATGAAACTCTACTGCATGAAGGACCTGCATTCATACAGATGTAATGCAATGATCTGCTATAATGAAGTTGTAGTTATATAACTGATTAAAAAATATATATACAGAAACAAACTTACCTGAAAAACAATGCACACCTGAAAGACACTGTCAGAAAATATATATTAACATTAAATTCTACACCTACTTTATGTATTTTACCTACTTAGTACGGCGAGTCAAATAAGACACACAGAGGATGTGGATCTATTTTATTTATAGTATTTCACTGATGAGATTTCAAATGACTTAAAATATAAACGTGTAAAAAAAAAACCCTCCTGATTCAAATGAATGTATTTATAAAACCAGCCAGACAATGTGATACAATCCTGGTGCATTATCCATATGTAAGATACAGCATGCAGTCACATAGTGACATTTACTGGGCTTCAGTCTTGAACACATTTTTTTTCTTGTTATTTCTTCCTTCAAACTACAAAATAAGCAGGATTCTCTAACAGGAGCAGCATTTTTTTACCAATGTTAGTTCACTAAGAGCCCTCGAATTTATCAGAGTCCCTCGTAATATTACAAATTTAGAAGACACAAAGAAATCTGTCACTGAATGACACTTCAATTTTTTTGTCATTTCTAATGTGCAATGTGCAGTTTTTTCAGCACAATAAATGGACTCTGATTCACTCGCTTTCATAACAAGCAAAGTTAAAACACAAGGGCCTCGCGCTGATACGAAGCTTTGTTGTTGTGACTACTCTTACGCATGAACTGCTTATTTACAGACAAACTGCATTTTACACCACAAATGAACCATTATCTTAATCACCTGTGTCCCCTGATGCTATTTTTCCTCTTTTGGTGCATATCAGTGCCTGTTGAATTGGTTTGGGTGTGTTGCAGTTGCCCCATTTGGCCAGTAGGTGGGGACATGCTCAGTTCTCTGCCGGTGCGCTTCCTCTGGCGTCGCTCTGCTTTGTGGAATAATATGTTTTTAGGGTGCTTTAAAACTGCTTTGAGCAAACGGTTTGTTTTTAAGGAAAGGGTTAAAAATAAATAACTGTATGTTTGTTTATTTAGTAAGTATATCAAATGATAATCCAAAGCACAGAAAGGCTGCTGGTCATTATTTCTCAAAGAAAGCTGCTCTTTTCTGTTTTTAGCCAGTTTTTCTCCAGTGAATAAAAATATAGTTATTTCTCACTCCTCTTGCCTTTCAGCCCAGCTCTCCCGAGGCTCTCCTGGAGTGTATTTTATTTGTCCTGCCTGAGAGCGCTTATCCGATGGCATCTCTTTTGGTGTGTGTGTGTGTGTGTGTGTTTGCATATGCGTGTGTGAGTGAGAGACAGCGCGAGTTCAGTGGGCCCTCTTTTGTTCAGTTCAGTAAGTATGTCTCTGTGTGTGTTGACCTGATAATCTGTGTGCTTTATAGAGTGCTGTTCACACATCGGTCTCCACTCTGATCCCAAACCCAAACACAGACCCCCCCCCCCACCCCCCCCCCACCCTCCTTTATCAACCCACAGACACACTCTTGCACTGACAAAATATCCGCGCATCCTGTGATTAATCACTCTTTCTCCCTCCATCCCACTTTCTCTGGTGCTTACTTGTGTTAAACAAATGGGAGAAACCTGGAAAGCCTGATTTGATTTTTTTTTTTAAACAAGTTCAGTCTTTCCATTTTCCAAGAAATCACAAATCGCTATAGTTTCTCAATTAATCTCTATAGTCTCACATGTGTGTCTGACTCTCTCTGTGTGCCTCTCTCTTTCCCCGAGGCCAGTCATGCCGATCACACGTTAAATCCTACACCGATCCCAAACTCAAACACAGATTCTTTATCAGAGAACACACTCCCTCACATAATCCCCGGATAACTACAACTGTGAGTGCCTCTGTGATTTTGTGTGTGCATTTGTCCTGTGCTAATTGTCTGACTGGGCTCCTGTTCATGTGGGAACAGTAATAATTTAAAGAAAACAGCACTGCTACAATCAAAGTTTGACTGTAGCTGGTGTGCTTTCCTTTAGAAACAAGCGTTTTCATGCGGCCGAGCTCTCGAATGTAAATCAGAACTTCATTATCTTCCTGATGTTAATTACAGTTGAGAAAGGAGTTAGTTTAACTACAAGGTTATACACCTGACAAAGAAGAGTTCAGATGAATTATAATGCCGTAGATGTATTAATGTGGCAGTGTGTAATTCTGTGTGTGCAGATCACACTCTGTATGTTGGCACTGTGTAACATCAACCACTGGTTTGCAGAGCCCCCTTTTGAAGCCTTGAGTTTTTTCATCTCAAAGCTACAGTATAACCTATCAGGTAACCCTGGCTATGCATCCATAAACTGCATAGAAGCGTAGATACGACGTCGCACACGCACAGATACCCGCTACCGGATTTCCCAGCATTATTTTATGTCCCCAAACGCAACTTTTCACCGGTCTGCTCTCACATGCCGACTGTTAGCCCAAAAAGAGTCCACATTTGAAGGTTGGAGAGGTGGCGGCGGAGTAAGTTTTGTTGACTTGCACATAATTTGTAAGATTTTTAAATATGTTATTATAAATGATGTCAGTTTGTTAGGTTTAGGGATTAAAAACTGCTGGGTTACCTTTAGAAAAAAACGGTCTGGGTGAATTGCAACAGTTGCCACGTCTTTTAAAACTGTGTTTTCCTCATTGCCATGGTGACACCTCCTTGCTTTTTCTACAAAAGTATGTTTCTCACATGAAATATAGCTCCTATTGAAATTCTTTAATTACACATTGGCGGGAAAACAAATGCAACAGTTTTTGTGACTATTTCACAAACGTCTGTGAGACCAGGCTGAGATTATAATCAGATTCTCTCTCCATACAAGGTAAATTAGTCATAGAGAACAAAGCTGTTTTCCATACCAGGCTGCAAACCTGTTTATTTCTACTGTTTATTTGGGCATTTTTAACATTATTAGTCTGTGGGGATTGACTCACTTTTGGAGCCGGCCTCAAGTGGCCATTAGAGGAACTGCAGTTCAGCCCAGCTGGTCAGGACTGACTTTTCTTAACGTTTGCTACAGTGAAACCTTTAATAACTCGTGCATTATGCTCAAGTTTATTGCCTTCACTCAAATACTTGCAAGACTACATGAGGAAAAAGTCCTTTCTTAGGGTTAAACTGTCTGGGGATATAATCACAGGGCTGGACCACAACAACGCTTAGAGGATTAGTCTAGGAGGCATCATGTTAATTCTGTACACATTTTACCTGTGAACAAGCAGCAAGAAGAAGCCCTAACAGAAATAATAGCTGTAGCGAAACATGACGCAAGTGGATTGATTCAAAAGCACAATTTCCCAGCACTAACCTGGGAATTGTTAATTCATGCTGATGAGGCAGAGTAGAAATAAATGTCTAATGATTAAATAGGTCGCACTGAGGTTTCCTTGTTGATGTCAATTACATCTTTAATTAGTGCATGTGTAATGTAAATACAGTCTGTTTTGATTGCTCCTGCGCCTCCTGTCCCACAGTAAAACAGATTTTCTCCCTCATTAGGCAGTCACTCCTTCAAGTGCCTCCGTCCCCCAGGACCTGCCCCGGACGAGCCTGTGTGCGCGCTTCTGTGTGCGAATCTGTGATGGCAAAAAAAAAAAAGGGGGGGGGGGGAGAGAGAAGAAAGACAGAACATATGGATCCACAGTACTGTTAAGACATTTAGAAAACTAAAGGAAATTACACAGTCATAAAAAAAAGTCCCACACTTTCCGTTTCTATTGACACATTTTTCATCGGCCTCAGCGTATGTCAAAAAGCCTGTAATCGGCAGCCTCTTTTTATGTGTCGCAGTCTACTGACCTATTCTCTTCAGTCAAACTCTGATTGCTCCTTTAGTTGCGCTCATTGTTGAAGATGCCATTATTTATGTCTCGTCATTATTCCCGGGGTCTTGTGTGAATGCCGAGGCACATAAAAAGAAACAGGACTATTTGAATAAGCGCGGTTAAAATGTCCCTCAAACGCTGTGAAAAGATGGTTTTCTAAGAATTTGTGGCCTTTATGCGAACACGAGCGGGCCGAGTGGTCGACCATGCCGTCTTTGCAGGATGTAGACGTGCAGGTGTGCGTGTCCAAGTCTGCCTCGGTGCATGGCGACCACGGCGTGAACTATTAACAGCCTTTCAAAGACTCCAAAAATGGAAAGTTTCTGCATTAAGTACGGCGGAGCGCAGATGCAGAAGACGGGAGAAAGAAGGACAGCGAGGCAGAAGTCACATGAAAAGAGCTCTGAGAGTTCAAAGAGGGATAGAACTGCTGAGGAGAGAGAAACAGAAGGGGTAATAACAGCAAGTTAGCGAGAAAACAAGGGAGAAAAAGTGGGAGAGATGCCATGTGTTGCACACCTGAGCCCTGAGAAAAGGAGGGAGAGATGAGTTTGGGGGGGGGGGGGGGCAGCAGGATGCGGAGGAGATGGAAGAGGAGGAGGAAAGTGGGGGATGATGGGAGAGAATCAGTTCCACTACACGCTCATTACCACCTATTCATCTGGAAGACATCTTTGCACAGATCCACTGCTGGCTAACTCAGACACGCTGGCTCTCAGCGTCCCTGTGTGTGTTCCCGTGCCTGTATTTGTTTGTGTGTGCGTGTATGCCCATGTGTGGGTGTCTTAATGAGTGTGTACACTGCACGTATGTCTGCCTTTGTGTTTATCCCCCTAATTCTAATAAGATAAATGGCTCAATAATCACCCATATTTACATTCAACCTCTGCTCTTTGCAAGTTTCACGCAGGCTCCATGACTTTCTTTCTGCTAGCCCGCTCTTACTTTGAAGGCGGTGAGTGCAATTAGTCCTCTTAAACATGGAAAACACACACGAGTGCTAATGTTCTCTTGGGATAATGGAAGTTGATGTTTGACACTGCAGCACAAGGTCTCTCATCAGAGCAGTTTAGGACTTTAAATATCAAATGCAGCACTGAATTTGCTGCTTAAAATTAACAGAAAGTCACTCATGGGTACGACTGGTCAAAGACATCTTTATCGGGTTGAATGCCAAAGTGTGCATACATGTATGCTTATGCACGAGTAATGCTTCCAGTGTTCTTTAAAGTTCAGAAAGTGAAGGACAATAGAAGAAGTGTCAGGCCTAAAAAAATATATCTACAGCAGATGAACAGTATCTGAAAGTCACGTCCTTAAGAAGCAAGACAAACTCCAGCAAAGACCTGAGAGATGCATCTGGACCTTCAGCTGAGCCATCTGCTGTTCACTGAAGCCTCATCAGAAATGGTCTCAGTGGAAGGGTGGCTGTCAAGAAGCCATTCTTAAGGAAGGGAAACAGGGAGAAAAAGTTAATTACACCACATTACACAAGAACTGGAGTGAAAATCAGTGGCAACAGGTCTGATGGAGGGATGAATCCAAAATTAGGGTCAAGTCATTATAAATATGTACAGAGGAAATCAGGAGAGAGGTACAACAGTGAGTGTCTACATCTCTGTAAAACACGGTGGAGGCTCTGTCATGGTTTGGAGCTGCATTTCAGCCAGTGGTGTTGGAGATCTTGTCAAACTGATGGAATTATGAATGCAGAAAGGTACAGTCAGACTTTGATCCACCGTGAAATATCACGTAGGAAGCATCTGATTGGCAACAGCTTCATTTTTCAGCTTAACACTGATTCTTCAGGCTGTGCTGAAGAATGTGGTCACACCAAATATTGACATGAAACGCACAAACATATATTCATATACATGTTTGTACGTTTCAGTAAATCGCTGCACCTATTTTCCGTTTCCCTGGTAAAACAAAGACATGAGGGGTGGCTCGAGACTTTTGCAGGGTACTGTAGCTGAAACTGTACAATACCAGATGAGAAAAAAAAAAAAAGGAAAAACATTTAATTTTAACATTTTTTAATTTATTTTTTTATTTGCCTGCTATTATGATGTGCCAGATTCCTCCACCCCAAGGCCAGACCACCACACTTGTATCTTTTTAGTGTCTCACTAACTTGTGCTCTTCATGTATTTGTTTTAGAAATGTTTTTTTTCCGGCATCCCCCCCCCCCTCCCCAGGAGCATAAAACGCTCTTTGTGCTTCTCTTTTCCTGAAACGCCTGAACACAAGGTTAACCAAAGACGAACCCTGCTTGAAAGCTCACCGCACTCACTTCTCTATAGATCCACGAAGACGGACATACATTCTGATTATAGCGCTCATTCAGAACACAGACCTTACAACCAAAGTCAAACTCATTCCTGTTCACACAATCAGGATTAAAGTGTTCCAGTATATCACAAAGTATATAAAGTTCCAAAATATGATCAATCAAACCTTTTGTTACGCTTGCTAAACCTGTCTTCATGCACTCTTCCTTGCTATTAAACTGTTTTTGTGTGCGCATCACCAACCATATGCATGTGCACATTTGTGTGTGTGTGTGTGTGTGTGTGTGTGTGTGTGTGTGTGTGTGTGTGTGTGTGTGTGTGTGTGTGTGTGT
>JAVDPK010001559.1:248431-272523 GCA_034780415.1 Cichlasoma orientale | reverse complement strand
ACAGAACTAAACACAAAAGGAAATCACAATCAAAGATGAAACAAAACATAACCAAAACACAAGACACTGGGCCACCGTCCCAGGATCATGACACTTCTTCCCTTTTTAAATTCACGGTTATCAGCTTTAAATGCCAATACAGATAGACTGGCTAACAGCTAACATTGGCCTGCTGATAAATTATTCGGGCTTTAATAACAACCTCCTAGTGGTTGGAGCCACCTAATGTAGTATAGTATGTATAGTATAGGTAATAACTAATAATAACTTGCAGTAAGCTGACAGCATTCCAAACTGCCTGCCGTTTGGACAACTGCAGCCCTCGCGCTCACTTTTCCCAAGTCAGGCCCTCCTGCTGGTGGGGGGGGGGGGGGGGGGGGGGGGGGGGGGGGGGGGGGGGGGGGGGGCCATCCTGCTGCTGCCCCCCCCCCCCCCCCCACCCCATCACAGGACCAGCCTCCCTCTCTCTGCAGAACAACTCAATCAAGATTGAATCAGTCTTATGGCCATGTTGATGCACCAAAGTCACTTTGAAGACAGCAACCAACTGCAAATGGTTGCTGACCTGATCCCAGTCTTTGAACCAAAGGCAATGAGATCACACTCATCGCAGATGGTCGCGATCATTTTGGCCGTGTCGTGTTCATCAACAACTATTTTCCCTAGTGTAACCGTAGCATAATGTGGCTAACAATATTTCTTTTGTGCTATTAATAATTTTTTCTTCAACGTTTCCATTCCTCTCAGAGTTGCTTTTAATGAAAACTCAGTTTTACTAAACTATTCAACCTCTTTCCATCCCTCCCCTTTATGAAGCGACCTTCCTTCCTCCATTTCTTCGGAGCCATGTGGCCCCCTCTCCTCCCCCTTCCCTCCCCTGCCCCCTCTTATTGTAAGAACCAACAAGTCTGTCAGACAGAAAGAGGTCAGACTTCTTATCCGAGCTTCATAATGGTTTCTGAAAAGCAGAGCACTGTGCATTGCAATAATTAGCAAACCATCGGACAATAGACACTGCATAATCAGTATGGAGATGTATGCTGTCTGCCTGTCTGTCTGTGCCTTTTCCAAACAAAACTAAACACTCACCGTATTCCTGCTTCCTTGGAGTATGTATTCATTTGTGGGGCTTTTTTATTCTCTTTCTGTCTTGTGTTACACTGCAATTTTGTCACTCACTACTCAACCATGTTTCTCTTTTTCTCTCCTCTTTTGCCCCGTTTCTTTTGTTCCACTACTTTCTTTTTTCCCTGTCACTACTAAAACCTTTTTCTAATGTCTTCATACCAAAAACCCAATCTTCTTTTTTTCCACTCAAGTCGCTAAGGTGATTTATCCAAACTGACAAAACACCGGCTTACTTTACTTCCCAGCACGGCGAGAAGGTTTTTCCGTTAGTGTGTATATGTGGTAGAATATGCATATCAGTAGGATCAGGAGTGTGTGTGTGTGAGTGATTTGTGACTCTGTGTGTGTGTGTCTGATGTGGTGCAAGGTCGAGAGCAGTAAGTCACCACCTGTTGGCCCCGAGACAGCAGCACCTACACACTTAAACCTCTTCAGCCTCAATAGTTGCCTTAGAATTCCCCTTCAAAGCTAGTTTTCATACATATTCTGTATCTGCTTGCTCCAATGCTGCGCTGCAAATACATATATCAGACTTACATTTAGTGAATTATTCAAAACCAAGAGCTTTGTCTCCTTCATATGCAATCAGTCTGCATAATGATTAATGTTCCCTGGCAGGGTCTACAGTGAAGTGGAAAGAAAACTGTAGCTCGTAAGGATGGGGTACCTTCAACACAGGGATTTTTATTATTTCATTATTACTATTTATACACTTTTATTGAATAATGGCCTGTACTTTCCTTGAACTTGGCCTTCAGTGGCATTAGTTGCCTAACTTTTACAATAATCATACTTTAAGTGCTATTTATACAGTGGATGTCTTGAGCATATTTAAACAGATGAACAAAAGGAATAATGCCAGATTAGATTTGCCCAAAAGTTTACTTTAAAGGGCTTCAGATTTATTTGATATTTTTCTTGCCCATTGTTTTACTTCCATTTTCTCAGTTTTTAATTCCCATTGGCAGTTGCACTGAAATTGATTGCTGATCCTCAGTCGTGCTGAACCATTTGCTATGGAAAAATGTTTGCCAAGTGGTTGCTTGCTGTTGCAAGGTAAAATTGGTTGCAAACAGGTCTACGGCGCTGCACTGAAAACTTCCTTGCAACTGCTTGTGCTGCTAGCAGGTTTATAAAGTCATTACTAGTTTGTATAAAAGTGTTTGCAGACTGTTTGCAGAGTGTCTGCGAACACTCACTAAGCAACCACCAAGCAACAGTGAAATCTGAAAAAGTGTGAATCAAACCAGAGGGAGGCCATTCAAAGTAAAAGCTGCACTTTTTCAAACGTATTGGCACATGTTTTACTTTGAAGGTGATCGGGCTGCTGCTGGTTCGAGTCGCACGTTTTCAAGTTTCACTATCACTTACTTGTTTGCAGATGAGTCGGCGTCTTCCATGCAAACTCCTGGCAACCACAGCAATCTGCTACTGACCAAAGCAAGGACGAGTTTTTTGGTATAGCACCCTCGCTGCGACCAATTGCAACCTCCAGCAACCACTCGCAAACACTTAGACAGTAGACGTCTTTTGTAGCAACTGGGGCCGACTGAGGCCTTATTCTTCTGTTGGGATCCTATTTTCATGTTTCTACTGCACAGTATTTGGTGCAGTTGTTGCTAATATGTCTCATATTATTTGGGAGGGTTCAACCACTAGTGTATATGCTCATATATAGGTTTTTCTTTCGTAAAAGAGTGTTTTGACCCTCCTTCAGTGCCAAGGGGCTGATGAATGGATGGATAAGCACCCAGTTTGAGTTTGTATGTACACCTAACGGAATATAATCGTGGCAATTTTTAAATTTATTTTAGTTAAATTTAATAAATATGGAAAGGGACACTGTAAAAATACAAGATCCAACATTTTTATGCAATAAATGCAACCCCACTTTCTCTGAGCAGGTGCATTAAAATCAAATGCAGTCATTTCAGAAATGTCACCAGTTAGTGTATCAGAGGTAAACTCAATCTTCACTTCCACTTCACTTGTGAGAGCTCTGATATTTTCTGCCACAATACAGAGACAAGTATCACAGTGCAATCGCTCCCTCTGTTGTGCTCTCAGTACTCACGTCTGACTGACCTCGGTATTGACATAATGTCACGTTCTGCACACAAAATCAAGTATTTAGTTGACACTTTAAAAGCGACTTGTTCTACATTCACAACATTCAGAACTACATGTATAAAACTACATGTATGAAGGGTATAAAACAATGAGCTTTTCTCTCTCAGAGTTACCAGACATTTTTTTTAAACCAAAAATTAAATGGAGATGTTACTTGAATGCTGAAAGAAAGATGTCAAACCTTCAGGCCACATGCTGCAAATAATCACAAAACTTAAAGCTGAGAATTTTTTTTAAAAGTTTCATGCAGTTAGAGGAAAAAACACCAGAGCAACCAAACAAAGAGTAACAACACATTACAATCTTTATATAATCGCTTTGGTATGAGTGGCAGACAATATTGCACATTTTTCATCCATTAGACAGCAGTTTGAGCCCCATTTGGGAGCTTTGTGTTTTGTACTTTATTTTAAATAATTTTTAATCGCTGATTAGTTTTTTATTTTTGCTCTTGCTTTCATGTGCTGTTTGTTTACGTAGTAAAACTACCCATGTCACCATCATGCATCACAGCACCAGGACAATAAAGGCCTTGGTTCACTGCTGCAACAGATCTTAAATTCAGTTTTATAACTGTGTGTTATAAAATTTATTTTAAGGTTCCTCTAGAGTAGAATAGAATAGAATGCCTTTATTGTGATTATACAGAATATAGATTGAAATTGGAACTTCCCCTGTTTGCCTCAGCAATGTGAACTGAAGATACCTAGCAGATTACTCCGGTCATACTTAGGCCCCGTTTACAAGACAATGTTTCCAGTGGTGTCGTTTTGCCGTTGTCGTTTCCGAAAAGTGATGCAAAATGTGCATTTGGAGGTAGTGCGTGGGTAGGTAGTTTGCATGGAAGACATGGATTTGTCTGATAACACTCTCACTAACCAGCTACGCAAACTGGAAACGGAGAACACTCACCTTCAAAGTAATAGTCGTGGCTTACTGCTGCAACCAGCATATTTTGAAAGGCACAGCTTTTACTTTGAAGGCAAACGGTCCGTTTTTTGAGGTTGCGTCGTACTTTTTCGAGCTTCACTACAGTTCGGTGAGTAGTTGGCAAGTGTTTGCAGATAAATCAGCATCTTCCATGTAAACTACAAGCGACCGCACGGCAATCGCAGCAAGAAGGTTTTTGTTGGGTTTTCACCAATCGACAGCCAGCAACTGACGGGTCAGAGTATATATACTTTTCCTGTGGTTGCCAGGGCCTGTGTAAGTGAGGCCTTTCATTTACTCCGGCTCCTACAGCGTGGAATTACCCTGCTGTCAGCAGTTGATACACTTATTTAACTGCATTGTTTCTATACTTTGGTTTTGCCAATTTTTTCTCTTTGATATTAGATGTTTTTCTCTGCATTGATCTCCTATTGTACTCTGACTTTGTGTTTTAAAAAAAATTAAAGATAAATAATGCATTATGTATCATTGCTACTACACGAGTTAACACATCTATCACCTGCTGTGAATTTTGATAGATGGTTTCCAACCCGTGAGAGAGAGTGAGCAAGCAAGCCTTATTTTAATGCTGAAAGAGCACAGACGTGAAGGGATGTAGTTGTTGAAATGCAGACATTAATGGAGTTGTTATTGTGCAACCAGCAAATAAAACTAACGGAGTAAACAAAGCATGTATATCTGAGGCAAAGCCTGTCTTGGAAGCAGGACATTAGGTGCTCCAAACTTTGCCAATCGTGATTTTAACTGCACTATAATCAGTATGTCATCTATGTTGATGAAAAATATCTATCAAATGATTATTATGCAAATTAATTAACACAAGAAGGTTACGATACTCAGCTTAAAAGCAGAAACAAATGTGAGCAAATAAAAAAAAGTAAACTAATGAAGTACTGTTATTGTCTATATCAGTCACTGGGGCTCACTGTTGTGTGGGAGATACATCATTTTCTTATTTGTTGTTGAATCAGAGAGGAGTTTAATAAAATATGACCTCAGTGATCGAAGAGCAATTATGGAATTTGTAAAGAAACATAATCAAAAAAATCTGGAAAACCCTATTGAAAGCCGGATATCTTCTTTTAATTGAAACAGCAAGGAGAATAAAAAAAAAAAAGAAAAAAAAAGTTAATTAGTTTTTTTCTGCCATTGGTGACCCCTTACAAGACTGCAACAATTTGCATAAAAGGCACAGCTCTGTCTGTTTAGGACCAAACCAAGGTCAGCACCTTTCTATTTATCTATCACTGCAATTTTGAAGGGATATTCACTAGTTACTATTATGAGATGAAGTGAACTTGAAGTTTCCTTGAATACTGCCATTGGTTAAGGCAGAGAGCATTGGCAGCGCGTTTATGGGTGGCAGGGATGGAAAAAGATGTTATCACACACTCTTGGCGACACACAGTTCTGATAATATGCAGTCGCGCGCGCCGAAATGCTGCTTTAGCGGCAAGCTTATGTTTTTCTCTTTCTTTTTTCTTTTTTCAATTTGCATATGGGGTCATTAATTTTCTCAAAGCCGTGGACTTAATGAGTGGATGGCTGAGAAGCTGAACAGGATGCAAATAATAACATTTGATAATGCAGAGCGACAAAAGAGGGGGAGAGGCTTCCCATTCACTGAGATGGGACTTGAGGTAAATATGCACAGTAATTATATATCAGTGCACTTTAATTACGAGGCAGCGCGGGGAGCGAGAAAGAGAGAAAGAAAGATAGGCCGAAACGTACTGAATTAGATGTAACAGCATATAAATTCAACATCTGAAATAAAGACACAATGAGGGAGAAGGAGACTAAGAGCAGGCTAAGTGAGGAATTAGTAGAAAAAACATAAAAAATGACAATGATTAGATAGATGCAGGCACATTATTTGCAAACACACACACACACACGCACACACGGATGCTCGTGTGTACGCAGTGTGTGGGCTCTTTGCTACAGCCATCGACTGGATAGCAAAGTAATCCCTTTGGTAAATGGCACTTGTTAGAGATGAGAATCTTGAGTAAAAGACAAATCAATAAACTCAAGGAAGAGCCTTTTGTGTGTGTGTGTGTTTGTGTGCGTATATGCGTGTGAGGAAAGTCTCTGTGCCACTTTTAAGACATCATATACTTACTTTACACACTTGATATTTTCAAAGATGCTAAAAATGACCTATTTACCTTCTCTGCGCTGCTGAACTGGATTGGATTCAGCTCGACAACTGGCATCCAGTTTTTATCACATCCGCATGCCTTTGTTAGTGGATCTTTATACTGTACTGGCATTAAATTGAACCAGTAGCTTTAAATGGAAGAGGCAGAAAGTTCAGGGTTTCCACCATCAGTCTTTTACTCACTCACCGCACGCAGCTGACATTTTATTGCTTAGCAGCTACATCTGACCCGCATTAAGAATTATTACGATTACACCACCAGCAGCCTGAGTTGTTTGCCGCAAAGCAGGATGCTTTCACGTTGTTTATCCCGGCTTCTGACCCTACCATCTGAATGTCGCAGCAGAAATCGAGGCTCATAAAACCAGGCAATGTTTTTCCAAGCTACTGTGGTCTCAGTTTCCTGTTCTTAGCTGACAGGAGTGGCACCCGGTGTGGTCTTCGTCTGCTCCAAGGTTCAATGTGTTGCATATTCAGAGATGCTCTTCTGCATAACTTGGTTATAACGAGTGGCCTTTTAAGTTACTGTTGCCCTCCCACAGCTCTCAACAGTCTGGCTATTATCCTCTGACCTCCGGCATCAACAAGGGACTTTTGCTCAGAGAAATGCCGCTCACTGGATATTTTCTCTTTTTCAGAGCATTCTCTGGAAACCCTAGAGATGATTGTGTGGGGAAAATCCCAACAGATCAGCAGTTTCTGAAATACTCAGAGCAGCCCGTCTGACACCAACAACCATGCCACGTTCAGTCTCTCAAATCACCTTTATTCCACATTCTGATGCTCAGTTTGAGCTTCAGTAGATCATCTTGACCGTATATACCATGTCAATGCATAAATGCATTGGGTTGCTGCCATGTGATTGGCTGATTAGAAATTAGTGTTAACAAACAGTTGAACAGGTGCCTATAAAAGCCTTCTATAAAGCCTTTAAGTTTAGCATTTTGGCTATCGCCATCTAGTTCTTGCAGCCAAAAGTACCATTCCATTTAGAAGTGACCATATTTGGACTAGAGGAGTACCATGCCATTATCTAACACTAGCAAGCTTGGCTAACTTGCAGCAGCCATGAACTGTATAGATGCCTGCTAATTAGTGCCGAGTAACATGTCAACAAAACAGCAGAATTTAACACTCCAAAACTGGATCACAAGTAGGCTGTTAGTACAGTACAGTGATCCCTCACGTTAAGTTCCATAGACCCCCACGATGGGTAAAAATCTGCAAAGCAGCGGCGTTATATTTATTATATATTTATTTTATTATTTATATATATTTTAAGGCTTTATAAACCCTTCCCCCACTCCTATAAACCTTTCCCACGCTCTCACTACAACTTGAATGATGAAGATGATGAATTTTGTAGCTGTGCAGTACTGATGGCGATGAAGGTGGTGCAGCATCTTCGCCCTCGGTCGTTACTTGCATTACCGCTAAAGGCGTAGGCGTAACTTATCTCTTCGTCTGAGTGATGAACATAGTTATGGGGTGTTACAGAAAAAGCTATATACTGCAAAATCCTGCAATATAGTGAAAACTCTGCGAAACAGAATTAGATATATATTTTTTAAATACCTGCGATACAGTGAAGCTGCAATAAGTGAACCGTGATATAGTGAGGGACGACTGTAAACCACACAGCGGATCATTATTTGCCAGATACATGTATTTGTATTAATGATGCTCCAAAGCATACCAGCACCACAAGCACAGGTTGAGTTAAAACACCTACTCAAACTAGCAGCATGGTGCCTGAGTGGTAAGCATTGTTATTTCCCTTCTGCGTGCAGTATGGACGCGCTCCCCCTGCTTGCACAGGTTTTCTCCAGGAGCTCCAAACTACAACAAAGGTAATTTATACAGCGCGTTTGAAAACAGAGTTTATAAAGTGCTTTGAGAACATTTTAGGTTACCGCTGCTTAGCATTTTTACTCTCAGGCTTCGATTCCTTGTTTAATAAAGGTTAAAACCAAAATAACTGAGGCAAAGCCACCTGTCAGTCAAAGCCCTGGTTTCAGGTTTGGCATTTTAACACAGAGGGCTATGAGGATTAACTCTGTTTCAGAGCCAGCTTCAAGTGGCCATTGGATGATCTGCACTGCCAGTTTTGCCACTACCAATTCAGCTTCTCAACACTGGAAGATGCAGCTTGAGTTCAGTTTACGAAAGCAGAGAAAACTGGGATTGAATCTTAATTTTATTTAAATAAATAAAGAAATGGGAGACGTAATCCAGTGCCAGGTTATTTCATATGCCACTAATTATAGTGTATGCCTCCCTATGCCACATAGCTACACAAAGTGGCACTAGCAAAATAATTAAACAGAGTATGTACCTGATTACAATTAAAAGGCATGATCACACCCAAGCATGGTTAGCCAGCATTCTGGAGCCAATATTAAGTTAGTGTCCCCTCGTGTCTTAACCCTCCTCTTATTTTCAGCAAGAGAAAAAGGGCGGGAAAGCAAGAGGAAGAGAAAGGAACCATAGAAATTCAAAAAGAACTTTACTTGTCACGTGACCGACATCCTTTTTAAAATACAATGACACTTCACACGGATTAATTCATTGAAGAAAATTTTGGGATGGATGGATAGACTGACAAAGAGTGAGAGAGCTCTTCAGAATGGGAATGAGGAGTGTGAGGAGTGGGTGTGGAGTGGACAGATGTGCTCTAATGTGTTTTGGCCCGTTTTCTGCATGGACAAAAGCATAAGTACACACACTCTCTCTCACACACACACTCACTCTCACACACACAAACACACACACAAGTCAGTCAGCCAGTATATCTGCCTATCTCTCTGTTTCTTTATGTTAGTCTCTGGCGGAGGACAGAAGAAAGTCAATGTTGTTTTTTTTTTACTCTGTTTTTTCTCTTTGCTCCACAAAGTGCATCTTTGCCATTCATTACTATCATGTAGGCTCACAAACATATGCATGCATACGCATACACCCACACACAAAATCCCTGTTTACATGGAAAGAAACCTAATGTGTCATCCAGCCACCTAGTGCATCCTTTGCTGCTGATTTTAGCCAGTCACACAATTAGAGAGCTGATGACCCATCTGTCCACATGATTGGCTGATGGATGTGCCCGAGTGTGTGCATGCGTGTGTGTGTTTGTGTGTGCATCTCAGTGTGAAAGGGTCTGACGAGCCCCCAAGCACATCTAGCCAGTGACAATTTTCTTTTGTTACCCTGCAACTACCAACATTTGCAGAGAGAGACACGGAGCTAATGCGAGCCCGTGAACAACTTAATAGCACTTGAACCAGTTTGCCAACTTGGAGAAATGATTTCATTCAATTAGATAATTCTCCCCCTCTTCCTCTCTCGCTCGTTCTCTTGTTCTCTGGAATGAGTCATTTGTGATATAATAGCCACATAATGGCTTGAAAGCAGGTTCGGCAGGAAAAAGACAGATGTAGGGTGAATAAAATGTGAAATGGTGAGGTAAAAGAGGCTTAGGAGTTGGCACAGGCAAGCTGCATATACCACCATCAAGAAAAGGAATTTCTATATAAGTACATAGAAAACATACACACATATACCATGTATACACACACACCTTTGGCTCCATTTGCTGTCCATTAACAGTGTGTGGTGCCGAGCGATAGCAGAGGCGATAGCATCTTCTCCGATGCTATCTTTTATCGAAGTACACGCGTCCTTCAGGCGTCCATCGTGCTATCGCTCCTCTCATCTCTCCTCTATCTATCTTGCCATCCTTCTCCCTTGCTTCCTCACCTTGCTTCCTGCTTGTCATCTCTTTGTTTCTTCTCGCTCCCCTTTAACTTATTTTTCATTTTGCATTTCATTTTGGGAGGGAATCACTTGTGTATTATTAGACGCACTTTACAGTCACCTTACAGCGCAGCGACTAATGGTGTCGCCTGACATAAATAGTATTTCATGTGGCTATCAAAGAAAGCACAAGTGTAAAGGTCAGCGATACATGGATGGTGCATTCAAGAGAACTCTAAAATGTCAAACATCGAGGACACTCAAAATTCATAAAAACATGACTGTATTGTCCTGATATGATCAGATATGAGCATATTTAGACATTATGTCTTCAGATAAAAGTCTGTAATTTGTAAGAAACCTCAGTCGGTCCTTCTAGCAGCAACTCCTGCCACTTGGCAGCCATCATGATGCCTAAGGGAGGTTATTTTGGGTTAACAAGACCAGATCCCAACCTTAATGGGAAGAGGACCATAACTTAGGTCTCCCTTTCAAGGTCTCCCTTGAAAAAGAGATTTTAAAAGTGACTTCCTCGTTTTCCTCATGCTTTAAAAGTAAGGTTTACGAAACTTACAGCCAAACTTTTCAGCTGAAGTATTGTTTTCACTATTTAGGATTTTTTTTATATACTCCTTCATAGGCTCAAGATTAACTGGACAAACTAGCATCATTTTAAATTCAAGGAGTGTTTTTAATACTTCCATGAAAGTCCTTTGCAGTCAAAGACTGCCTGAAGTCTTGAACCCACGGACATCGCCAACATCACCAAGTGAGATGCTGTGCTAGACCTTTACTGCAGACACCTTCAGTTGCTGCTTTCCTCTTTTGAGTGTAATAACTAAAAAATTATGCGCTCTTGGGTTGAGATCACGGTGATCACTTCTGCAGCATGTGGCTGAATCTGAGCAGAGAGTATAGCTTTGTACACTTCAGAATTCATCCTGCTGCTTCTAAGAGCAGTCACATCATCAATAAACACTAGTGACCAGTTCCACTAGTATCCTATAGATTATGAGCCATTTCTCTCCTTCTCCATGCTGTCCTCGTCCCATCGTTCTGGTACAAGTTCATCTTGGTCTCATCTGTTCCAAGAATTGTTTACAGAACTGTTCTTGAGTGTAACCAGTGCTTGCACCTTGTTGTAAATTCAAAAATTGTGTCACTGTCCAAAGATTTATAGCCCTAACTGTGTACAGTTGCTAAGTATTAAAAATGTCAGTAGCCTATGTGTGTGTGTGTGTGTGTGTGTGTGTGTGTGTTTAATCTATAGTGTGATTGATTGACATGTTCCTTGACCATCAAATATCACGTTTTGCAGTATTGAGCTGTGTTTTTGACAAAAGCCTTGCTCCTCTCCTCTTTCCTGTTTCCTTCTGCTGTTTCCTTTTTTTTTCAATGAGTGACTAGACTAAATGCTAGCTGTGATGAAGCGGGCAGACACAGGTCGACAGTGTGCGCCTGGAGAGAAGCTGCAGCGACAGTGAGACAGTCACATCTGCTGCACGGTTTCTGAGAGGTTCGTGAACTCCGTCCTGACGTAACCAAATGGTTGCCTCAACGGTTCCGATGTTTTCTTATTCTCCTCCCTTTGTATCATTCTGTATTAAAAAAAAAACAAAAAAACCTTGATCCACAGCTGAACCGGTTATACTTCAATTTGTAATTCTTCTTGTTCCAGTGTCACTGATAAATCTCCAAGTGAAAGAAGAAATAGTGCTCTATTTAAATCCATACTGCCAAAGAGAAACACTCATCCTGTGTATAAATTTTTTTTTTTCTACAGCTAAATTGTGGTGCTAACTGTAATGGCAGAATTGTATTTAATTGTCTGCGTCTGAACTTTGCTCCTTAGAGAATTGTACATTTATGAAACATGCAGCCAAACTCACACCCTACCTTGTCACTCGATGACTTTAACCAGCGCTCGTGCGTGACACACAAACACTGCTGCAAATGTGCACTGAATTCAATTTCTAATCAATTTCTGCATTGTTCTTCAAGTGGTCTCTTCAGGTAAAAGGCTGAATTGGACAATCGCTTCCATCAAGGATTTTTGCCGAGTACTGTACTCCGCAGAGAGGAGGAGGAGGAGGAGGAGGAGGGGGCGGATGTGGCGGAAGACAACTTCTTTCTCTACCTCTCGTAAATCCCAGTTTTTTTTCCCCTCCCTGTCTTTCTCACCTTTGCTCACACGCGCATAAATGCACACATATACCGCTCCTCCAGGAGGCAATCAAGCTCTTGTGAAGGGGTTTGAGTAGTTCATTCGAACGTTGCGCTCTGAGTGCTTACTTGAGCCATCGGGTCTGTCTTAGCAGCCACCCCCATCTTGCCCCCAATCATCCTCCATTACCTTATTATGCATGTAGAGACTTGTGAGAGTGTGTTTTGTGTGTTTGTGCATTTTCTTGGAAACAGAAATCTTTTTGTGTTTCTTACCTGCGTCCGTGTTTGCACGCATATCCGCATGAATAATGCATGTTTGCATGTGAATACCGCAGGTGCAAGCGTATGTGTGTGTTAGAAGAGCATCCTCGGGAAACCGGCGGGGGCACGGGGGTGATGGAGGAAATGAGGGAAGAGAGAGAGGGATAGATTAAGGAGGTGATGGGTGAGATGGTTGATGGGAGGGAAGGAGCGGGTTGGGGAGGGGAGGGAAGCCAGGAGGAGACCAGGGGTGAAGAAGGGGCGTGAAGGAGGGAGGGAGAGAGCGAGGAGGAGAGAGCTCTTGAGAGGGAGAGGGTGGTAATTACTTGAGCTCCTTCACTGTCTGTCTCTTTGTACTTTGAATGAGTTTTGTGAGTTCTGAGTCAAAATGTGTCACGATTCAGCGGCGAAGAAGCAAAACAATCCCCTGGATTTCTGGTGATTATTGTTTTAAGACCCTCTCTGACAATTTCATAAATGCATAAGACTTTTATAAAAAATTTTAAACAACAAATGGGGACAAACTGCATCACTGTGTTCAACGAGAAGCCACAATGTGTTTGCTTTATAGAGAAAGTTTATGCATCTTATATAGATGTTGTCTAATGCAAAGAAATTGTCAGTGCATCCGAGCAGCGATACACAACAATCAGAGAAAGATTCAGAAAGTGGTTTGAAATGCAGTCTCACCATATTTGCATTCTCTGCAAAATGCATATGTAATTTTTCCTGCTGCCCAACTATTAAATACATCAACGAAGTCTGTAGAACTAGCCTGCACAGGTTCTGACCCTTCTGATAATGGCTCTTAAAGTGGCACTGAAACAACACTAAAGTTATCTTCCATGCTTCCTGCACCATTAAAGTGGTGTTGGGAGAGTGGCGACACCCGCAATTTCAGGGACATACAATCATCAAAATGTGCAACGAGCTGCTGCAGCATTTATCTGATCCCTGATCAGTTCAACCTCTCAATAATCAGCTGCGGGTCAAAGCGCATTGATCTGTATGGGTGATAGAGTGGTGTAAGTGTACCTGCGTTTGTGTTGGATGGGCTCAACTTTTTACTGTTGTAAGTGAACTGCTGAAGCTGTTTATGTTCTGGTGGGTTTGCCGGTTTGAAAGCAGCCTCGGTGAAAACGAATGATTGCATCTGGACGTTTCAAGCGTATGAAGCCAGCTGGAGTTTTTACGAGCCAAGAAAACAGAAAACAATCTTTTGCAAAATATTACAGCTGTAATAGTTTAAACCAAGAAAAGTCAAACAGCATCACAAAATGTGACCACAACCTATAGTTCAGGCAATAACCTTTTTCCTGTACTTGTCATATAGTGCATGTTTAACAAACTTAGGTCCAAAAATCAGACTGCAGAGCCACTTGAAGCTGCAGCCAGCAGTAATGATGTATTGGTTAACCTATGACCATGCCCTTGTCAAAACACTAGCACTGTACCAGCTGATGGATGGAGGGACAGATAGGTGGATGGAGACAAAAGAAAAGCGGATGGAGAAGAGAGGAAGGAATGATGGATGGTGGGGGTGTTGAAAGCAATGAGATGCAGTGATTGATGGAAAGGGACGGGGATCAGAAGGAAACAGCAGGTGATGGGGCAAAGACAGTGCCGGGGGGGACACCCTGTGTGCTGTTTGGTTGCTGTGTTTTAAGATTTGTGTGAAGTGAGAAAGGACTGCGTGCATGTGTGTGTGCGTGTTTAAGGGTGAAGAAGGTGCTGGACATGTCTTTTATTTGAAGATAAATCACTCTCTGATCCACAGCAGGAGCAACAAAAACTCCTCTCATCTGTCTCTATCCCATCTTTCCCTCTCTGCTCCTCTTTCTCCTTTACGCTGCAGGATCCTGTACTTTGACAAAGGCCTAAAAAATGAAGTCAAGAGGTGGCACAGCCTCCAACTGAAGGAGCATCTTGCACGATGGCAGGGGAGGCCGGCTTGTTGGAAGAGACCAGCTTTTTTTTTCTCCGTCTCATGCAGTTCTCTTGCAGTTCTCGCTCTCATGTAGGCGGCACATTAGAATAAAGAAAACATGTAAAATATAGAATATGTGGGGTTTTTTTTCCATATATGAATCAGAAAATTCAGGCTCAGAACTCAGATTCCATCCATCCATCCATTGTTTGCACAAATGAAACACAATAAAAAAAAGCGTTTCTTTCTTTCTCATGAATAACTAGAGGAACTTGTCTCAGCACAAGTGTAAACTGTTTGGTAGACCAACCTTGCAAACTTGAAGCGAGCACACTTATCTCCTCTTCATTTCTTTTCCATTGGTCCTCTGTGTCACCTCCCTGGTGACCATCTCTAAACAACAATCCATCCTGAGCATCTCCAAGAAACACACTCCATCCTGAGAGCTCCCTCCCTCGCTCTTCCTGTCTTTCTCCTTCACTCTCTAGCTGTTTTCCCTTGTTCTCTCTGTTTTGTTCTCTCCCCCCCCCCCCAGCTTATTCAAACCCTCTTTATAAACTCTCTCGTTTCTCAGTCTGTCATTGCCGCATCCTCAGCGGCCTCCCAGGAGTATTTAATTTCAGCACATGTGCTTATGTTTGCTCTGTAGGGACATTCTTTGTAGCATCAAGAGTGTCACCTTTTAAGAAGAACAGCAATCAAACAATGTTTCGCTCGTCTTCCACCCTCATCCCTCTCTTTCTCTGTTCTCCTGTTTCCAGCGGATTAACCCATTTATTTGTTCTTCTCGTCCTCAGGGACACGTGCTTGTTCCCTCTTTTATCGTCTCCTTCATGTCCTTCCTTTCTCCTGTCTTAGCAGCTGTTGTGTGATTTTTTTTTCCAGATCACTGTTAGCATTAAACAGTTATCAGCTCTTTTACAGTGTTTGCTTTAGGATGTTTGTGAAGGGGAACATTGTTGACATGATGTCTTAACAATGTTGGCGTTACAGTGCAGAAAGGGTTTTTATTTATATATATTTTTAAAGATTGTAATGTGTAGAGTGATTTTGTGTAGAATTTTAAATACAGTACGTTGTCTGTTGCGTAATGTTTTTACAGTCCGCCTACACTGGATTGTAAAAATATATTTGAGGTTATGTTTGTTATATGATTTTATTCTTTTTATATTTTAATATGGAAGCCGATGCAAAGACACTGGTAACATTTTACAATAAGGGGCCCAAAGACTCGCTCAGTTACTAAGGAAGGAGTGAGGAACAAATCAGGAATGACCAGATTCTTAGTTTCCTTATTAATTCTTTAATATCTTCTGATTCAGGACTTTGTGATAACAAAATCACTGGAATCATATCAGTGATTCACTGGATAAAGATTAGTTCATAATTCAAATAAACTGACATAACGGCCCACTTTCTTCAAGATAAACTCTGATCCAAACCCTGTGAGCAGCATAGAGCAGTAACAACTTTAATCTTTAATCCAACAGTGTTGGATGTAACCCATTCCAAAGTAGTGCGTTAGTGTAATCACATTACATTTTCCAGTAATATAGTAATATATTGCATTCCTGTACTAAATTTAGACACAGTCACTTAAATTCTGTCCTTACTTGGGTTACAAATGTCCTTCAATTTCCTGCACAATGGGTGGATAGAAAGAAAAAGACAAAACATCAAATGTGACTTTTTCTTCCTGCGCACTTGGGGGGGTTCATGGCCAGGGAGGAGTAAATTGATGAAGCGGGCTACAGCTTTTGAGGAATGGAGATATGAATATTAGGGTTTTTTTACTATTATTGCACAAAACAACAAGAGCACAAATGGTGCAAACTACGTCCAGACAGCGCACTAACACGGACCTGGCGAAGACGTTAAAGCGTATGCAGACCCCGGCCCGGCAGCCTGAGCCTGACCTTCAGTAGATAACAAAGGCAGTGATGAGCGGTCAGGCTTGGAGCGCTCTCGCCTCCATTTCCACCTGTGCATGTTTCTACAGTGGGATCACTGTGGCGATCACTTTGAAGTCTGGTTTTCAGCTTTGTGTTGTTGGCTTTCTGTTTATACTTAAACACTAAGAGAAAGACCGTTGGTTCATCCTCACTGAGACAGGGATTTGCGGCATCTTGTGTGGAACTGTAGCCGCGAGATTTCAGGTTGCGTTACAGAGAAATGCAAAAATAATGTGGTGCATCAGATTGCTTTCTATGGCATCTGCATCTCTTTAAAAAAAATGTAACGAGTAATGTGTAATACATTACTTTTTTGAGTAACAGCCCCAACACTGGTAGGGAGGCATCATCCTCACTGGGTACATACTCAGTAATTTGTCATTACTTCAGCAGTACCTCCCATTTATGTGTCCCCTGCATGAAATGCAGATAAAAGATGAATAAGGCCACTAAGAACTCACCAATGTGGACTTTTGGATCTTTAACATGGATTTGACAGAGAGACTGAGCGCACTGCATGCTCATATACCAGTGCCACCTAAATAGAAGGTGACATTAGTTCAGAGGAAAGGAAAGGGCTTACTGTGGTCAAAGATCACATGAGCAGCAGGGTAATTTTCTCACAGACGTCTATGTAAACAGATTTTTTTTAATATATTTTTTTGCAGACAGAGGAGTTGCCGCCTGCTAGCCTTGAGAAACTAGCAGGTTATAAAAATACCTTCAAAGCGCGAGCCTGTGCTGGTTACAATACCACCGTATCCGATGATTCCAGTGTGGAAACTTGTCAAATTGATTGATGTAAAAAAAAAAAAAAAGGAAAAAAAAAATAAAATAGATTTTAAAAATGTACGTTTGGGTTTTCCGAAAGTATTTTTCAATTGCTATATTAGGATTCCTGCCCTAATTTAGACAACAATAGGGGAAAAAGCAATTTCTAAGCAACAGCACAAATGAACAGGATCTCTTTTTCCCACTGGAATGCCGCTAAGCAATACTAAAACAATAACATTAACCACATTTCCCATCCAATTCTGCATAACACAATAAGAAAGGAAACTCTGCTTCTTTTCTATTTGACTTTCCAAGTCACTTGGAAGGCATTATTCCCCTGATCTCAAATTCCCACCGAGAATCACATTGTTCCAGCAAGTATAAATAGAAATGAAGAAAAAGTAAGTTGGAGACACAAACTTTTTTTTTTTCCTTTAAAGTGAATCCACTCTTTAAAAACCGTCTTCGTCCGTAGAGTCCAAAACGATGAGCCGGGGAATAAACTTCCACTAATGCTTTTCCATTTTTTTTCTTCAAACGGGCCTTCAGTCGCAGTAAAAAGGACTGCTGTCTTGGCTGCCATTGTGCCGTATAGACAGACAGTATGGCACTAAAAAGAGATGTGTCAGAAACCATATGCTCGCTTGAGCACAATGGCCGTCACGTAGTCGCGCCTATCCTCAAGACAACACAGGCAAACACACACACACACACACACTCAGGTGAAGGTTTGAACACACACATTCTCATCACATCTAAAACTAAAAACATCTCTGTTTGAAGAATCTCCTCCAGTGTTCTCAAAACTGGACCCTAATATACGTATATATATATATATATTTATATTTATATGTGTGTGTGTGTGTGTGTGTGTGTGTGTGTGTGTGTCTGTTTCACTACATGTTCTGCCTCAACCTCTATTCTTTCTCCTGTTTTTCTTTTGCTCGCTCGCCTGTTTGTCTCCCTCCTCTGTTTCTGTGCCATGCAGTGAAAACAGGATGCGTGTGATAGACCAGGAGGCTCCTCACAGTCCCTGGGCACCACCAGTGTGTCTGTGTCTCTGTGTGTTTCTCCTTGCACTTGTGTGTATGTTACAGCAAGATAGATGGCTGCAGCTGTCAACCTAACACTTCCTGTAGTCTCTGCGCTGACCTTGCGTTAACCTGGAAGTATTTCTCAACACTATGGCCAAAGTCTTCCTGTCTGGAGCCACGCCAGGGCTAAGCAGCTTGCCTCATTCGCGTGTAGACGCGCACACACGAATCCAAGGATGTGTCTGCTTTGTGTGCAGCCCCTCGGAGAGACGGGGAAAGGAAAACATGCCAAATTGTATCAGATACTCACACTTTTCTTTCTGGGTGTCGGCTTGCGGGCCATCATCAGTACAAAACATAACCCAGCCTCAACCCTGCAATGACCAGCTGACCCTGATTTAACCTTTAGAAACCCCGACAAGTCAATATCCTGTTAAGGACATGCACACAAATTCGCAAAGATGAAATCCATTAGCATTGTCATGAAAGCCTCCCTTTCTTCTTTCTGAATAAAAGAGCTCCAATAAATGAATAACTAGCTGTATGAATAAAAACAAAAAGTGACATGACCAGTATGATTGGGCCTCAGGATACCGCTCAAGTGTGTACTGCATGCTTATGCAAGCGGGGTTTCATACATCTCAGTATCAATGTGCGTGGAAGTATATGTGAGTCCACGAGCGGGGCAGAACTCCACTCGAGAGGCCTTGTTGGGCGTCGAGGCCCGGGGCTCGCCTGAGGGCACAGCCCGTCTGGAGGAGCCCTCGGCTGGGCAGCAGCTGAATAAAAGATGGAAGGGAAGAGTCAGGCAGGAAGGCCAGGAGCACTGGGAGGCCCAAACCAAACTGGTGGAGACAAACAGATGCTGGCTGAGACAGAAAAGGAAGGAAAAAGGAAACAAAGCATGACAGAAGGAAAAATGACTGAAAGGGAGAAAGAGTGCAGAAGGACTCATCATTCTGTCTCAGTATTAAACACCACTCATACCTTCCAGTCTAATCTTTCACTTATCTATTCTCCATCAACATCCATAGGTAAGGGACAGCATTATTGGGAAGGAAAGCTTTCTAGTTTCTGTTTGTACTCTGAATAATAATGACAGCAGGGTTTGGCTGCATGGCTGCATGCAAGTAGGGTGGCTAAGGTGTGATGGTGATATAGTTTTCAATAAGCTCTCTTATAATTTATCTGCATCTGCAATAATGAGAAACCAGAACACTGCAATTCCAAAATGATGGCACTTATTCCCAGAGTCTTTACACGATAGCCAAAGTGACTTTGATTGATAGAATAGTCAGGTTGCAATACGTAAATCTGTCTCAATGAATTACTGTATATCTGCATATTCAATTCAATTCAATTTTATTTATATAGCGCCAAATCACAACAAACAGTCGTCTCAAGGTGCTTTATATTGTAAGGTAAAGACCCTACAATAATTACAGAGAAAACTCAACAATCGAAACAACCCCCTATGAGCAAGCATTTGGCGACAGTGGGAAGAAAAAACTCCCTTTTAACAGGAAGAAACCTCCAGCAGATCCAGAATCAGGGAGGGGCAGTCAACTGCCGCAACCAGTTGGGGCTGAGGGGAGAGAGACAGGACAAACAACATGCTGTGGAAGAGAGACAGAGATTAATAATAACTAATGATTAAATGCAGAGTGGTGTATAAACAGAGTAAAAGAGGTGAATGAAAAGAAATACTCAGTGCATCATAGGAACCCCCCAGCAGCCTAGGCCTATTGTAGCATAACTAAGGGATGGTTTAGGGTCACCTGATCCAGCCCTAACATAAGCTTTATCATAAAGGAAAGTTTTAAGCCTATTCTTAAAAATAGAGAGGGTGTCTGTCTCCCAAATCCAAGCTGGGAGCTTGTTCCACAGAAGAGGGGCCTGAAAGCTGAAGGCTCTGCCTCCCATTCTACTCTTAAGTATCCTAGGAACCACAAGTAAGCCAGCAGTCTGAGAGCAAAGTGCTCTATTGGGGTGATACGGTACTATGAGGTCTTCAAGAAAAGATGGGGCCTGATTATTCCAGACCTCACAAGTGATGAATTGCAAAAATGCATAGCATGCAAGCAAAGCTGAAAAAGCAGCCAATGACCAAAGAAAGACCTTCAGAAAGCCAGCAGACTTATTGCTCAAGACCACTTAAAAAAATTACAAGTAAGTCTGGCTCCTTGGAAGCAAAATATAAAGAAATGAGGGGTGGCTCAAGACTTTTCTTCAATTTCTCTTGAACATGCCATATTTACTGTGGCAAATTAGCAAATTAGTAATACAGTTCTAATCAGTAGTGAATTGGTAACACTAAAAGTGCCCCCCCCCAACCCCCCAACCCCTGCTTTTCTCTAAAAACAATTATATTTAATTACTATGTTAATCAATGTAATGTCAAATATTTCATTCATATTTTCACTGGTACTTAAAGAAAGTTATTTAGACTTATATTGAGCTTTTATACTTAATTTCAGCACTTTCTTGGATGGCATCACCAACCTTCTTATTAGTAGACAACCTGCTCTCCACTACATTGCCAGAAGTATCCACTACCTTCATACACATATGAATTTGAGTGACATCCCATTCTTAATCAATAGGGTTTAATATGATGTCTGCCCACCCTTTGTAGCTATAACCGCTTCAACTCTTCTGGGAAGGCTTTCCACAAGGTTTAGGAGCGTTTATGGGAATTTTTGACCATTCTTCCAGAAGCGCATTTTGAGATCAGACACTGATGTTGGATGCGAAGGCCTGGCTCACAGTCTCTACTCTAATTCATACCAAATATGTTCTGTCAGGTTGAGGTCAGGACTCTGTGCAGGCCAGTCAAGTTCTAATATCAGTCTGCATGCCCAGGTGCTTGGTTTATACACCTGTGGGCATGATTGGAATACCTGAATTCAATGATTTGGAGTGAATACTTTTGGCAGTGTAGTGTATGTCCTAAACCATAGTCACCCCCTTCACCCACAGGTTCATATACACTATAAAATGATGCATGATCATCACACAGTCTCCATTTTAAATCCTTAAACTCCAGCGGCGCACCTCTTTCACATCATCTGTCGTGCAAATCATAGTCGTAACTGCACGCTAATGATTTGAGTGAGTGGGCAGGGGTGAGTACTGTGTATGTGTGGTGTGTGTTTATATGTGTGTGTGCGTGTGCAGTGTTTTGCATTTGAATGGACTCTGAAGAGCCCCACTGTGTTTCCCTAGCACTCTGCATAAACACAGCTAGTGTTTTCATAGACACCTTTCACACCTCCTGAAGTGTATCAATGTTCATGCAGGTGTGTGTTCAGACACATTATCAGCAACTGAAGATAACAAGGATGTGGGTTGTTTTCATGATCGGAGACGGTAATAGGAATTGTCTTTTGTTTTGTTGCACAGCTGAAGGGAATGTGATGGAGAGTGGAAGAAAGCACCAATGTGAAAATCTTAATGTATAATTAGTTAATTTTATATACTTTTGTGTAAACAGATTGCTGAGAGAGAAAATAATCACATTGTAAAGACCAAAATCTTAAAATTTTCTTAATATTTTCCGACGTGTTTACCCTGAGGCACCTACCCCATTGTGATTTTTTTAGGAGGCATGACTCAAACAGGAGTAAGTAATTTATTTTCTTGGGAAGCAGCAGACCGGCAAACAGGGGAACTGAACTCTTGGCCTGAATAATTCCACTAATGCAGAAGTGCCAAAAACTGCAGGTTTTCACATGGCCACTTGAGGCTGGCTCCAAGCAAGTCGATCCACACAGACTCCCATGAGTGAAAGTCTAATATGTTATTAGTACATTTAGAATTTAGAACTAGCATTAGCTACCACGACAATAACTGGTGGATTGCTGTTTGTGCTGCTCACTCTTTTGAATTTAACAACACTTTTTCAACAAAGTGTACATTTGCTACGCCGTCACCTGGACCAGCAGAGACGCATTTCTGACATGCACCAGATAATGAGCGGGCATATGTGACAAAAAGCACAACACAACACACACTGCCAACTTGTGGCCTGGCATGGAAACTACAGTACTTTCAACGTCTCTTGCGGTTCTGTGTCATAATTTTTAAAACGTTGCCGTCTGCATGTGTTACTTTTTGAAAAACAAAACAAAACAGAAGAACAACAATGTTACTAGCAGATCGTTCTCATGTAAACAGGGCCACAGATGTGATGTTTGAGAATGCTGATAGAGAAGTATAGAGAAGGTCAGAAGGAGCTGCACTGTGTCCTTGTGGATCTAGAGAAATTATATGATAGGGTGCCGAGAGAGGAACTGTGGTACTGCATGAAGAAGTCAGGGGTGACAGAGAAGTATGTGAGGGTGGTGCAGGACAGGTTTGAGGACAGTGAGACAGTAGTGAGATGTGCGGTAGGAGTGACAGATGGGGTCAAGGTGGGGGTGGGATTACATCAGGGATCAGCTTTGAACCCCACCTTGTTTCTTATGGTGATGGACAGGTTGACAGATGAGGTCAGGCAGAAGTGAGATGGTTTGGATACATGCAGAAGAGGGATTATGTATATATGACAAAGGATGTTGAAGATGGAGCTGCCAGGCAGGAGAAAAAGAGGAAGACCAGAGAAGATTCATGATTCTAGTGAAGGAGGACATGCAGAGGGTTGGTGTGACAGAGGAGGATGCTGGGGATAAGATGAGATGGAAGCAGATGTGGCGACCCGGGAGCAGTAAAAAAAAAACAAAAGTTTTAATCTATGGTCTCAAGTATGAAAGCTGACCAGTATATATATCAAGCACTTTGTTTTGGGTAAATGATCTAATTTGGTAACGAGTCAGCGTTTTCAATCAAATACATTTTTTGACCGTTGCTGTCATTTTTTTCAGATGTGTAACAATTTTGATTGGATTAGGCCGAAGTTGAGAGATGACTAAAAAAGTTACAAGGTTTGACAAGAGACTAGGAGGAGCAAGAGAAAGGACAGAAAAAGCACAATGATAGCCAGGAAAAATGATTTTTGAGAAGATGCGTAAAAGAAAAAAATAGGGGAAAGGCACAGGAACAGTGGAGCAGAGAAAGCATCAGAAAAACAACAACAACAGGATTAATGGGGAGAAAAGGGTGACATGTAAAATACAAGAAGGGCAACACCAGGAGACCCAAAACAAAAAGCAACAGAGAGAGAAGGAGCACATCCTGGGTCAGTTATCTCAGCCTCTCAGTGTTAGCTGATAGAATTGAAGTGTTTAGCATTTATGTTAATCATTCACACAGGCACCGGATTATCACTCTGCTCTGCCAAGAGTCCCCTCTCCCCACCCACTCCTCTGGCAGTACTTTGCTCGTCACCTTTCCACAGAACACCTAGGTGTTTATTTACTTCACCTTATTTTTTCACCCACGTGTTTCTCAATTTTTCTTCATCGTCCTTCATTCTCTCCTTTTTTCTACAGTCTTTCCCTTCCTCCACTTTTTGTCTTTTTACTCTCCCTCTGTTACATTGATGCGCACTCTAGGAGACATGCTGTTTTACAAGTCGAACCCGACAGCAAGAGTTTTACATCTGATGGACGCACACACACACACACACACACACACAGGGATCGGCTCAATGCAGGCTAATAATAGATGATTGGTCATCATGGGTGGTGAGCTGAGAAAAGCCTACTCGAGGAGTTGGAAAAAAAAAGAATATATTAGAGAGAAAAGGGGAGAAAAGGGGATGACAGAATGAGAAAGAGAAAGCCGAGCTGCTGTTTTCAGTCCAAGAGGATCGAGTTCAAGCTCTGAGTTTATCTCACTCATCCATAGTGGCTGCTGTGCAAATATTTTACTCAAAGATTTCATGGCAACACACGGGGGGGGGGGGGGGGGGGGGG
>JAVDPK010001559.1:213623-228760 GCA_034780415.1 Cichlasoma orientale | reverse complement strand
GTGTGTGTGTGTGTGTGTGTGTGTGTGTGTGTGTGTGTGTGTGTGTGTGTGTGTGTGTGTGTGTGTGTGTCTTGTGTGAGTGACAGGCCCTGGGCATCACAATAACCGCACAGGTAGAGAAACAGTGTACAGGGAGGAAACTTTTAATAACACATCATTACGTGTGTGTGTGTGTTTGTGTGTGCGAGCGAGTGTGTGCTGTTTATTGTTGGTTTGGCTTTTTATATAAATGCGACTCCTAGAAAAAGAATTTCTTGTATATCTTGTCAAGATGTATTTATATTTTTATAATACTGATATAATTCCTCCCTAATGTGCATTTTTCACCCTCGTGTAAACATACTGGAGAAGTGGGATTTGTTTGTGTGTGTGTGCCCTTTAAGTGCCAGTGACAGCAGCTTGGCATGCAATCTACGCTGCCACTCAGTGACTCGCCGCTCCCACCTATCTCTTTTATTTGCACTTTCTGTCACCTGCTCACTCTGTGACACAACCTCTAGTTTTTGAGAAAGTTTTGAATGATTGATTCTTTTATCTTTTCACTCATTTTCAGTATCAAAAATCACAATGAAAGACGCACAAGGGTTACGGCCTACACGTTTAAAATTGGAGAGCAGCTTTAATACCAAGGCTGTAAAGGCTTTCTTTAATGCGCAGCAATCCTTTAAAACTCTCTTAACACTAGAGAATACGTTCTGATTTTCTTTCCTCAGATGGCGAATATTTCAATAGGAGAAATAATGACTTTGTTTAAGAAAGATCAAATGTGACTGGCTTTTATACTGGCAGAAATAGTCAGCGGCACTATGGCAACTAGTGTGTCTAAATAAATTAAAATATTGTGAAAAAGTTCATTTTTCTTTCATAACTTCATTTAAAAAAGATAAACATGTATTCATGGATTCTGCATTCATTATATTTAAAGTGAAATAGTTCAAGTATTATTTTCTTTAAGTTTTCATGATCATTGTTGTTTTTCTTGTTTGTAGCTCGTGAAAACCAGGAACCCAGTATCTCAAATTATTAAACTATTTATATGTTTTTAAATCTATCAGAAAAGGAATTACAATAAAGTATGTTCATTGATACACTCAATGCTTCAAGTTAAAGATGCTTGAAATCCTGCATCAGTGCGAAGTGGCGTGGAGGCGGTCAGGTTGTGGCTCTGAAGCCCAGGCAGCTTTAACAGTAAACTTCAGCTTATCTGTATTATTGAATCGGGTGTTGCTCCTCTTCCTCTTGACACTATCTGTAGGTTTTCCGTGGGGTTCAGGTCAGACAAGTTGGATCGAGCTCAGGAACTCATTGTCAGCAGTTGTAGTAGTAGTGGCTCTGTGGGCAGGTGCCAGGTCCTGCTGGAAATCAGCATCTCCATAGAAGCATGAAGTTGCAGTGTTGGCTCTGGACTTGGTAAAAGCCCACCTGACATCATCACAGACTGCAGAAACTTCACACTGAACTTCAGACGCCTTGGACTCTCCCTCCAGGCTCCAGGACCTGATGAAATGCTACATTTACTTTCATCTGAAAAGGGTCGTGGACCACTGAGCAACAGTCCACTTCATGTTCTCCTTAGTTAAGGTAAGATGCTTCTGAAGGTGGGCTGATATTTGGAATGAGACAATTGTAGCTCCTTTCCCAAAGACGTCTGTGCGTGATGGCTCTCAATGCTCAGACACCGGCCTCAGTCCGCTCCTTGTGAAGCTCTTTGTAGATTTTAAATAGATTTTTCTTAGCAATCCTCTCATGGCTGCACTGATCCAGTATAAACCATAATCATCAAAATTAAAAAGATTTCATGGGATGAATATAGAATATATTAAAGTTTACCTCTTTGAATTCAGTTACAAAAAAAGAAGATATTTTTCACAATATTCTAATTTTATGAGATGGACTAATGCATTCTAACTGCAAGTTTCTGATCCATACTGCAGAGGGTTTGAAGATTATGTGGCGGCTGTTTTGAAGTTTGAAACCAGTGTTCAGCTTTGAGCTTTGTTCCCCTTAAAAAGATGTCCTCAGGATCGCATGCAGAGTTTTCAGTCCCATCGCCGCAGGTGTATAAAATCACTTAGCCATGCAGTCTGCCTTTACAAACATTTGTGAAAGAATGGGTTGTTCTAAAGAGCTCACTGAAATTGAGCGTGGTGCTGCGATAAGATGCCGCTGTTGCAACAAGTCAGTTGATGGAATTTCTTCAATCCTAGATATTCCGCAATCAACTGTAAGTGGTGTCATTGCAAAGTGGAAGAGTTTAGGAACCACAGCTACTGAGCCCTGAAGTGGAAGACCACATAAAGCTGCAGAGTGCGGTCGCTGAATGCTGAGTCATATAGTGCATACGTTTCCAACGCTCTGCAGCGTTCCAAAGCTCTTCTGGCATTAACATCAGCACAAAAACAGTCACACCATAGGCTTCCATGGTGGCCCAGTACTTTTGTATTATATATTTAGTGCATTTCTAGCTAGTGTTCCTTGTGAATGACCCTTCTTGCTTTTTTTTGTTCTGTTCACCCCTCTAACTGACTCCAGGCATATTAGTCCAAAGGCTTGTATTAAAAATTAGAATTTTTAGTGTTTTAATGTCTCTGGTATGAACAAAACAAACAAAATTGTTTAAACTAGTTCTCATATTTAAGAGCAATACAAATTAATTAATTTATTAGCTTGAAGCTTGCTACTATATTTACAAAATTAATCAATTTAAGATAAAATTAAATGACTGCAAGACAAAGCATTCATATTATGATTTAAAAACGCATAAAAGACAAGGGACTCACCCAGACAGTCACAACTGGACAACTGATGATAAAGAACTTGCAGAAAGAACTGTGAGCTATGAACTCAGAGCAACTGTTACGACTTTCTTCTGACTTTGCTCAAAAGCAATTTCTATTCAATTTTTTAAAATTTATTCTATTTCTCAAGTTTGAATGAAAAAAATATAACTAAATCAAACTTTCTCATCTTCAGCTGTCGACTACTATCTTGTGCAAAGCCTTCCAAATAATCATTCTCCACCTTCGGAACAGCATTTAAAGCCCATAAATGAATCTGCCATAAACAAAAACATATAAAATCGAGGCTGAGCGAGCCGAGGCGGTTCACCGTACATGCATTTAGCCACAAAATGCCAATCTTTTCTCAATGCCCTGATGGCATCCTTGGAAAGATTTAATTTTCCCTCAAGTGCCTGCCTCCCATCTCTTAGAAAAGTATGCTGTCGTTTCTCCACAAGGTTCCCTCACTCGGAGGATACATCTCTCTTCAGTCTGAGTTCAAGTGTCTAATCTTCTGCGTCTCAAGGTCAGCATTTGTATGCACTCTTAAGGGTCTTGATTCAAACAAATGAGACAAGAAAATTAATCGGAGGCAATGTATGAAGTGTTGAGGGTGCGTGTGTGTGTGTGTGAGCGTGCGTGTGTGTGTGTGTGTGTGAAGGTATGAATGCAAATTACTATGTGTGTGTCCAACTGGAGTCGGTAGAGGGAGAGCTCAGCTGCTCGGGTCCTGGGCCCGACGGGATTGAACGAGGGATGAAAGAGAAAGATAAAAGACAGGGAGAGAAAAGGTGGAAGAGAGAGACCGTGCACTGTGCAGAGTGGAACATTGTTCTCTTGATCACAGTCAGAAGGTTTTGTGTAAGTGTGTGTTTCTGTTTCTGTGCGATCCTGTTTGCGTGCACGGTCGCTCATAAATATATGGATGTTTGAGTAGTTGCAATGGCGTGCATGCATTTCATTGTGTTTAAGACTTTCTTAACTTCACATTCTTGTGATTTCTATTCCAAAACCTTAATTCTGGGGTTTTTCTTATATTCCTTTGTTTGTTAAAGTTTACTTTAACATTTTGAATGCTGAATAAAAAAAAGAGGGGGGGGGGTGAAAATTTTAAATAAAAAATAAAACCAGTTCCTAACTTATTGTCAGTCCATTAGCTCATAAGCTTCTCTATGTTCATCCTTAATCACAAGGAAAATTAGATAAATAGAGAGCTGGGTGGTGAAAGACAGTAGGAGGGGAACATTTTACCCCTGCCATCTATCCATCCCACCCTTCCTCCTCTTCTCTTTTTTATCCTCTGTTTCCTCACATCTATTATTCACCCCATTTGGCAGCCAGGCGCACACCTAAATAAACCTCTAGCTATGTCATCTCTCCCTCCCTTCATCATGTTCACCTTTCATCAGCTTCACGCTTCTGTCTCCATCTACCTACAGCAGAGGTCCATTCTTTGAGAGATGCACACGCACACACGTGCACACATTTTTTTTGTGTGTGTGTTTCATTTTAAAAAGGCACCCTTTATATTTTTAAGAAGTTTCAAATGGTGAACACATAGCAAAGAGGAATTCGGTAAGATGTGACTCCTGATCTCTAGACTTCACAAAGAATTTGACAAAATTATTTTCCTTAGCAGAGAGCGATCAAAGAATCGCTTTACATGAATTATATTATTCTGATTATAATTACTAGACAGAGCAAAATATTCTAAGTCTTCTTTTTGTGATGCATTATTCACACTAGGGCTGGGCAATTAATCGAAAAGTAATTAAAACCCATATTCAGAATGTCTGATCAGTGTAATCTTACTCATGTCGGTTATTTCTTTTTTTTTTAGTTTAAATACTGTTAATAGCCCCGCCTCAGTATGTACTATCCCCTTTAAAACATAGTACTAAGTGTGTTGTCACATGACTGCCCCTCAAACACCGAACTTGAGCACTTCGTACCACATAAAAATCACATGTCCCTTAGGATACATTTTTGGCTTTAGTAAAGACGAGATCAAACAAAAACAGGAAGGAAAGGCATCTTAGTGAAATGTCACCCTCTTCCTCCTCACCTCAAGCTTCATCTCCTGAACTGAAGTCAGGGCTCTAGCACTCAAAAAACGTGCATAAATATGTTGATTAATTCCCGATATTGTCGCAAGGTTAGACATGTGACCTGACAGCTGACAACGAGCCGACTGAACAACAACAGTTGGTTATAAGCGAACATCATGCTGGCTAATGTTAGGTTCTCTTGTCCTAAAAATCACACTTTCCCTCCGATAAACAGTTTGATTACAATCTCTCATCATATGAGAGTTTATTCACTAACCCTTAGAGTCCAATAAATTTACATCCACTTCAAAGACAGTTTCACTAACGCCGGCAAACAGCAGCTATCAGAGGGTAGCAGCAGCGAACAGCGGCAAAAACAGCAGCACTTACTGACAGAAAAGTTCAGGATTTCCTCAACAACTCAACTCAATCTCGCAGCCATTGGTCAGACGTGAGCTTCTCTCACTCATGGACTCGTATCGGACTCCTTTCACAAAGTTTTAAAGCTTCTTCCAAAGTAAATAAATCTGGACACTTCTCATTAACTGCTGAGGTAAAGAGTAGACTGATAGGGAAAAACTCCACGGCAGATCTGGATCTGGTCCAAACAGTAGTAGAAACACACCAGCCGGCTGCGACAGTTATAGGCCTGCTTTCTGCACTCACTTGCTAATCTTTTCCATGAACTATATCTTAATTTTTAATATTACAAATGTAAACTAAATTGCACCCACAAAATTGTCTTCATATCATGTTAGCACAAGGATGTACAAGTGAACAGACGTAGCATGAATGGAGCGTCAGCCTGACAACTGAACCCAACTGAAAAACTGAATTGAGCCTGAACACAAATACTGTTCTTGACCTGTTTGCTAGAGTCCTGCCTGTGTGTGCGTGCGGCCTAGAAAGTGGTATGAAGGCACAAAGGAATTAAATTACTATTTAAACACTTGTTGTCTCCTACACTCAGCTGTTGTACATGGTTGGAGCTGAGTTGAAAATCATCTGTGACATTATCTATTAAAAATGTGCGGGCATGTGACACTAGGTTTTCCCACATGTGCCAACTCCAGATGGCCTCAAAGAGACAACAGGTAATACCAACATCACACACGCGTACAAAGCGATGACCCACCCCTGAGACCCCTCTAACCAGGCTTTATGCAGAGATCAAAAACAAAGTATAAAAGAAGAAATCAGAACTGATGGCGGTGAAGGCTCAACAGTAAGAGAGAGAGGAAATTATCTGTCTTACAATGAGAGGAAAGATCTTTATGACAGCATCAAAGCAATGTGAAGAGTGCCTGTGTGCTCATACACATGTGCACACATCAGAAGGAAAAAGATTTCTGACACAGTAGTATATCCCTAACATAGAACTGCATATAAAAAAAATGTACTGTAGATGCCAAACACTCCACTACTACAAGATAATGAATTCCACCACTTCAGCAGTAACTTAACATGTAGTTATTTCCTCCAGGAAGTTTTCGCTGATAACTAACAACTGTGTCTCTCTGTTTATTGGAATCATTTTACCAAATGAGACAACTTACGTTGTCGGTGCTGTAACGTAACTTTAAAAACACACAACTAACACAGCTTCGAAAAGCTCACAGAAGTGTTTTCACTTACTAATAAAACCTCTTAGCGGGAATCTGTGGGCACGAACAGAACGTCATTAAAAGTCCCTTTTCACAGATATCCCAGTAAAAGCGCATGTGTAAATGATAAAATTAATGATGCTTGAATTTAGCCGCCTCGGTTTCAGTCCTGCTTTTTGCTCACACTTTATTTACGAGCACTTTATATATTGTTTCCTTTCTGTGCACAAACTTGTCACCGATACAGAAATGAATTTTTGATTTTTAACGTAAACACTGCACCGTACTGATTATATTAAAGAGCTGCAGTTTATTAATCTAAGTTGCTTATATTTACGAAAGTCAGTGGAGTGTGGCATTTCAGGTCATTCAGAGGATCATTATAGGTCTTGTTCCTGTTGCTAGGTTGCATATGCAAAAACACAGTGTTAAGAGAATGCACTGATAGTTGGAATATTGAGGTACTAAACTGTTATACTGTTCTCTGCGATCAGTTAGTAGTTTCACTGCCACAAGAAGTAAAGTCCTAAACTTCACCAGAAATATACAGAGCTGCCTGGAACTAGGAAACACAACTGTGAACATGAGCAAAGTACAGAACTTGGGAAGAACACAGCACTAGGTATGAGGGACAACATGACAAAGGACAGAGGAAAACTCAGGGCTTAAATACACACGGGGGTGATTGGAGAAGTGGAAAACACCAGGAAACACAGCTGGAACTAATTGGGGAAGACATGACAGAGGAAGCAAAACTGAACACAATGCACGCAAGATGCAAGACTAACAGAATAAAACAGGAAGTAACACAACACGGAACACAGAAACGCAGACTTGACACAGTCCACTGACGGGCAGGAAAACAAACTCAAGGAATTAACAATAATTACAATTTACAATGGAAGCAGAACCATTATTATTATTATCAGGCTGTCCTAAAAGCTTCCTGAAAAGCATTCAGCTGATCCAAAATGCTGCAGCTAGAGTTCTGACAGGGGCTAGAAAGAGAGAGCATATTTCTCCCATATTGGCTTCTCTTCATTGACTCCCTGTTAAATCCAGAATAGAATTTAATATTCTTCTTCTCACATATAAAGTCTTGAATAATCAGGCCCCATCTGATCTTAAAGACCTCATAGTACCATATCACCCCAGTAGAGCACTTCACCCTCTGACTGCTGGCTTGTGGTTCCTAGGATGCTTAAAAGAGTAGAATGGGAGGCAGAGCCTTCAGCTTTCAGGCCCCTGTTCTGTGGAACCAGCTCGCAATTTGGATTCGGGAGACAGACACCCTCTCTATTTTTAAGATTAGGCTTAAAACTTTCCTTTATGGTAAAGCTTATAGTTAGGACTGGATCAGGTGACCCTGAACCATCCCTTTGTTAAGCTGCAATAGACCTAGGCTGCTGGGAGGGTTCCCATGATGCACTGAGTGTTTCATTTCATTCACCTCTTTTTACTCTGTTTATACCCCACTGTGCTTTTAATCACTATTTATTATTAATCTATGGCTCTCTTCCACAGCATTTCTTTTGTCCTGTCTCTCCCCTCAGCCCTCAGCAGATGACTGCCCCTCCCTGAGCCTGGTTCTGCTGGAGGTTTTCTTCCTGTTAAAAGGGAGTTTTTCCTTCCCACTGTTGCCAAGTGCTTGCTCATAGGGGGTCTTTTTGACTGTTGGGTTTTCTTTGTAATTATTGTGGGGTCTTTACATTATAATATAAAGCACCTTGATGCGACTGTTTGTTGTGATTTGGCGCTATAGTTTTTTGCTGCTATACTTCAATAACAAATCTAATTTCTAGATGTTTACAAGTCATTAAACATCCAAAACTGCATTTCTACTCTGAGTGAATGTGATTGGGTTTGTTTGGTTTTGCCTTCTGTAAGGGTGAGAGGTTTCAATTACAACGAAAACAAACAAATAAACAAAAGCATGCAAAGAGATTTAGCAATTCGACATTTTTACTTACTTATTGTTTAGAGGTGACAGTACTCCTATTTCTGAAATACAAATCTATTTGTGGCCCCTTGCAGCACATCATATTGGTTAATAATGATATTACACACTAATCCACAATTATGAGACATAGAAATCATAATTATTAGGAAATGTACTCCTATTTTTAAGAGTTAAATGTTTAAAATCCAACCCTGGAGTGAGCTCACCTGGCATTTACTATCCTTTTGTTTTACTGGCAGAAAAAAATAGATAAAAAAAAAAGTCAATATAAGTTGCTCCTCACAGGCCACATAGAGAAATGACTTCTCTTTTTAAGGCGCACACTGACCTTTCTGAGCTGGAAAAGCAGAGCAAATATTAAATGACACAGCTAATTGTTTCACCCCAGAGTCCATTCTGCCTTTCTCATTCCTCTTTACTTCGACCAGTACCTTCCATCATTTCTTCTAATTTCTCTCAATTATTTTCTCCTTATGCCTGCTCTCATGTGTGTGTGTGTGTGTTTGGGTGACCTTCCTGAACTGTATGGCCATTAATGGAGATTAGATAAAGTTGTCTCTTGCCTGACTCATTGGCATGCATTAAGCAGAGTACAATAATAACATACACACACATTCAAAAACACACGCAAACAGACTTACACAAGAAGACCGTCTTAAATCGAGGATATAGGACCAAATTAAAGGTAAAAGCGCTCTTGGTCTTCTTCTTTTGTGAGACATCATCTGTTTTTCAAAAAGCCGTGTTCGGCGTCCTTTTCCCTCCCTCTAATGGATTTTTGATTTTTCCAGAGCATGCAACACAATTAGCTTGTCTTTCTTTTTTATTAATGACACATTTACTCTTTTCTTTCCCCCCGCTGTTGTTTATTCTTACACTAAATTGAGAAGCGAAGAGGTCTTAAAAGTGCACGGCGTTTGTGTGGACGTGTGGGAGTGTTAGTTATTTGAACAGCCTGTGGCTTCATTGTTTTTGTCCATTTTTATGAAACCCATAAAATTATCAGTGCTTGTGTAAAATAAGAGGACACTGTTCTTACAGTTATTTATTATTTTTAAAACATTTCAGAGATTGTGGCGTGTAATCAGCGCCTTATTTGCATTTACTCCCATTTTCTTTATCATTACATACATTTAGAGTCACGCGGCTGAAACTGAAGTCATCGCGTCTACGACTGCATAGATAACTATAAAAGGCAAGTTTGCTGACTCTGCCTGTTCCGATATGGTGAAAGTACATCACACGCACAGAATATAACGCACACTCGCAGTCATATTGAAGGATATGACATAAAGGAAGAAGCTAATTAATAATTCCAAGGACGAGTGATCTGAACTCATCTCACAGTGGCACAGCTGATGTCTACATCCAAATAGCGAGACCTTCATCCCGCTCAAAAACATGAGCAACAAAAGAAAAATGTGCTAAGACAGTAAAGTTCAAATATGAAAATACTATGTTTCAATAAGTGTGAAGAGGTCAGTCTCTCAAAGCTAAGTTTGTCTGAATCAGAGTTAATATCAGGAGAGAAGACTATGTGCTTTGTTCACATTTATTTACCGTTTGACCCCAACTAATAAAGGAGAGGTTAGAGGGGATCTTCTTTGTTTTCTGTCATAAATATGCTATACAATGGCGAATGCTCATATTAAACATTGCCTAGTTAAAGTTTCAAAGTGATTAGGTCAGAGTAGGTGTAAGTTCTACTACTCCTGCATCTGTATGATATCAATGAGAGTGAATCTCCCTAATATGGTGAGCCAGACAGCTCTGGCTCTGAACACAGAGGCCCCATCCACCTGCTGCTGAAACCTGCAAACCTTTATGAGAGGCATCTAATCAACAGAAAGTTGGCTTAAACGGAAGGGGGAGTGAGATAAAACTGCTTGCTTCAGACACTGTTTGAACATTATAATAATAAGTAAATAAGGATGATTTTGAAGTGTAAAACATGCAAAGGAACTCTGGCCAAGTCCAAACATTAAAATAAATTGTGGAGATGAAAATGAGCACAAAAGCTCCCATTTCAACAGGAATGAAAATGTTCCATATTATACCCCATGGGTGCTGCACCTGTTCGCTTTGCACACACTGTATGTACAGTGTGTATATGTGTGTGTATATGTGAGAATAAATGATTTCACTCTCAGTTATAATCAAAGAGATCCTTTAGAGTGCAGTGCAAAAGTCTTGAACCAACCCTCATTTTACTTTATTTTGCTAGGAAATTTTGAAATAGGTTCATTGATTCATTTCAACATGTGCAAACATACATGGAAATAAGTATATGAGGCAAAAACAGAGTTTGTACAATTCTAGCGAGCTTGAAAGTCAATATTTGGTGTGACCACCTGCATTCTTCAGGACAGCCTGAACTCTGTGAGGCAGCTTTCTTCTCATTTCTTTAGGTAGTCTTCAGGAATAGTTCTCCAGGCTTCTTGAAGGACATTCAAAGCTCTTCTTTGGATGTTGGATTCCTTTTGTTCTGTTCACTGTCAAGGTCATCCCACACTGCTTCAATAATGTTCGGTATTGTTAATCCATGATTAACAGTGTTATATTGTCTGTGTTTTTATCCTCCCATGCAAAATAAAGCTGGAGGATATTGTCGTCGCACCATCTGTCCATCCATCGGTCTGTCTGTGAGGTCTTAGCTTTCTCGTCTATGGACTTCAAAACCACAAGGAGTTGAGCCATGAAATTTAGCATAGGTGTTCTTTACTCTTACAAAGATGTGCAGCATGATATTCATATATCCGTCTGTCCTTCTGTCCATCTAGGGATCTGTCCATGAGGCTTTACCTTTCCGGTCTATAGACTCCAAAACCACAAGGAGTTGAGCCATGAAATTTAGCATAGGTGTTCTTTACTCTTTAAAGTTGTGCAGCATGATATTCATATTCCTGAATGTTTAGTACCCTTTGGCTGTATTATTTTGAAGTGGAGAGTAAACAACATGGAGGATTTCAGGCTGCTAATGCTATGATAATATATGCTAATGATACGCAGCCTCTTTCTCATGCCTGGTTGGCTTAGTCTAACCATGTGATCATATTGCGCTGTGTGATTGGCTATTCCTGCTTTACTCTTATGGACAGAAATGAAGAACGTGGCGATTCCCCATATCTAGCAACTGACATAGGTCACTGAACAGCTGGCATTAGCTAGACAGTGAGAAACTAGGGAATCCCAGATTTCTAGGTAAAGAGCCAGTCTATTTATAGTAACATCAGTTCTAGGCTGCAGCCTTATTGTTTAGCCTGTGATGACAACTTCTGATTGCCTGAGCATTGTCTAACATGTTGGTCATGGATGGCCCATTGGGAAGGTAAAATAATGTGTTTTAATTCTGTATGAGATCATCGTTACAGGATATTACTGCCAATGGCAATGATGCGCTTATAATAGAAGAGTATCTGCAATAACTAAGTGAATGAAAGCATGCCTCCTTTATTTTAATTGAAAAAAAGTTTACCTGTTTTTCTTAAATGTGTCAAGTCTTTCCATGTGCTTCACACTTGGCTCTTCAACACAGTGTCTCACTTGGCCTTCATATTGGAGCGTTTGGCCTCATATGCGACTCTTATCATTTATTTTTTTTCCTCCAACACTCACACTAGTATTTTTTTTTTTGTAGCCCTGCCTTTATTACTTGTTTCATTTTCCGTTCTTGTCTTTCGCCATCCTTCACGCTGATTTATCTTCCTACCACCTCCCATATATCATAGTGCTACACAGATATATACTCAGAGAATCCAACTAAGATACAGACACCCAAAATGAAATCAAGCAGAGCCTCCCTCTGGGTCCATGTCCCACTTTCTCGCCAGGCAGTAGATGACCATACTGCCGCCGTGAGACTGACGGACTTCTGGCACAGGACGGCACAGTGCTGGACACAAAATCCCTCTCAAGGAGCAGATGCTTGCTTCCTCTTGACATATGCCCTGAGATAGAGTGGGGGGGATAATGGAGAGGGGGTGAGAGCTTTAATCTGGAAGAACAGTGAGAGAGCAGAAAAGAGAGGGAGGGAATAAGGATACAGTTAGAAAAATGCAAGTAGAACGCAAAGAAGTAAAGAATGAGAAGAAAAATCTGAAGTTTAATATCAAAATGGGCTGCAAAGTGGAAATAATACTGCAATATAATTTCTAAAATCTTTATTCAGTGACAAATTTGCCTCCATTATTTTGAAGCCCCTTGTAAAGAAAAGCCAGGGCTTTAAAAAAAAAATAGAGCCAAGGGCACAAGGCCAGGTCACGGTGTCAGAGAATGAGCTCAGAAGAAAGAGCAGAAGAGCGCCGGCTAAAGATGAACAGATGGTGTTGAGCAGTGAAAGAAGAGATATGATGGGAAGAGCAGGATGAGGCGAGAGAGGAATGGAGGAGGGGATTTCGAGAAAGTGTTGCCACATTTGTATCCTCTCCATGTCTCTTGGCTTCATTTTCACTCTTTAAATATTCCTGACAGGTGACCAAACTACACTAAAAAAGAGTGAAACTTGATTTGAATTCACTGGGAGATGGTAATTAAAATGTGTGCAATGGTCAATAGTAAATATGGGGAACATTTACACCGTTTATTAGTGGCTTTTGCAGCCGGATAGCCATTGGCAGTGGTATTTTCTGATACCAATAGTCACTTTATAAATCATATATTTTCCATGAACGGTGAATTACTGTGTGAGGAATGTACATGAGGGGTTATGATCTGTATTCACCGCAAGATGATTTCATCAGCAGTTCTTTTCAGAGAATTCTTATTACACTTACCTTGAGGCTTCAATCTTGACTGAGTGTTCAAAGAAAATAAAGCACTAATAACCATATTCATATATTTTCATGTAAAAGGTCAGGTCAAGGGAATTACAAAAGCAAAATCTTATGTGGCTCTGAGAATATGATCATAGCAAGGCATCATGATTTTAGTTGTAATTGAGAAATTTTGCTAAAACACAAGATACTGGTATTGATGGAAATTAAAAGGATCAACAAAACCAGTAAGCCATCCAATAGCTGTCGAGGCTATAAGGCTGTAAGACTGGACTAAAGTGTTGCTCCAACATTAGACAGTTACACAGTAAAAAAAATTACACCAAGATCAACCCTTTGAATTTTTAATGAACATATTCAGAGATGTGATCATCAAGAATAGAGTTCATCTCCACAGTAAAAGGCTTGGGAACCAAAATACTTAAAGTTTTGTAACTACAGTTAAATAAGGAGAGATCTTTAGGAGGAACTGAACATGAAATATTGATATACAGAATTCAATTAAGCTATTAGACTCTGATGGCCCATAGTGGCAGAATGGAATCCCAGCAGTGATAGGACCCCCGCTCCCCCCAAAAGGCCCTTTTTCCACCGACCGGGTGCCGGTGCCTTGGATAAGTTGACTTGGATAAGTTGGAGATGGGGAGGAGGTGGATTTCAAGGGAGAATGACAGCTATCCAGAGTGGAGGCTGATTGGTTTGAAGAAGGCGGGCAGAAAGATGATTGGACGATGATTGCACGAGTTTTGAGTTTGACAGCATGGAAAAGCGTAAATGACGTGATGAATAAACTTGCAGGCAAACACCATGGAAAGCAGATGTGTGCTTACAGATCTTCCTTATTAAACTTATTCATAAGCTTCATGTATTCAGCCTACTTGTATACCATATATTTGTGATTTTACTTACTGACTGAAGTTTTTCTGGCTTTACAAAATCCAAAGGTGACAGGCAGCCTTCACTTCTGTTACTTGAGTTTTTTTGAGCATCCCAGAATTCAAAGAGAGCAGGGATAGCCATCCTCAATGAAAATATTGCCACAACAGGGGTTATTTTTGACACATTATTAAGCTAATCTTTAAATCAAGCAGCTGTGTGGGCCTCTGGAGTCCAGGGCTGTTGGCTCTACAATAAACATTAACAACCAGGAGCAATACAAAAGTTATCTTCAGTCAACTTCGGTGAACTATGCAAAATCTATCAGTTGCTAATATGCTAGCTAACAGCTATTAAGCTCACAGTACCTAAACCAACTCATTTCCACTTTAAGCAGTTGACTTGACTTGAGGTTGAGACAGTCGCATTTTTAGTTTCGCACGTCTCATCAGCAACTGCTTTGCTAAAGCAGCCAAACACGCAGTACTGCTTCAGAATAATACAATGTCGTATTTCCAAGTGTTTCGGGAGTTCGCTGTTACAGCAACTATCTCGCATTTAAATGCATTTTCATTAAATCTAATAAACTGAGCCAGCAATTTTGAACAGTCTGCCCGATCAGCCATTACCAGAGAGCACAGAACGCAAGCACACAGCAACGGGAAATGTGTTCCCTCGGCGTGGAAGCTTTGTCATTATTACAGGATGTAGCTGTGTTAGAACAAATTCATTTTGCATAAATAGCAATAGCAGCAGTGCTCATGTAAGCCAAATGATTTCAGACATTTTGAACCCAGGGAACACCTAACGGCAAGCCAAAACGCCAAAGCACTCCTGTATTCTTATTTGCGCTAATATTCATGTTTGGTTGACACAAAATCCCAAGGCACACCTGGACCCACCCCTCATCACAGCAGTGTGCCTTCCTACACCATCTGAGAACCACTAGTCTAGGCCCCAGTTTAAAACCAGTTATTAATACCCAACCGTAGCTCTTGGTTTTTAGTCTAGTAAACCCTTTAAAATGATAGATAGATAGATAGATAGATAGATAGATAGATAGATAGATAGATAGATAGATAGATAGATAGATAGAT
>JAVDPK010001559.1:185553-213366 GCA_034780415.1 Cichlasoma orientale | reverse complement strand
GATAGATAGATAGATAGATAGATAGATAGATAGATAGATAGATAGATAGATAGATAGATAGATAGATAGATAGACTTGTCATATTTCATCACACTAGTTTTTCCAATTACCTGAGCTCTGATTTTTCTTCCTCATGTCAAATTTTCACATTTGTATCTTCCATTGAGAAACAACCAATACTGTACACACACGCGCACACACACACACACACACACACACACACTGCACAAGTACTTGCACATGCAAACACTTCCAGCAAACCCTAGTATTGCAAGGTGAAATCTTTTCATTAAAGAAAACAAACAAGAAGAGTACACACACACAGAGAGACACACGCAGACACACACACACATATACACTCAGAGCACATAAACAGCAAGTCTTTCATTAATACACACAAGAATTTAATTAACGTCTATTGATAAGCTCTGTCTGTCTTAAGGACATGTTTGTTTGTGAATATGTATATGTGTGTGGGTGCGTGTCTGTGTATCTTAAGGACATGCTCGTTATGCCTTCATTATACAGTTATCTTCTTGATTTGCGAAGCATGAAGAGGAGGAGCACATACACACTTGTGAAGCGTAAGCTATAAACATGGTGTGTTGACGGATTAGATGGGAGTTTTTAATCATCTTAATTAAACCTAATTGTTATTTGTTGAATATGTGACATTTATGAAGTTCACAGGGATATAAAGACAGATTGAATACTAATTGAAATACAAGAACTGCATTTTAATAAAAGAATCTGTCAAGAAGTGGGAAAAGTTCACTGCTGGTTTTATGGAAATGAGAGTGTAAGAACAAGTAGGACTATTGAAATTTTGAAAATTACTTAAACTTATACACACACACACACACACACACACACACAGTACGAAATGTTTGGACACACTCACTCATTCAAATGTGAATCTGTATGATTAGGACCTATCAAATAAAAAAGACCATTTAATATCATATTTTCCTAATGGAGCACTTCACAGACTGCAGGCTTACGTGTGGTTCCTAGAGTTTGTAAAAGTAGAATGGGAGGGAGAGCCTTTAGCTTTGAGGCCCTTCTTATGGAACCGGATCTGCTTGGGTTAAAGGCGACAGAGACCCTCTCTACTTTTAAGATTAGATTTAAAACTTTTTTTTTTTTACATGCTTCAAAGTAGGGCTGGATCAGGTGACTGAACTATCTCTTAGGCTCAAGCTGCTGGGGACTTCACGTGATACACTTAGCATTTCTTCTCTACCCCCATCCTCTCACTACTGCCTGTCAATAGCTTTTATATTCTCTCTTATTGTGTTTTGTCTTCGTCTCTTTATGGTCTCGTTTTCCCTCTTCTCTTGCTCCTCACATCCCATAACCTCCCGCAGCAGATATCTGCCTCTGTTTGAGCCTGGTTCTGCTGGAGGATTCTTCCTGTTAAAAGGGAGTTCTTCCTTCCCACCATTGCCAAGACTTTGATCACAGGGAATCGTCTGATTGTTGGGGTTTTCTTTCTAATATTGTTGCATCTTCACCTTATAATATAAAGCACTGTGTGTATCACTACTGCAGTGAATTGGTGTAATATAAATGAAATTGAACTGAACTGAATTAAATTAGCAAAAGCTGAGACAATAGATTTCTGCAGTGAACAGTGGTGATGTCGCTTCTACCTGAGCTGCATAGGGAGCACCTTGAGGTGGTTTGTGTTGTGTTTTGTTACACAGGCTTAGGGGGTCTATAATCCAAGAGTAAAGTTTATACTTTCTAGGTAGACAATTGTGAGTGTGTGCATATGCCTGTGTGTGTGAGAGAGAGAGTGTGTGTGTGTGATAAAAAGATGCTTGTCTGATTCTTCTGTGGCTGGCAAGAGTCTTTCTAGAACAGTAATTACAGACTATTGTGTCCCTGGAAGATGATCCAGGAGTGCACAAACACACATGCACGCACACAGACACACACACACAAGCTCTTGCCAAAAGACAACACCCAGGACTCCCCTCCTAAATGCACCTGAGGATAGAGTAACTTTCAACACACACACACACACACACACACACACACACACACACACACACACACACACACATCCTTGCACCTGAATACGCTCACGTGCCAGCAAAAGGCCACAGCACCGTCTGTTCTCGCCCCACACACACACACTCTCTTTTCTCTCTCTCTCTCTCTCTCTCTCTCTCTCTCTCATACACACACACACACACACTACTTCTCTGTTAACTTTCTTCTCCAATTTTGCTCCATATATAATTCTTAAAAGAAATTCATCATTTAAGGAGTTGCCTTTTAGTCCTTCGCAGACTAACTGAAGCATCTGTTAATATGATTTTTTAACGACACCAAGTCTGAGGCCTTGATTATACTTTGCAGACACGGACATGGACAGCTGGAGACACAATGGCCAAGTAGTCATTCCTGTTGTACTTCTTTGAAGTCCACCACCTGGGATGCATGCGCAGTTGGCACACTGTAAAGTCTCTGCAACGAGTCAGTGTGGTCACAAAAGATTGGCAGGCTCAAAGAAATTTACAAGGACATTCACAAATTTATGTCACTCAAGCGGACCCACGCGGACTAACTGCTTGGAGTCTGACCCCGGGTGTTTGTCTTTGACATCACATCTCTGATGCACTTTTGTTCTGTCCTTCACCTGGTTTAAACTCTCTCCTGGATGGTCCCAGAAGCAGAGCATGTGGTCAGCACGAGGTCTTTTATTTTGAAAATCTCTGAGCTGTTCCTGTGTCTGACTTCCTGTGCTCCTCAACCTGCTCTGTGCAGCTTTACCTGTAAAAAGTAGACCAGCTGCTATTTTAAGAGATGCAAATCAGCTTCCAGGATGCCTCTGAAATGCGTGCCTGGTGGTTAACGTGCAGTGCGCACAGTGGGCGTGATCAGCTCCAGTGGCTGCGCCTGACCCAACACCCCACACAGATGTGCCCTGTGTACTCCTGGGGTTAAAGAGTTTTTAAGTTAGAGATATCTTTATTGAAATCTGAAACTTTACCACAAGGGTTTTATTTATGTATCTATTTACAATCATGAACCCGACCTGTCTGCAACTTGTACTGTTGTGACTAATATGTAAAACAGTAACTGACTGCAATCGGTCGAAAATAGACTTCATTGTGAGATCCACAGCTGTGATAAGCTATATAAATAATGGGTGGAGCCAAGAGATGAACAACACCAATACAGGCACCAATCTGGCAACCCGTTTGAAGCCCACTGGGGGGAGGGTCATACATATGGATAGAACTGGAATTCCATCCAATGACTAGTAATTTTTTGAAGAACTTTTTCTCTACGCTGACTTGTTTTACAACCCAGCCAGCTATTTTTTTAACCTTTAATTTACCAGGTAAAAAGTTTGAGAACCAATTCTCATTCACAGGCATGAGCTGGCCTATTTAAACTGCAGTTTGTCAGCAATTAAAACAGAATAACGGATACATGAGAATGAGTCCTCATTGAGTACTTTTACATCAACATAAGCACACAAGATTATAAGGGACTCGAAACAATGACTTATCAGTTTCAGTGATTTAAAATTATCATAAAATTATCAATGCAGCTCTTAAAATGAGTTTAAAGCTTCATCAAAGTCACGCTGTGTGCACGTTCGACATATGTTAGCTAAAATAGCTGAGCGGGCAGGTGTTATTAAACACACATGACACACCGCGTTTGAGTCGGTACCGTGTGTGTTCATATGCACATAATTCATCCCAAGAATTGACACATCTTCATACACTAATACAAGCACACACAGTATTTACCAGGTTGACACCTTAACCCGGTTGGTGTGCGCACACTCTTAACACAAACTCTCACACACATTTGGCACGTTTAGCACCTTGTCAAAAAACCCTGTTGGCCCCCGAAGAAATCACAGACAGATTGAAGATGGGAGGACATCAGGCAAAGGAGGAGGAGGAGGTGGAGATGACATGAAGCGGGAGGAAGACACACCTGTTATTAGCTTTTCTCCATACGGTGGTTCAGATGGAAGCTCGGCCAGACGGACGGAAGGAGGGACAATGAGATGTATGACGGGGGGGACAGAAGGAGATCCTGGGAGAGAAAATAAGAGATTGTCAGGTATTAATAATGGATGACAGATCCTTAGAGACCGTGTTCAGACATTAATAATGTATAAGACTCAGCTGGATGGGGCAAAGAAACACCTCAGCAGAATTTACCTGAGGTAAGACGGACGACACGAAGTAGATGCACGATGTTTGATGATGAATTACTAAACTTCTAAATTCCAATTATTACAGGATAATAAACATTTTAATGAGTTTTTCCCCAATATTTTATTATGTACAGCACTGTGCAAAAGTCTTGAACCACCCTTCATTTCTTTAGAGTTTGCTTGGAAAATGGGAAATAAGCGCAGCAATTTATTGAAACATTGTAGATCAAGCAAAACAAAACAGGGTTGGGAAGGGAAACGGGGAGAAAAGGCTGAGGTATGCCACATTACACAAGAACTGGACTGAAAATCAGTGGCAACAGGTCTGATGGAGTGATGAATCCAGATTACTTGGTTCAAATTGTCATCAATATGTATGGAGGAGGTCAGGAAAGAGGTAAGCCATCTGTAAAACACGGTGGAGGCTCTGTCATAGTTTGGGGCTGCATTTCAGCCAGTGGTGTTGGAGATCTTGTCAAAATTGATGGAATTATGAATGCAGAAAAGTACCATCAGATTTTGATCCACCGTGAAATACCATCTGATTGGCAACGGCTTCATTCATGACAATGATCCCAAACACACTAGCAATGCAATAAAAGTGTACCTGGATAGAAAAACACACAGTGGAACACTATCAGTCATGGATTGGCCTCCCCAGAGCCCGGATCTCAACATTATTGAAGCAGTGTGGGATCATCCTGACAGAGAACAAAAGGCAGAAACATCCAAAGAAGAGCTTTGAATGTCCTTCGAGAAGCCTGGAGAACTGTTCCTGAAGACTGCTTAAAGAAATGAGAAGAAAGCTGCCTCAGAGAGTTCAGACTGTGCTGAAGAATAAAGGTGGTCACACCAAATATTGACTTTCAAGATTGTTAAAATTGTAAAAACTCATTTTTTACAAACTGTATTTTCATGTATGTTTGGCCATTTCAATAAATCATTGCATATATTTCTTATTTTCCTAGTAAAATATAAGGAAATGAGGGATGGCTCAAGACTTTTGAACCATCCTGTGTGTCTTTAACAACAATTTCAAAAGAGTAACATCCTTTAAAATAGCTGTAGACCAAGTAAATTGGCAAAACAAAACACAAAACAGAACATCCATCCTTTCAATCAGATGCCTGAAACAATCATCATTCTGAATCCCCAACCATTAAAATAAAAAGAAAAAGCGCAATTAGAGAAAAAAAGGAAAACATTTCCCCGAACGAGGCCAGAGGTGGAGTTAAAGCATTACCAGTGAGAGTGGCTGTATGACATATTCAAAATCAGGAAACTCAAAAATTTGTGCATGAGCGGAGCGACAAGGAGTGGGTACGAGCTAACTATCACTAACAAAGGGCCTGTCACATACGAACACGTGCACACACAGCTGCTCGCGCACACAAATGTGTGACAGAAAACCCCCGAAAAATCCAGATGCTTTCACACAAACGCACAAATTTTTATGTAGGCATAAAAACACACGGGGTCTGGTGATGTGCCAGATCTTGGTGTTACTGAGAAAGACCACCACGCACACTTTTTGCTGCATTGTCTCTACCTCCACGTGTGTCACATCTTCTCGTCTTTATTTCACACACTCGCTCCCTGTTTTTGCATGTACACACACACACAGAGGCATACTCAAACTAAATGGGTGGCCTGATGGTGAATCGCTGCCATTTAGCAACAAAGACCTCAGCTTGTTGTCCCTTCATCCCTCTCTCCCCTCATCCTCCTTTTTTTTCTCCTTTCTCTCTCTCTCTCTCTCTGTCTTTTTGGCCAATGTGTGCGTGTAATTGTTATTGCATGGATACAAAAACACAACTGTATACACAGATTAACACACAAACACGCGCATTCAATATTCGTCTCTACGGTCACACATGCGTACATGCATGAAACGCGCGCACACACGCGCGCCGTACGGGTGTATAATTACAGAGAGTGAAGCAGCACTAAGGAATAATTACAGAGCCTGGTTGCTGTTGTTGTTGTTGTTGATTCCAACAAATAAACCAGTACACAAACAAGATGGAGGGGTGAGAAGCAGGTCAAGCCATTTTTGTGGTACAGCGCCATCTCCCTCCTGTCCATGTGTTTTCATTTCGTTTGGTTTTTCCTTTTCTGTGCAAACAAAACTCTGCAGATACCCAAACACTGCACCAAGCTGCATTTCATTCCAACATGCCTGTAAAACAGCCTTTGGTAAGCAGACTGGAGCAGCCAGGAATCAAACCACCAACCTTCTGATTAGTAGATGACCTGCTCTACCTCATGAGCCACAATACTTGCGACGCTAAGGAAACAGTCACACAAACACAAAGTCCCTTGCCCACAAAATAAGTGAACTGGAGCTACAAATTGCACAAAACAATTATGTTTGTGACGCTAATAATGGAGACCTGGCTACAGCCACTCATTCCGGACGCTGCAGTACAGCTGGCCGGCCACTCCACCCACCTCTACGACAGGAACAGACTCCAGTGAGACCATCTTCGTACATAATGACCAGTGCACTAACAGCAAGATCATTCACACCCACTGCTCACCTCACTTGGAAGTAATATCTGTCATGTGTGGACCCTTCTGGCTGCCATAGATCATCACAATCACTACTGTATATACTGTACCCGATGCTAACAGCACAATTCTCTCCCAGCTGTACAACAGCAGACAGAAGCGGGCTCACCCAGAGGGAGCGCACATCGTTGCTGGGGGGCTTTACTCAAACTTGCTTAAGGACAAATTTCTACATGTCCCACCAAAAGGAAAAACCCACTGGACCACATCTATTCCAACTTAAGGTAGTTAAACCTCTTCCACATCTGGGCCTGTCAGATCATCTCTCACTGATCCAGCATACACCCCCCTCAGGAGGAAAACCAAGCCAAGTATAAGGCCTGAGGGTGCAATCTCCCAGCTCCAGGGCTGCACAGATTGGATTGGATTTGAACACCTAGATCTTCAGCAATGCACAGAATCGGGATTGTCCTACATTGAGTTCTGCACTGACAGTGTCACAGATCTCAACCAAAAAACTCTGGGTGACTAGAGAAGTACAGATGTCAGGGTCCTGTACAACAGGGCAAGAGCAGATCTGAGGAGAGGAACCAAAGCTGCAACCCTCTGCTGATGTCACCAACTACAAAGGCAATGCATTAGTGACTGATGCTGCACCGGCTGATGATCTTAACCATTTCTTTACTCACTGAGACTGAGACGACATCTAGCCCCCACATGCTCACTCTCCGAGAGAGAGGAATACAAGAAAAGCTGCTGGAGTTGATGGTGTGCTTGGCACCTTGCGCTGACCAATTTTCAGGGGTTTTAACCAAGATTCGAGCTTTCCCTAACACATGCTAACAACCCACTTTGTCTCAAGTCAACCACTGTAATTGTTGTCCCAAAGAGACCAGCCAAGACGTTTTCAAAACGCTCCGTTAACGGGAATTACTGGCACAGGTGCACTATGGTTGCAGCTCCTTTTGTTGCGCCCCTGTGCGGCTTTTGAGCCGGGTCGTAACACTACACACACACACAGCCAACTTTTTGCCTGGCATGGGAACTACAGCATCTTCAACGTCTCTTGCGGTTCCATTTAAACAATGATCGTATTTAAAACATTTCCATCTGCACACATTACTTTTCGAAAACACTGGATTTCGTTTCTACTGGATCGTTGTTGTGTAAATGGGGTCTAAACTACAGACCAACCACACTAACATCAGTAGTCATGAAATGTCTGGAGATTTGTATCCAGACTTGTTTCTCTTTGTTGATTACACTTTCTGCTGACCTAGACGCCTCTCCTCATCTGCGCTTGGATTAAAGACTTCCTTACCAACTGCCCATAAACGGTGACGGTGGCCCCCACTGATCATCCACCTTCACACTTAGCGCTGCCTCTTCTCCAGGCTGTGTGCTGAGTCTGCTGTTTGTGTGGGGCTCGGCACTAAACACCAGTAAAACCAAGGAGATGGTCAGTGGCTACATGCTTCAAGAGGGTATTCTCCTTTAAGTTCCTAGGAACCCACAGGATCTCTTGGGGTCTGCCAACTTCACAGGCCCACCAGACACTACATTTTTCTGCAGAAAATGTGCCACAGAAAGGAAAAGGTGGTGGCCTTCTTCTGCTCCACCACTGAGAGCGTACCGACGTACTGCATCGCACTGTGGTATGCTGGCTGCTCAGCAACAGGCAGGAAATCTGTGCAGAGGGTTTTCAACTATCAGCTGCCCACTGCTCTCCCTAGAGGACATCTCCAGCTCTCAGTGTCTCAGCAGGGCAAAGAAAATAATCAAAGACCCTTGCCACCTTGGACAGCATTTGTTCAGCCTCCCGCCCTGTGGCAGGTGGTACAGGTGCATAAAGAGCCAGACAAACAGTTTTTTTACCCCCCTGGGGCATCAGAATTCTCAAAATGAAAGAGTGCAATAGCTATTCTGCAGTGAACGGTATCCCTTTAAGCCCAGTCGTGTCTTGAATATGCGAATGCTCTTTATACGTTTTATTATTTTTTTAAAGCCCTATTGATTTATTTTTAAATGCTTTCATTCTTTTTATATGTTTTTACTCACTGTTTTGCACTGAACAGAATGGTTCTCAGAATCTGGTGCATATTTCTAATGTACGGTGACAATAAAGGCTCATTATTTTTATGTATTTATTTTTGTAGCAGCCTAGACTTGAGCATATGAGGTCAAACACTGCACTGTCTTCCTGCACCAGTCGCACACTCCAGGTAACATTTACCTGCCCTTATCCTCTAATGCCCCATTCATTCCAGCCACTAGGTGGGATCAAAGAAGAAAGGAATGAAAAGCATTCTTACCTTTTTAACCTTTTTCAGCTCCCGCATCCAGTGCATGCTGCAGCATTAGGGTTTCCCTTAATGGGTGCAAATGGACTAGAGTAAAACCACAAAAATGGCTGCAGATAAAGGTGTGTCCACATATTTTTGGCCACATATATTGTCTGTTTATTCATCCTTTCTCTCATTCATCTCTTTCCTTCTTTTCACAACTTTTACTCTCAGCTTTTAAGGGCTTAATATCTCTTCTCACTCCCTTCATCATACCAAAAGTTTTCCATCTGCCACTCCAGTATTTTTTCCTTTCTTCCCCACATACACACACATGCACGGATACACACACACACACACACACCGTGCCCAGCTCGGTCACCTGCGCTGAAGGTAAATGGAGTGTGAGGTTTTACTGGTGCTGTGATTGCGGGGTATGGCTCAGGAGGAAATAAATGCTTCGTTTGTTTATGTACTATCAGACAGCAGGTGGCGGAGTCAGCACACCGCCTCTCGACCTGTACCGGGGAGAGAGGTGGACAGAGGTGGAAGCAGGAGCGGTGAGTCGAGGGTGGGACTCACAAAACTTAAGTCTAAACATCACTGTCACAAGAAGGAAAATACCCTCTGGAAACAAGGTGGGAAAAGACTGCACGATCAGCGACACTGTCACATAATCTCAGCAAAAAGGGAATGCGAAGATAAGTGGATGTCCATCTGTATCTGGCAAAGATTGTGCGCGTGTGCGCGTGTGCTTGCGTGCGTCTGTGTGTGTGTGTGCGCGTGTCATACGTGAATGTGTGTGAAACGGTAGGGGAGGTGCGAGGTTGTGAGGGTGAGGGTTATCCCACTGTGTCAGAGAGAAAGGGAAAAGCAGGGAGGGAGGGAGATCTCTTGCATGTGGAAAAACGGGGAGATGAAAAATGGACGATAAATGAGTGCAGCGCGAGGTGGCTTTGTTCTACTGAAGGGCTGGGTTCACTGGCAGATGAAGAGCTAACTCTTACCGGGAAATCACAGCTTGGCACAGTTCTCTGTCTTTCATTTTTTTGTGCTCTTTATTTCTGTTCCTATCTCACAGTTTTTCTTTTTTACTTTTTGGTCTCTTTACTAACCATTTTTAATTTTTCTTGCACTTTCTCTGGTTCTTTTTTTACTTGTATTTATTTAAACTCTTCTTCCCTCTGTTGCTCTTCTTTCTGCCCTTATCCCAATCAAACTTTATCAGTCTGTTTTTTTCTGGATATAAACTCATCTACGTCTCGTCCTTTGATCTACTCCATTTTCTCTCTACTCAGAAACCAAAGTTTTAAACTTGTTCCTTCAAAGATCTCCTCTATCCATCGGCTCTTCTCTCCTACTTAGTCTATACCTCCCCTTCTTGCTAGAAGTGCCAAGGTGTCTGTAAAGTCTCATTTATGGATGCACTAGTCTATCTTTGCCCCTCTTTATACAGCTTCTGATACCTAAACTCTGAGTATCTGCAAATACACAATGCCAATCCAGCAAGTGAGGCAATGTTATACACCTCTGATGCTGTGTCCCTATTGACTCAGACTCCATGTACTAAATCTTCATTGTTAAGTCTCGTAGTTTCAAAGTAACGAGAATTAAATCAGTCCAGGTGCACATAGAAACAGCATGCAGCAGATCAATAAGCTGGTATAGTTGGACAATGTAAGCAAACCTTTAAAAGCTCAGTAGTCAAAAAATGATTTGATTTTGATCACATGTAGTTTTGTGGTGGTTTGAATGTTATCCAGTCAAGAGCAGATAGGGTTCATATTTAATCATTTTAGAAGGCCAGAACTGAAGATTCCTCCACAGACCTGCCAGATTAAAGAGACATTAATGTTGGCATTAATAAATTCAAAGAACCTTGGATTAAGCACAAGATTTCACAGCAACCTGCCACAAATCTCTCTGATCAGACTGACAGAATTTCACGCGTTGAATGCGGCCGGAATTAAAAGCACTGTGGAAAACGTGGCTACACTGTAGCTAATAAACGTCTCACGGTGTTTCCTAGATGAAACAACTTTTAGTGCTATCAGTGCTTCCGTTAAATACTGCCAAAGCAGCCACTATAGTACAGTAGAGACTACTGGCTGCACTTTTCTTTGCGGTAAAATAAAAGCTTATCATAAAAAAAAAAAAACTGGAGTCACATTGTTAGTAATTGTGTGACCGTTAGTCACGGTCTTAAATAAATTCCTTCTAGACACGTTTACTTCAGCTAGACTGAGCTTTACTGTTTAACTAGCAGCGTAATTCAGCTTATGGGAGTTATGTTTTCACGAGCGTACATGTTGCTGTGTTTAATAACTTAAGAACCCCATTAGTTGCCATGTTTTTTACCCTAAACTTCTTCTCCGGTTAAACGGGAGTGCAGCTCTGCTTCGGATCAGCCCGAGGCGCTTCTTCGCGTGCTTGGTAAAAGGGGAGAGAGGCAAACCCATGTTATTCAATTTCAATTAAAGGAGAGAAGAAGAGGAAGCTTTAATTGATTGCCGTTATGCCAAAGCTCGCTCTCTCTCTTTCCGTGTGTGTGTGTGTGTGTGAGTGTTGACTATAGCCACACACACACACACACAGATGTCCTACTTTTATCCTTGCTCGATTATACGCAGCTTGCTCCCCGTCTGTGCTGGGGAACCAAGCGTGACATTTCAGATTACCACTGGATTTCATTCATTATAATTTTACATGAAATACAAGAAAAAAAAAAAAGAAGTATAATTAGTTTTTTAAGTTTCCTCCCATTTACTAAATTACTGAAAAACAGTTCTAAATGATGCGCATGAGATAAAAGAAACGCTGAAAGGTTAATTCATTTTGATCTGTTGTGATTTTTTTTTATTAAATAATAATAATAATAATAAAAAGTCAACAAACTCAGTCAGACTGTTTGTTTAAGCCGCTTTCCCTGTCCGGAGCTTATTCTAATGTGCCAAAGGCTATCATTATAATACCCCATGCAAATATGGCAACGTTATTACACTGAGTATAGTTTGATCCCCAAAGTGATGGCTACTCAAAACATCCTGAAAGTCCGCCCGCCTGTTACATTGTTTGCGAAAAATGACACGGGTCAGTGGGTAGATCTGAAAAACAGTATTAAAAAAAAAAAAAAAAGAGGGGGAGAAGAGAGAAAACTGCTTTTACTAAGTTTGCTTTTGCTCTTTTTTTTTGTCTTTTTTTTTTATCCTTTGTTTGTTTGTGTTATTTGTGCTGGGATTTTTCTATTCTGCTCCTCCTCGTCCCTCATCGTGCTTTTTTTTTTTTTTTTGGCTGAGCTACAAGGTGCTAATGAAAGCATTTCAGGCAAACATGTTGATTTTTGTTTCCATGGGGATCCAGAAGGCCTCACAATGTCACAGAGGCTTCGGCCAACAGGCTGGTGAAAAACACTGCTGCCTTTTTTCCTCTTTTATTCACACTGTGTCCCACCATTTCTTCCCAACTCTCCGTTTTCTTTTCTGCTCTTTTAAATATTAATTCGTATTGTTTGTTTAACTCTTCAGCCCCCCCTCTGTGTCGTTGCCTGTTCCATTTGTTTTCCCCTCACCATCTTTTTAAAGCAGCCCTATAAGCAGCTCTGTTTCTCTTTTTCTCTGCCACTTTTCTCTCACTCTTTTTTCTCTTTCTGACCCTCTCTACTCCGCTTACCCCCTTTCTTCTTTTGTTGTCATTTATGTGTGAAGAGCAGTGATAAATGAAGACAAACACAGCAGTGTGTGTGTGTGTGTGTGTGTGTGTGTGTGTGTGTGTGTGTGTGTGTGTGTGTGTGTGTGTGAGTGAGAGACGGACGCCAGCTCTCTGATAGCATTGTTAGCCTCTCCACCTCTCCTCACTCCACTGCACATCCAGCTACAGGCTTTCTTCCCCCTCCTCTCCATCCCTCCATCCATCCAGGCCCCGAGCCAGGAAGGCAGCTTCGGGGGCCAAGTCAGGCCAGGATGGAGGCTTCATTGTGGGGCTGCAGAGGGCGTTGGTGCTGGAGGATGAGGACCAGGGATCCAGGCCAAGCCCCAGACCCAAGACCCTGATCTGGCTTGCCAGGCGACCCACTAAAGGGCCTTCGTGGCTGGGCACAACATCAGGGCAAAAGGGGAGGTGGAGGCTGGAGGTCTCAGTAGCGGTAATGGCAGTGGCTAGATTAAGACCTTCTCTTAGAATCAGCACAATGGAGAAGGTCTACAGCGAAGCTCCGCACAGACACACATAAGCACGCACACATACACACCGCCTCTATTCAGCTTCGTCCATGTTGCTCATCAGAGGCAGAAAAGCATGAATAAATACATGAGCAGCATAGAGCTCCATAAGTCTGATAAAAAGAGAGAACACACATGAATTACTGGGACTGAAAGAAAGAACGGTAAATTGAAAAGAGGAACAGATGAATAATGTTGATGGTTTTGTACTACAGTAATTGTAATGGAAGGGGAAAAAAAACGAGGGGTAAGGAGGAGGATGAATTATGAAAATCCTCAATTCCCCTGAGCTCGGAAAATAGAATAATTAGGAAAAGTTAGGAAAGAGACAGTTTGAAAATTAATTGCAAAAACAAACTTTCCGAGCCCCTCAGAGCTGCGGCACAAGTTATATCAGGGTTACTGCAGCAGGCAGGCACAGCTTTGGCTGCTGCTTGTGCTGTTGAAACTGCAACGTGTAGCCACTCTCAAATCTTATTAGGTGTTACCGCCGCACTATTTATGACAACCGTAATCATTTTAACACAAGTTTCTAATTCGACTGCATCGTTTATTACAGCACATGATGCTTATTATTTGCGCTGCAGCTCTTTCTAAACATCTGCTCCAATCGCCGCTGCTTCAACTAATATAATTACCAGTGCGACCGCTGCTTCTGTTCTGCTAAGCGTGACAAGAAGCTCCCTTTCTGGGTCCCTGGCAGGATCTTCCTGACCCCCAAAAGCTCGAGAACCTCCGAGTTCTCGTTCTAAAAATTCTGTGTGTGCAAAGTCTTGTAACCAGTTAATCTGTAACTATGAAACTACATTTGTTTTTTTGGGGTTTTTTTTTAAATGACACAATTACTCCACTTCCACCCTTTGTTTTGGAGCGCTTGGGACAACTTTTAGTCTGATTCCCACATTGTCATCACAAGTTAACTCTCTATGTATCAAGTATGCCTGATGAGAAGAATGACAAGTGCAGATCTATGCATCAATACCTTTTTTTCCCTCATTTGCTCCAGCTTTGAATATTTTTAGATGCATTACGAGCGGCCGGATGAAGAAGACGCATGAAAAGCAGAGCAAAGAGAGAAGATCACAAAGTTCACAAGTATAAATAAGCCCATGAGGGCAGTGCGTGTTGCTTTATCGAGCACTGTTCATTTCCTTTGTGCCGCCTAATGTCCGTGTTTCTGGTCACAGAAGAGAGGGGAGCTGAGATACCAGGTAATGTCTGCAATAAGACCTTTTCACCACCTCTTACCTCTTCACCTATACTATACGGTACTTCTGTAGTCAAAGTGTGTGTGTGTGCGTGCGCGCTTGCATGCGTGTGTGTTTGCATCAGAGCTCTCAGAAAGGACCCTGGGACCCTCCTCGACAGTGAGAGCTTTTAGCTCTTCTTCGCTAATGTCCTGAATAATGGCATCTTGATGGAGAGCAGACGAAAAAGAGACGGGAGAAAGAGAGGAAGGGTGAGAACAGGGAGAGAGAAAGAGTGAGGGGGGAGGGGGGGTGGAGAGAGAGAGAGAGAGAAAAAGACAGAATGAGAAACCTCTGCATCCATCTGTCTTTACCTCCAGACCTCCATCAGTAGCAGGCCTATCATTATTCCCTCACTATGCCCTTCTATTTTCATTATTCCCTTTTTGTGTATTTTTTCAGCATGATGATAATCCACATATATCATGTTCTTGCGAAAAGACACAATGACAGTGTGTGCGCCTGTGCGTGTGTATCGGTGCACCTGTCTGCGCACACATAAGGAGTCCTTACATGACATAGCAAGCCTTTTAGCAAAGTGAACTTTTGATGACACCGAAGTATTATTTTGAAGAAAAATGGAATATGCTGGTTTTAGCAACATTAGCTGAAGCCGCTGCAGCAAGTCCTCCAGATGCACCTTTAATAACTGCTGCTCGATGCTGTCATCAGAGAAGAAAGAAAAACTACCTTTCTACTTAAGTCCAGAGAAAAAGTTTCACCTTTTTAATGCAAAAATTGCCCCCCCCCCCTCCTCTATACATGATTTAATATAACTGTGCCGAGGAGCAGAGCTGATGTCGCCCTTTTGCATCTCTTCTTCAGTCTGTGGTTGAAACAGAAAAGTGGAACTGCGATCAAACTGTTTGAGGCATGCAAGATAATGCTATTTCCTCTTTAGCGCCAAAAAGAAAACCACCACTGTGTCTTCCAAATGTGGACTTCTTGTTTAGTGTCAAGTTTTTTATGATGCACCTCGAAGCTGCTCGAGGAAAAAGAGGAATTCACTCTCTGCTCCTTCAGGTCTGCTCTTTAAGGAGGGAGGAAGTGTCAGACTGTTTCAGTTAAGTAGTATTGGGAGACCTTTCCTTCTGCTCTCAATCACACAGAAAGCTTGAACATATCAGTGCTTCTTCCCTCACTTCACTGCTCACACACAGACACTCACTCCTTCAGAGTATTTGACACAGATCGGTTTCAGACTCAGAGCTGCCCTATTTTCGGTGTTTTTCTTCCTGCCATGGGTCCGAGTTCTAAAGGTGACTTGTTCTCTGCTGTTTGACCACAACTTGTGTGTGTTTGGACAGTCAATTTGGCTCTTTGGCTAAATCCTACAAAAAAGAAAAAAAAAAAAAGAGCAGCAGGGCAGTTTGATTAAAAGCCTCAGTGTTGTTATTTGGGTTGTAAGGTCACGCTGGGATGTCGGTGTTCAGCTGCACTGAGTAAACTGTAGAGACTGTTCAGGGTGACTGACCGTGACCGAAACACACACGCACACACACACACTTTCTCTTTCTCGCAGTTCGCACAACTTCCACCTTCTATTCTCTCTCTCTCTGTTTCACCAGCGCGAGCACACCGGCCCCCGAATATGCATGCGCGCGTGACCGACTCTCATTCATTGAGTCTCTCGCTCTTTTGCGCGCTCTCATTGGTGAGCGCACTCTCTCTCTCTCTCGCTCCAGCACGCGCACACACCAGACGCGAGCTGGGGGTCATCGGCACATCAGGCAAGTAAATAAAGAGAAGTCAGCGAGTTGAACATTAATGCGTTTATTTTCGATGCATCACTGTGCGCACATATGCGCAGTATTTGCCCATTATGGCTTCAAATGAAAGCAGATAATTATGAGACAGTTTCTTTGGTGATTTTATTCGTCCCATATTGGTCATTAAGAGGCTTTGAAGAAGTTATACTTCTATTAATAGATACCAATATTTCGAATTATTCTATTTTAAATTCAGCTGCTGCCCTTCTCCTTTGCTTTTTTCTATAAATTGCCACTATATCATTTTTTTCCCTCCACTGTTCTACAATTTTCAGCAGCAAAAAAAAAAGTCCCCTCCTCTTTTGTGAGATAAGATGATTATTTCCCACCTATTTTGGCCTCACAGTAAGGGATTTTACTTTATTTTTGTACAGGCTAAGAGCCTTTTTACTTTCTTCTCTAACCGTGCGCGCCCGTGTCCGGGTCCCCCACCCCCCCCCCCCCCGTTCAGCCCGACGCAAATGCACGTGTGCATTTTGCAAGACAAAGCATTAATTTGGAAGTTACCGAACTTCAAAATGGCATTACCCAGGGCGCCGTAGCTCAAATAGGTCACAGCTTTTACAGCGTATTGTTAAGTGTGGAGTGGGAGAGAAAAAAGAGGTTTGTGTGCTACATTGTTGGGAAGTTCAGCTGCCGTTTCTGTCTGTGCCAAATAATTGGCAACCGATCATTAGAAAAACAGGGCCTGAATGCCTCTGCATGCAAGGACAACCCGCATGGCACGGAACGCACTTCTGTCTCCTCTGGGGAATTTGTTTAATTTAATTTATTTATTTATGGTTTCTTTTTTTTTCCCCATTTCTTTTTTCTTTAACTAATTTAATATTTGTTTGCATTCTGCATCAAGCTGCTACAGAGTACTTTGAATAACTGTGTAACAATGTAAAAGAGTGTATCACAGTTCTTAATTTAGTTAAGAGCCGGATAAGTGGGACGTAAACTCTGACACCGCGTGTTGGTCGAAGGGTCGCGCTGATGTTTAACGCTAACGCAATTAAAGGAGGAATTCCGGATACGTTCTGAACACGGGCGGTGAACAAAAGTGTTTCTTCTCGGTAACTTTGAATAACAAATTTTATAGAAGGGAATATTTTACAGGTTGGCCCACCCAAACGTAACGCGCCGCGGCGTGGCTCAGTGATAAATGCAGAGCGCAGGAATCTCCACCTTAAAACGATGAAGTTTGAATCGAATTAGTCTTAAAATGGGTTTTAAAAAAATGAAATCTAATTGTTGAAATTGTGTCTTTATAGTCTTTTTTTTCTCTTGGGTTTCTTTAAGGGATTTTTTAATTGTTCCTATAAGGTCCCCTGAGAACTCATTTGGACTTCCAGACAGTTTAATATTCACTGTAATAAATAAAAGAGATTTTGACACATGCTGCCTCTTTATTATTATATAATATTTTTAATTATGTATTTCCCGTCAACCTCTCGTTTCATTTTTGTGGCTGTGTGATTTTGATTTACTCATCTGTTCTGTGGAGCGCGTGGGGATTTGCACAAAAATGGTCAGTGAAGTCATCCCGGCTTTTTTCAGCCCGTCCACTCCAGTGTCGGAGTTATCTGTGAGCCTCGACACTGCAGGAACGTGACGGCAGCAGCATAGCGAAGGACCAAACACGCTTCTCCGAGATTTTTCTTTTTACTTTTCCCTTCAAATGAGGAATTCCTCTGACACAAACACTGGAGTAAAATTCACAGATCACAGAAACGCAGACCTTGAAAGAAGCTTGAAAGTGACGGTTCAGATTTTGGTGCGTCATTTCTGGATCTTTGAGCCGCTCCTGTCTTAAAAGGCCCACGTGTCATTTAAGCTTATACATATTATTTGGATCTTCCTGTGTTTCTTTTTGTATTCACAGCTCCGTCCGTTGAAGGACGGACGTCGGCCTGCACTGGCAGAAACAGAGTCTTCCAGCTCTTACGCATCTCCTCTGCTGAAGTGCCCTTGAGCAAAGCGCTCCCTATCGGCTCCAGGGGTTGCCTGACCTTTGATCTCTGGATAAGAAGGGCGTTTTCCCATCAGAAGTAGCATGTGGTTTGTCTGCATCTAGGTAACTTTCTTTAGCCGGCAAGCAGCTTTACGCCGAGGGGCGCGGATGTCTCCAATTACGCACACGCAATTAAAGCTGAATAAAGATAAAAAGGTTTGTTTTTTAAGGACGGGCCTGCAGAAGATGAATGAAAAGAAACATTAAATTAATTAAAGCCAGTTTTTATTGAGAAGTTAATAACACAGCTGAGAACATGCAGCGCAAACACCAAATGCATGCAAACAAATTAGCTGTTATTTAAATACATTTTTTATTGAATGGCAAATCAGGAGGAACACGCTTAAATTAATAGTTTCTCCCGCTAAACTGGTTATTAAGAACTCTGTTGTTAACCCCGTTTAATAAAATAAAAGTATGAGACATGTGATGTCCCTTAGAAAAGACTTAGTGTAAGTATAAATTTATTCTACAAAGACTTTTGCTGCTTTACGAACGAGAAAGATTGGTGAAACTGACTTTCAGTTTATCCTCCGCATTCTCCTCTGCTCCTCTCTCCTCTCTCCCCTTATCCGCTCTGGGAGCGCGCTGTTATCGGGGGCTCCTTATAAATAAAATCCACCGTCCCCGGCTCCTCTTCCTTATTGGTCAGGTGGAGCCATTACCTCACTCTGAGGCCGGTGACGCAGCGTCTTCACGTATCCTTCATGTGCGTCTCTTCTTGTTTCTTTACTGAGAGTCTTGCCGTCGGTCAGAGGGAGAAAGCTGGATTCGCGACAAGCCGAGAGTGCCGGACGGACCGGGTGCGCTCGATACTAAACACTTCCCATCCCGGGAGGAGAGCGGCGCACACGAGCAGACTCGCTCCCTCTCTTTCTCTGCATCTCTCGTATAGCTCTCGATCACACGCACGCTTCTCTATGAGCGTCTCTCTCTGTTTCCCTCTCCCTCCCGCACACACACTCACGCCCGCGCGCATGCACGCTCTGCATACGTCTCCACTTTGCCGTAGTAAATTACGGCATTGATCTCAACAGCGAGTGCGGATCTGTCTCTTGTGTTCGCCCTTTCTTCGACGGACCGACTTGGAGAAACACTCGAGAGAGAAGTAAGTACGGACACTTATTATTAATATTTATTACGGTTATTAGAACCACTCGTGGGTGTGAATGGTCCGAGTGCATTGTACGTCTGCGGTGCAACTTAACTTACACTGTCTCCAGTTCATGGACGCGGCTCATCTTTGCCATACATCTCGGATCCAGATGGTTTAGTTTAATCTTGGAGTGTTTTCCAATCTGCTTCTGCTCAGACGGACTTTCTGCGCGTTAGTGCCAGACAGCCTGGCTGAGAGGAGGAGGCTGCGTGGACTAAAAATCACAGACAAAAGTTTGTTTTAAATTTAAAATCACTTTGCTCAGTGCACTGCTTTTATTTCTTTTTTGTCAGTTCGTGCGCGCACCTTCCCTTTTTTCGCTTTTTCTGGCAGTTTGATGGACAGAGATGAATTTTAAAAAAATAAAAATCAGTTTTCTTGTTGTCAGTTTTGCAATTAAAGTAAAGGGAGCAATCTGACAGTGGATCAAAGACAAACACGGGCGGGTTTACCTCTTTCTCCCCGCTTCATCACTTCGTTTCCACTTCCAAAATCCTTTACAAACTTTAAAGTAGGGGAACACGCGGCGAGTCGAGCTGAAACGCTCGCAGCCTGTGACGGTCGACGGCTCCTGTTGCAGCTGGGCTGTCGCTGTCGTGTCATTATCGTGGACTAATTGTTGTTTGGAATATGACAAACATCTCTCTTTAACTGTCGTCCAGAGGCTGTTTTCGGCCAGTCTCTGAGCGGCTTTGCTTTCCGCTCAGAGCGCACACGGCGAGCTGCGGCAACAAGCGGTGACCACCTTCACTTTTAAGCTTTCCATATGTTGAACTCATTTGAGAATAAAAAAAATAAATACTGCCCTTTTTTTTCAAAGTATTTATGACTTGCCAGTATTACAAAGAAGTTGCACGTCCACAAATTATTTTTTTTAATTATTTTCCTTCTTTAAATTTGAAGACAAAAGTATTTCAATAAACTTGAAACAACAGTTTTAAGTTGGCTTCTTAATTTACCCACCAGTCGCCTCACGCTTCTATTCCTTTGTGAATTGAAATATGGCATTTACACGTATTAATCACCAACTTCCCATTTCAGTTCTCAATTACAGAGCAAGTTATTCCTACCCTTCAATTTCAGATTAAAACAAAAGTTTCAGTTTTGATGCAAAAACCACACACACGCACACACTCTCACATCTCCTTTCAGTGCCCACCTTTAACAGAAGCTCATTTAAGCACCAATGCAAACAGTTCATCCGGCTTCTATTAAATTCATCTGTAAAAAATAAATATCATTTGTACTTATTGTGTATTTCTAAGGGTTACGCTGATTTGGAAGAGTTGAAGGCGCTCCTGTGTTCTGCTGTTTTGTGTTTTATTGCAGCGGTCAGCAAGCATTTTCTGTTTTTTACACCGATACACTCTCAATTTGACCTAAGATGCAAATTTCAAAATAGGTTATCAGGCTCTTTGGACCTCGCTAATGCAAACTGTTTGTGTCCCTCTACCTGCGCTGTCTGTGTGTGTGTGTGTGTGTTTGTGACAGACCTCTGCCCAGAGTAATGCTGAAGAACCAATAATGCAAACACAGAGCGATGTGTGTATGCATGCATGGTCAGTGTGTGTGTGTGTGCGTATCTGGGTCACTGCCCGGCACTGTGTTTTTTCTGAACACCTCTCGTTTACAGCAGCACAACTCGGAGTCATATTCAAACTAACCATTCTCATTTGGTAATGGCCCTGCAGGAACACAACAGTGTCTGCTTTGATCGGTTGGTGTTGACTGATGCAAAAGCATCTTGTTTCTCTGTGTGTGAGTGTGTGTGTGTGTTTTGTCCTTTTTTTTTTTTTTTTTTAATCCTTTCTGCTGTAGCGTTTGGATGTATTTTGCAAACAGGCCTGAAAACGTACCCATTTCTGGCTACTGTGCTGCAGAAGTGTTGTTGTAAGCAAGCAACTCTTAATTTGTGAATTATTTCCCTAGTCTACAAACTGAAATCCCTTGCAAAACAGATGCAAACATGTAACATGGAACACACTGTCTGCGTGCATCAGCGTGAAAGCACAAGTGCAAACAATTTGCACCTGTCTGAAAATGGCCAAGGTGATTTTTTTGCTGATTATTTTTTGTGCACGGTTTTAAAAGTTTGTGGCTTGCACTTGTATGCATCTCATTTCACGTGGTTTCAGCCTATAAGGTGACAGTTCTCTGGGAATGAAAGCAACCTATTGCACAGGCAGTGACAGCTTTGGGTGTTTCAAAAGCTTCAACAGAGAAACTTAACCTGTCAGTGCCACTATAAACGTCCCTCTTTGCATTTAACCTATGACAGCTACACTCGCACACTGCAGCACGAGAAACCTAGTTTTAAAAAATTTAGTGAACAGAGCATTTGGTAGATACCAACTTTTTTTTTTTTTTGTCAAAATAAAATACCCAAAGTTCACAAACATCAAAATTCACAGCCTTCGGAAAATATGGGATAAAAATGTATTTCTTTCAAATCACAAAGAAGCCGAAAAACAGGAAGATCATAAGGTGAGAAAAACTGATTTATTTTTCTTCACAGTGGAGTGGATTCCCTCTGACAATAAGAGAGGGCCTGTCAATTCTTCACAGCTCCTCACAAGATGCAGAAATCAAGGTTAGCCCTCAAGAGATGAAGAGGAAATGGGAAATTATTTTGGTTATTACAGGCAGGTGTTACTTCTCTGCGGGAATATCTCCTTGAACTATTTTAAAGGGTGTGTTGTTTCTCGCAGTGGTTCCCTTGGCTTTTGGTCAAGAAATGTAACCGTGTCCTGTTTTTGTGTTCTGAAAGAAGTGCTAGGTCGGTAAGATGGAGCTTCCTCAAAATCTTTTTTTTTCTGTTAATTATAGCGTGGTCTGATTCTTTAAAAAGACACGAGAGGCACGTTTTTGTTTGTTTTTTTTAACAGGAGATTCCTATTTTATTAGCTGCAGCCATCTAATGTCTCTAAAATGTGGTAAATTTGCTTTGTTATTGTTGTTATTGTTCTAATTCAAAATGTAACTTTTTGATGATGATGGCAACATTTCTTTTTCTTTACAAAAATAAGTGTCATTAAATATAATTACCAATTTCAACAAGTGACTTCTGCAAAACTCGAGCTAGATAACAAAGATCAAATCTTTCATTAGCTGCCAGTAAAGGTGTTTCCTTGTGTTTGCTGTTGATCAGGTAACTCCTCTGATCCTGTGCGTGTCTGCGAGGACCCCTGGTCATGTCTGCTTAGCTGCCCTGCGTGATGCCTGATCATGACAGCACCACCCTCCTAACAAGACAGACCAAGCGCCGACGTGTTGACATCGGGGTGAAAAGGACTGTGGGTAGTGCGATATTCGCCCGCGCCAGGGAGACCCTGCTCGACAGAATGAACCAATCCCACGGCCCCGATCAGGACGGCGACTGCTCGCTGGTCAGTCACAGCCACGGGGCTACCAATGGTGATGGCGAGAAGTCGAATGTTCTGAGGAAGTTGTTGAAGAGGGCAAACTCGTACGAAGATTCCATAATGCCTTTCCCCGGCGCTACGATCATCTCTCAGCTCTTAAAAAGTAACATTGGAAAGAACGGAGGGAGTGACTCAGGTTTCCAGGTACATAGACACACACACACACACACACACACACACACACACACACACACACAAACAGGAAGTAGAAGATAAAAGTAATTTCACCATTTAGACATCATTTCATTGAATCTCTCTCTTTTTACCTTTCCAATCAACCAAGTTCTCCTTCGTTGATCCATTAAATTATTCATTTAATGTATTCATTGTTATTAAAGTCAGTGCTCCTGTCCTTCACCACAGGGGAGCGGAGCTCTGTCCAGTGGAGGTTCAGAGATCCAGGCCGAGGACGCCTGCAGCAACTCCTCCCGTGACCGAGACAGCCCGTCTGACTGCCTCTCTCCTGGGCCTCCTCTACCCCCTCCATCTTCGTCCTCCTCCTTCGGGCGACCACCGCCCCCTACAAGCCTCAACTCCCACGCTCCCTCTCAGCCCCTCTCCCTCTCTTCCTTCGACTTGGACCGGCTGTCTGACGAGCACCTTCGTGCCAAGCGTGCCCGTGTGGAAAACATCATCCGCGGCATGAGTCACTCTCCGTTGGTCCGACCCAACACCGGCGACCACAATCAAGAAAGCAACCGCGAAAATGAGAACAGCAGCAACAACAGCAGCAGCAGTAATGACAACAGAGGAGATGGCAATAGCCACAGCACCAGCAGCCACAGCCGGAGCGACTGCCCTTCTTCTCTCCTGAGCTCTCCCGGTTCGCGGGGCGGCGTGGTCGGGGTTGGGGAAGTCTACAGGGAGAATAAGAGAAAGCAGCGCCTGCCGCAACAGCAGCACAGCTTCACCCAGCTGGTGTGTTCCAGGCAGGAGCAGAGACAGGAAGAAAGAAGGCAGCTCAAACTACAACTGGAAGATATGCAGGTTGGTAGTTGGGGACATTAGAAACAGGGTCATGATGTTTGTTGCTAAAACAGATAATGCAGAAAATCAGTTGGTTGCTTTAGGTTGTTTGGTATTATTTATGGTATCAGGTGAAGAGGTCGTTCTTAGCATTTTCTCTCCTGTGTTCAGAAACAGCTGCGTCAGCTTCAAGAAAAGTTCTACCAGATCTACGACTCAGAGACGGAGGAGGAGGAAGAAAACGGTGAGAACGGTGAGCCTGACCGAGGTGGAGAAAGAGAGGAAGACGGCAACTTGTCCGAGGACAGCATCCGCTCTGACGGCCTGGAGGAGAGGCACAGAGAGAGGGGGCGGCACGGCCACGGCGACCTGTCTGAGCTGGACCCGGGTCTGTTCCTGGACCGGGCGCGGGCCCTCCTCCGAGAACAGGCCTTGATAGATGGCGAAATGGAGGAGGACGTGGACAGCAGGGAGGACGAGGAGAGGAACGGAGAAAGGGTGATGAAGAGGAGAGGGGCAGCAGGGGGAGGGGGAGGAGGAGGAGGGAGGCAGTTAGCTGAGACTCTGAAGCAGGAGCTGAACTGTGCCGTGTCACAGGTTGTCGACACTGTTGTCAAAGGCTTCTCCTCACCTAAACAGGCCATTAATCACCATCATGGCTGCCACAGCAGCACACCAGCCGCACCTTCCTCTTCCTCTAACTCATCCTCTTCCTGTCCCCCGCCTTTTGGCCCTATGCCCTCCCTCACCCCTGACTCTCGATTCGGTGGTGGCGCTTTGGCCCTCAGTCTGAATGGCGATGGCAGTCCCACTCCTAACTACCACTCTTCCAACCAGAGGCTGCACTGCTTTGGGGACGTGATCGTCCCGAGCCCACTGGACTCATTCGGTGGTTTGAGTGGCAGACTAAGTGGTGTGCCCACGCCCAATGACCAAACAGAGGCACTGCCACTGGTGGTGCGCAAGAGTGGTGGAGGAGGTGGAGCAGAGAACACCGACCCCTCTCTTCCTCCTCCTCCTCCTCCTCCTCACCATCCCTCTCTCCACCCAACTCCCCTCACAGCTTCGCTCGGGTTTAGCCCTCCATCATTTCGCCACCCCTTTCCTCTTCCCCTCATGGGCTACCCCTTTCAGAGCCCGCTGGGGGCACACGGGGGTGGCTACCCCCCGGGGCCCAAGGACCACCACCGGTCCTCTCCCGATTCCATGGACATAACTCGGGAAACCAGCCTCAGAACCAAAATGGCATCTCTCGGAGGAGGCCATCTTGGTCACCATCACCACAGGCAGAGCTCCCCAAGCCAACACGGCCCAGAGGGTCTGTCGCTATCCCTCATCAAGTCTGAGTGCGGGGACCTGCAAGACATGTCTGACATCTCGCCCTACTCGGGCAGCACCGTATCCTTGTTGCTGGAAGGTTTAGTGTTTGTGTGAATACTTGTGTTATGTGACATTTGCAAATACTTTATAAAACAATACTTCATTCTTTGGGGTAGGTTAGAGTTGGAAACTTTAAATTGTAATCAACACGTATCTGCACCGGGTACGAACTGTAGCCTGATTTTGGGCATTAAAATTGGCATCATTCTGCCTACTCAAAACTTTTAATAGCAACACTCAGACTTTTGAGTGTGCTGCTGATGGACGCTACAGTCCCACACTGCAGTGTACAAAGGAAATGAGGGGCCTCACAGGTAGAAAAACAAAGATGGGATGAGAACAATGACGAGTTTTTCTTTTTTCTTTTTGTGCATTTGATCTTATTTCTCTTTCCACATGAATCACATTTTCAGTCAACACTGTCAAACACCGAGACATGTTAGAAACAGCAGCAGCAGCAGGAGGCAATAGTCCCATAAATTCTTTAATATCAATTAATCTGCATTAATTGGTTCCCGGTCTAAGCCTCTTGTTTCCTCACTGAGTGGGGAAGATGAAACGGGCGCGCCCGGTCTTGCAAGAGGGGGAAGATTAAACAGGTCGCACGCTGCTCTCTCAAAGCTCTTTTAAGTCTATGCAGCAGGTTTGGGTGTTTAAAGGTGCTGAGAAAGGCTCGTGAGCTCCCTCTTCAACACACGCACGCGCGCACACACACACGCACACACACACACACACAGTGTTGCCAATGTCTGAGACACTATTGTGCTGTTAGGTTCTCTTTCATCACAAAGACTTTGTACATAAACGCTCAAACCAAATCATATTTCACTTTGTCTCTGTGTGCTTCAGCGCTTGTGTGTGCGTGCGGGGTAGGTAAGACCTCGTACATAGGAGCTCAAAGCTAATCATATTTCAAAGAGCACGAGAGAGGAACGGGCAAATGCTCGGCCTCACTGACAGACACTTTCTAAATGTGTGTGCTTCGGGCTTGTGGGCACACATAAAGAGAAGTGTAATGTCTCAAATGTACACTTTAGTTTCCTTTTTATGATTTTGAGCAGGTTGTTTTGGGACACTCCCACTCACTTTCAATTGTTGGCCTTCAGCCTCAGTTGCTCGACAGCTGCGTGTGTGTTTTGCTTCCACGCACACACAAACACACACACAGACAGACACACAAACACACCATCTTTCATGGCGTGTGCATGCAGACAGGTGTTTGCAGGTAGCTGTTTATCTTCTTGTTGCTAACCTTTCATATGGAGAGGGCTTCTCCCGGCCACTGTGCGCGCACACACACACACACACCCTGACTCACACATGCATGCATGCAAGATGGGGGCGGGGGCGGGGGCGGGGGGGGGGTGCACGAAAAACACACGTTTGAACAACAAAGTGAAAAGAAAAATAAGACTTTGAACCTGACAAATGGGAACTCCTTGCAGCTGCGATGAGGATTTGATCACAGTGTCATCTTCAAAGCCAATTTAGATGTCGCTTTAATTCGGGAAAAAAAAAAGAGAGAGAGAGAGAGGGGGGGGAGAGAGAGAAATATTTGACACGTCTCTTGATCCCGGTGAGCCGTTTCATTCCAAAATGCTCTCCCATTCATTTGGCAGAGAAAAAAGAGAAATCTTTGAAACTGGACATTAGTATTTCAAAGATACTGAGCACCACCCTTCAAACCCTGCACCCCCCCACCCCCCACCCCCCGCCTTAACCATTCACTTTTATAAGAAATGCATCGTTTTGAATTTGAGCGAGCGGAGAGAGCATTTATCTCGGGATTAGTCCTACAAGCTGCTGCTTTGAGTAAAACAGGGAAATAAGATCACGAGCGTGTGTTTGCCAAACATACACATACATACAGCAACAGTCCATAAAACAGAAATCACGCAACGGCTCGTCATAAAGTAATCTTGTAAGTAAATATAAAAGAACGATTTTAGGACACGAGATGAATTTTTGATATGTGAGGATTAAATGCAAGTCATGACCTGGTTACTCGAAAAAAAAAAAAAATCAATCCACAAATCTTGTCATGAGCAGTCTAATAGGAAGCAGTGTTTTCTTTCTAGAGTGCATTTACCCATGCATGATAGGATGTCAAAATTACTATCATCCTGCTCTGTAACGTGCACCACAAGCCAAAGTAAACCAAAAAACGTGTAAAGTTGATTTGGGCGTTATTTCCTACCCTCTATCTCGCGATCCTTCTCAGAGTTTGCCTTTTTTCTGTCTCCACTATCAAGAGCACACTGTGCACGATTTGCATGGTAGGGACAACATGGCGACTGTATTGTTGGCGGCTTTAAGGCCTTAAGAAAGACTTGCCTCTGCACTGATAGCAACAGCTCACCTTAAAGGCTCCCCGTACACACATGCACGCGCACACTCAGGTCTGTGTGTGTCTTTAAACCTTTGTGCAGAGCTGAGCAGATGTCCTCCATTCATTTATGAATTTATTCCCTCCTCAATCTTTTCTCCTCCCAATCCCCCCATTCACACACCATAACACACATACACCTGGTAACAAGGTCAAGTTACACCTGATACAGTGAGCCCCACGCAAAGTACTCTCAGTCCCTTAACAGAAGTGGTGGATACACACACACACACACACACACACACACACCCACACACACACACACACACACACACACACACACACACCC